>VXBB01021937.1:111915-130324 GCA_013399915.1 Illadopsis cleaveri
CAAGGTGGGGTGGCAGCTTCAGAGCAGGAGGTGTCAGGAAGGTGCAGGGCTGGGGAGGGGGTAGCACAGCAGCCCCCCCCACCCCCAGCTCCCCTAGTGCCTGGGCAATCCTACAAACCCCAGCTCCTGCTTAGTATTCCCCTTACTTGCCAAAATCACTCCGGAGCATGTCAGCATGCTGTCGTGTAAGGAATCTCATTTTGGAGAGGCTTTTTCTCTCTCATTTTGCCTTCGATACAAACCAGACACAGCCTCACTTTATGGGGTGTGAGGGCAGGGCTGCCCACATCCGGCCTTCCTCCACTCCCTCCCCAAAACCATGCTGGAGTGGAGGACTCACATTATTTGTCTGGGATACTTTTTGCTGTGTGTGCAGGGCCCTTCTGCACACATGTGCTGGTGTGCAGGACCCCCTTTTTGTGCTGTGAAAGCCCTGCATGGAGGCCATGGAAGAAAGAGCCAAACTGCTCTGGGGTGGCTTTGGGGCTGCTCAGGTGCTGCCTGCTGAGCGCTGGGGTCAGGCAAACCTTGGACGTGTGGGATGCAGCATCTTTCCTCTGCTGCATTGTTATTTTGAGGGCTGACAGCCAATTCCCAGAAGAGCAATTCTCCCTGCAAAGCCCCAGGAGATATTTGTTCCCTCCTCTTCTAACCTCCATCACACCAAAGCCCCTCAGTGAAGCCACAGTCTCTGCACGTTCCTTCCCTTCTTATTCCAGGTGACTGCACAGCAAGTCACCCAGAGCCCCTTCCTTACCTGCCTGACCCCAGGGCTCAGCTCCAGTGCTCTGGGGATGGATAGTGATGGACAAGTCCTGGCCTGGATTCTGCATGCTCCTCTCAGCCCCCCTCATCAAAACAGGGATTTCCCTTCTCTGAATAACTCACTGTGACTCTGGATGCCTGGGGAGGCAGGGAGCAGCTCCCCTTGGCTCTACATGCAGAGCAGTGATAATTAGCAGGGTAGTTAATTGGTTTGGGTGGCATTTATGCCTGCTTTGCACACCTGATGTTGTCCTTCTTTTCTGAGAGGTTTGGCCTGGGAAGCAAGAATAATCTGCTTAGGTCAGTGAAGGATGAAAAGCCTCTGTCCACCTGCAGTTCTACATAGGGAGTTTTGGAGCCAGTGGCTCCAGCCAGATGTGCAGAATTTGCCTAAAAAGGGCTGTGAGAGCCAGTGAGTGGTGATGCCCCTGCAAGAGAGGCAGAGTGCTGAGGGGTTCCAGTTCCAGCTGTTCCCACACAGGGAAAGCTCCCCTGCTGCCATGAGAAAGCTGAGGCCTCCCAAGAGAGCTCAGCCCCATGGCTGAGCCAAGGGTGCTGAATCAAATGGGGGCTTTGAATGGCTGCCCCCAGAAGGTGCCTGAATCAAACCTGAGTCCTCTTCCAGGCCTGCTTCAGTGGCCAGTACCAGCTGGGACTGGCAGTTCTGTCCCCATCGCTGTGTGGGACCAGAGAGGTGGTGTGGCAAGTCCACAAAGACCTTGACCATGGTTCAGGAAGCACTTGAACAATGCTCTCAGGCATGTGGTGTGATTTGGGGAGTTGTCTTGTGCAGGGCCAGGAGCTGGGCTCTATGATCCTTGTGAGACTGTTCCAGCTCAGGATATTCCATGATTCTATGATGGTTGTTGTCTCCAATTTTGCCTGCAGTATCCGGGGAGAAGCTTTTGCCTTTTGTAGGTTTACAGCTCACTCTTACAATACATTGCAGTCTGCATCATGCGAGACAGATGTGTTGGAGAACATTTTGGGTGCAAAGACTGTTGCACCCAGTGAAGTATCCTGCCAGCAATACCATGTCTGGACCTGATCCCTGCTGGGACTGGTCCTGAATGCCCCCTGGACTAACAGGGAGCTGAGGCAGCACATCCTCTCTGCACAACATCCAGCACCTCTGCTCCCTGCTGTGCTCCTGCACCAGCCCAGCCATCCCTGACCACACCTTTCCCCATCTGCAGCACTAGCCAAAGGTGTCCTGAGCAGGTTCTGCATCCCAGGGAGAGAACAGCCCTCTTTCCAAAGATTCCTGGCCCATATGGAGCACAGCTTTGCAAAGGAACAAAAATCTGTTCAAGAGTTCACCGAAGTTTAAAGCAAGTTTTTCTCAGACGCACCTTCTGTGATGCTTTTCCATCCTAACTCACATCAAATCATCACTGGACATTTATTGTTTCTGGGCATGCTCCAGTTCCTCCAGGAGGCAGCAATAAGAGGGCCCCTCACCTCCTTTTTCTCCTGCCATCCCCAGGCTCGGTCCCAGCCCCCCTAATTTTCCATCCCTCAAAACCTCCAAACTCAACACCCCCAAAGCCCCCAACGAGGAGCTGGGCTGGATCATGTCCCAGAAGGATGAGGGCTCTCCATGCAGCTGGGGCAACCAGTCCAGACTGTGGAGCTCAGCCTGGGTGGTGGCTACAAGAGGATGAGCAGAGTGGAAGGGCTGGCTGGGAGCAGAGCATTGCAGTGTGGGGAGACAGAGGAGGTGCAGGAGAACGCCAGGATCCCCCCTGACCGCTGCTTGATGCTCCCTGCTGCAATTCAAAAGCTGCTGCAGCCTCAGGATAGGGTTTCCAGTACAAACACTTGGAGGTTTTCTTTCCAAGTTTATGTTCCAAGACTAATTTCTCAATATTCGTTGAGGGAGTCTGCCTTTCTGTGGGTGTAAATCTGTGTACCTCCACCACCTTGCAGAGGCCCACGCTGATTGATATCAGCTGAGATGCTGACCCCAAATTTGCAGTTTGCACAAATGTTCCTGCCAATAAAACTGTTATTTAAAGTATTCAGAGAAAGTGAACCCAGGAGGCATGTGAACATGGTCCAAACAAATCTAATTAAAGCTTTCATCCAGAAAATTCTTCCTTACTATAGAACAAAAATCCACACATTAATACTTGTCCTCACTTCACTGGGGCTAAAAAACTCAGTTTGGAAGCCTAGGATAAATGAAATTTGTGCTGGGCTGAGCACTCACAAACCTTGCTGGCTCTAGGACAGCTCAGAGCTCCCCTTCGGTCTCCTCCTGCATCCCCATCCTTACAGTACTTTCTGGATGGTTCTTAGCTTTGTGGAAAAACTTGTTGCTTAATTCAGACAGTCCAGCTGGGCTGCAGTGGAGCAGCCACATGCTGCTGTATGCGCTGGGGAAGCAGCTAAGGAAACATCCTGGCAGGGACTAATGGAGGGACAACAGAGACACCAGCATCAGAGGATCCACCAACTTGCAGAAACATTGTGGAGCTGATCCAGATGCTGCATCCTGGCTGTTCCAGTGACTGGGGTGCTGGCTTGGACCAGGTCATGTCTTATTTTAATCTGCACAAACTATCACAGTAAACCCACCCAGGAGCAGCACTGACCCAGTCCTTGCAGCAGCATTTCAGAGGGCTCCATGTTATCCACAGTAAACTGATTATCCTTGGGATACAGGCAGGGCTCTTTTCTAAGGGCATCACTCCCAGGAGTTACTCCTGTCACATCCTATGGGAACACTGTACTGGTGCCTCTGATGGTTCCAAGGACCAGCTCTGCAGGACACGTGTCTGACCCTCTGGAGATCAAAGACTGTGGGCACATAATCCATTGCTGCTCTAGCCTCTTCCCATTTTCCCTTCTCTTGTCTTTCTCTCCCTTGTTTCAACTGACATTAAGTGGAAATCACCCCATCACTCACCTTTTTCTTCCTCACTGCCTCTCCAAGAAGCTAAACAAACAAATCTACTGCCCTGGATCACCTTCATTTCATCTGCCCTCCCAAAGCCCTGTGTTTTTCTGAGGGCTTCCAGCAAGACAGCCCTGCAGGCATTTTCCAAGACAGGAGAAACTTCAGACAGCAACAAAAATGTGTAGAATTTAGCCTATTTCTCTTCCCTTACCTTTTGGTGACCTTCAGAGAGCTTTAGGCAGCATCTTCCTTGCTCCCTGTCATATCCCAGGACAGCTCCTGCCAGCCCAGCCCAGGCTGCCTGTTGGGGAATGAGCCACAGAAATGGAAAAAGAGAAAGAATGAGACAGGTGGGGAGAAGATGACTTGACTGCTAATGTAGGAATTATTTCCATGCACATTCCTCATGCAACCAAATGGCTGGAGGAAGATCTTTCAATCCCAGCTGTGCTCCTCATCCCCACTGAGCGAGTCTGGCTGCTCAGGGGGCTCCTGAGTTTTAGATTTACATTAATCACATTCTCCTAGATGGTTTTGACCACTGCACAACTGGAGAAATCCAAGATAAGGTCTGAAACAGAAATTTTGACCTCAGTGGTACCTCTTTATCCCACCCCTTTCCTCCAAGGAATTGCCCAAGGGCACAGACATCCTTCTTCCCTGCTGGGAGCCAGGCCTGGCTATTACAGGACAAAAATAACTTCTCTCCTGCTCCTGAGCTGGAGATCAGTGCTGCAGAGGAACTGCTCCTTCTGCAGCACCAGGGCTGATAGACAAACCCAGTGCTGCAGCTCACCAGGAAATTCCCAGACTTGGAGCAGAGGATTAAAATGGTCAAAGGATATCTTGTGTGTGCCATTAGAGAGGGAGGCTGGGGCAACAGAAAGTGCCCAGACATGCAGGATGTTCTTCCTCTGTGTCCCTGGCCAGGGAAGCAGCTCGTTCTGCATGTACACCAGGGGTTTCATCAAGGGTCCAAGAGGAGCAACAAGCTTCCCTCAGGATGGTCCCCTGAGCCACGGCTGGGGATGAGATCTCTGAGGGCTGCAAAGCCCAGGGATGAATTCACCTGGGGCATGAATTCTTCCAGAGCATATTGCATTGCATTCCTGCCCTGGCCATGACTTTGATCTTGACCTGGAGAGCCAATTCATCCCCTGTGCCTGAGGGACAGGGTACACACAAAAGGGCCACTCTGGGAGTTGTAGGGGACACCTGCATTATCTCACGTGTCACAGCTGCTCAACACTGCCAAGCATCCTGCCAGGCTCCCCAGAGGAGCAGGAAGGACAGCAGGACACACACACACTGCCATCTCCTCCTTGAGAGTGTTTTACAAGCATGGCAGATGAACTAAAAGAGCAGGAGAGCTGTAAAGAAGCTCTTTTGAGTGTCTCCCTGGGGCCTTGTCAAGTCAGCTTCAGCTCCAGTCAACACCTCCCACATCAGCCAGAGCCCAGCCCAGCCAGGCTGCCCACAGGGACCTGTCTGCTAATGGATTTCAGGTGCTCCAGCAAGGCATGGAGCAAGAGCACAGGGAACGCTCCCCTTCCTTCCCATGCTTGTCCCTCATGACATCCCCTTCAGCTGGCTCCTGGCTCTCAGACATACATTTCACTGTGTGATGCCAATTTCTACCCCACCCAGCATGAAACTCTGAGGAATGTTTCTCACCACAGTGGAAAAATACTCTTTCACCCCAAAATTAAAGTTAGGACAGGGCCAAACACGAACAGAAGAGCATGAAGAGTGCTTGTCAAAATCAAGTGAGCTTTTTAATAGACTTCCAGAGATAATTTCCTGCCCAGGTCTCATCTCTTCCCTACTCCCCTTCTTTCCCTCCCCTTCCTCTGCTCTAGCTGAAGCCTCCCTGCAAGCCAACATCCCACCTGTTTCTAACCCAAACACTCCTGTGCCACATTTCCCAGCAGACGTGAGGAGGAATTCAATGGAAAAGGTAAAAGGTCAGCTTGGAGCTGTGCCAGGGCTGCAGAACACAGCTACAGCTGGGAATGGACTTCCAGAAAATGTCCATCCTTCCCAGCGACAATCCTCAGATGTCCTAGAGATGATACACTGAGTGCAGCTGGTCAGGGAGGAGGAGCCCTCTCTTGAGAGCCCAAGGATGATGGGAGAGGCAATGGAAACCCCAAATGGCAACGGGGAAAAGCCAGAACCTGGTTTGCAAGTTCAAAGGAGCAGGAAATTAGGAGGGCAATTAGGTAGGCACGCACCCGATCCCCGACAAACTGGGCCACCAACAGATCAGACAGGCAACAAAACAAAGAGCCAGTGATGAACCCAGCAAGCCACCACACAGCCAGCAGCAGATGTGTTCAATTAGCCCAAGAGCCAACATCCAACCAAACACCAACCTAGCCAGCAAAAAACAGACAATAGACTACTTGTTCCATCAAACAGCTGAGTTAATAGCAAAAACGTGCAGGGAGTAAGCCAGCAGCCAAAAACCCACGCCAGCCACTCAATAAGTCAATTAACCAAAGACCCACATAATCAACCACTTAAGTAGAGCCGAGCAAATAACTCACAATGAGTTATTTATCCATTGAATTTTGCCTCTAGTTTTGCTTGGGCCATCTCTGTGAGCACATGTCAAGTCCCTTCAACTGATTTTCAATTAATCTCATTTTGGCTTGTTTGCTCTGTGCATGGCTGGCCAAAAGTTAACATGTGAACTGCACTCATTAGCTGTGATTGCCCAGGAAGATTACATGTTGCTCTCGAGTCTCAGATTAGGTAAGCACAATTTTGCCAGGGAATCTCAGTCCCTAAAATGCTCCAACAGGTCTGATCTTAAGCCACCAGGACACAGCAGTCACATATATTCAAAGGAAAAAACCACAACAAATGTAAGTGAGAACTTATCCAGCCATCCAAGAGGTACAACTACATAGTCCTGCAGGAAGAAGGCTCATGGTGCTGCTCAAATAGGACTGGGGAATTGGAGGGTTTGGGTTTTGTGTCCTAGGGTTGGGTCCCAGTTCTGGGGGTCTTTTCCATCCCTGAGGCCATGATTCCCTGAGCAGGTGAGGATGGCCCAGTTCTTCAGCTACAGCTCCTTGTCTGGGGCTCCTCAGACCCTGCCTGGGGGATCTCAGTGCCTTCTGCAGGACCTCCCAGCAGACCTCAGCTCCTGATTTATCATGTAATTGTTTAGTTTGGAAAACACCTCTAAGATCATCAATTCCATGCTGCCAACCCAGCACTGCCGTGTTCACCACTAAACCACAGATAGATATTTTTCATCCATCCAGATATTTTTCGAACGCTTACAGGGACAGTGATTTGACCATTTTTAATTCCTGACCACCCTTTCAATGAAGATTTTTTTTTTCCTAATATCTAGTCAATTTCAAAATTGCTTCTGTGGTGGCAAGCCCAGTGACACAGCACCTCCTAGCAAGGGCTGGGACCTGCAGGGCTCTCATTGCATCTGGGTGCCCCAGGCATCACTAGAGCATTAAGACAACACCACCACCACTCTGGAAAACCCAGACATCTGACTGGCACAGAGGAGATGCTGTGTCCCTCATCCCACCAGACTTCAAGGAGAGGCCACATAGTGCCATGAGTCCAGGGCTGCTGTTGTCCTCCTTCTGCAGCAGAAATGCTTCCTTCCTCCAGCCCACACCAGGCTCCTTCACTTGCTGCAAAGACACCAAAGGTCTCTCATGCAGGTGGTCAGACACAAGCCCAGCTGTGCCACAGCAGGATTTGTCCAATGCTGTGGGTCACACTGCCCTTCTTGGAACCTGGTACCACCAAGCCATGTCCGTTTCCACTTTAGCTCTTGGAATGAGGTCCATTCCTGGCCTCCTTCACCCCAAGATGCCCATGAAGAGCAGCAAGCTGAGCTGCCTGGGCTCTGAGCGTGGCCCCACACAGCTCAGGGAGGTTTCTATCCCTCTCCTCCGGGGCTGCCATGAGCGTTGTGCTTTTGGCTCTGGCTGGGGAGGAGGCCTATGCTGCCAAACCACACTGTCAACTGCTTCCCTGCTGCCTGCAGATCCTAATCCCGCAGGCAATATATAACCAGCAGGAGCTGCACCATCCCTGAAGTGTGAAGTGCAGTATCAGAGGAGCACTGCTATCTCCTGCCTTTCCAAGGGGCTGTCGCAGGGACTGTCAGAGATTAGGACTAATAGTGCTTAGCTCACTTCAGCAGCCAGCTGAATCAAATGATCCTTACATGCCCTTATGTCCTAATGAATTGCATTTGATTCCTTGCCCAGCTCTGAGCATGGAGCAGCAGCACAGCTCTTCATATTGAAAGGGCTGTGTAGGAATCACCCCTCTCATTACCCTTGCAAATCCAGCCTGTGTTTTTAATCCCGACAGCATCTCCTACAGCTCCCACTGCAGATTCAGGTTTGAGTTCATCTTTCAAAGAGACTTGACCTCTCAAAAGGCAAGCTCAGCTGCAAGCATTGAGCTTCAGCTTAGAGACCAAACAAAACCCACTGATTTCACATTATTTCCATGCAAATCTATAAATCAGCTTGGGCTCGGTTTGACTCTGGGCCACAGCTTGACTGAAAGGTTCATGAACCTTAAGGAATTTTTTGACAAGCTTGGTCTGAGATTCAAATTTGTAATGAAACCCCAATAGTGAAGCTCTGCTATTTCCATGCAATTTCAGGTTTTGCTGTGAACATTTCATGCAGCTCTGGGGACAAAGTTACACCAGCATAAACCCAGATACTCCTAAAGAATCAATAGAGCTGACCTGGATTTCTGCCGGTGTAAGAGCAATCAGCACAGCCCAGAAAAAGTTATTTTTATTCCTTGCCTTCTGTTTTGCTAGAATCCACCCAATAAAAGTTCCCAGCCTGAGTCCAGACTGTAGAAATGCAAATGCCAGTAGAGCATAAACCCCAGCATGTGTCTGGAGAAGTTTGTGTAAATCAACAGGGTCATTCCAGCTGTGAGGACAATGAAAACCCAACAAGAACTCCAGGACCCCCTTCCCCATCCAAATCTGCTAATACCCTGAGGGTCTTCTGTGAGAAGAGACATTTTGTGGGCTCTTGCCTGAGATGATTGTTTCTGTAGGGCAGAAAAATCTCTGTGCCACATCAGACTGAAGGCAGGACAAGGATTTCTGCAGCCCTAGAAGGGCTGGCTCCTGCTCCCCCAGCACAGTGCTGGGTTCCAGTGGGTCACTCATTTTTCACAGAACCTCAACTCTAATAAGGCAAACCAAATTTGTGCTCTGGAAGGAAAATGCTGTGGGGCTCAGGGGATGCTGTCCTCCACCCTCACTCTAATTTTATAGCATATCTGCAGTGGTGTGTCAACATCAGACTGCTCCAAATGGGGGAATTGATGTGAGGTGTTGTGCCAAAGCCCATTTAGCTCCTTCTATATCCCAGCACAGGAACCCATCTCCACAGGTTTAGCTGGATGGCTGCTGGGGAAGGGACTTCTGCCCCTCTGCTCCCTAGCCTCCTGCTTGCAGGACAGAGAAATCCTGGGTGCAGGAGCAGAGCAGAGCATGGCAGCCAGGCACTGAGCTCCATTGCCCCGCAGCAACATTCACCCTCTCTGCAGAGCAGCTCCTCTGGTCCGTGCTGCAGCAGAGCTTGGCCTGCCACCAGCTCCTGCTCCTTCCTATGCCAAGCACTTCCCGCAGTAAGACAGCAAACAGCAGGATTTCCCTTCATTTGCTTATTTTAAAAACGTTTCTTACTGCAAAGGTTTAAGACCTGGCAGGAAGCTGGAGCTTTATTCACCCAGGGGCTCTCAGCAGCCCCAGAGATGTAAAGCAAGGAAGTGCTCTTGCCTGCTCCCCATCTGCACCCCAGCCCCCTCCAAAGCCTGGCAGGCTCCCCTTTCACAGCTCATTTAATGCCAGAAAGCCATTATTCCCAGATACTGCCAGATCCCCCTGCCCTTGTTTTAATCCCACTCCCAAGGTCTGAGGTACTCCAATGCCTTGGGGAGTCCTGAGGGTCAGCTATACTGCTGAGATGCTCGCTTGGCCTGCTGCATTCCCTGCTAGGCTCTTCAGAGGTGTTAAGAGGGAATTCCTCACTCCCTGGCAGCATCTTGCTGACCTTTCAGCAGAGACACGCTGAGATTTAAGTGTTTGTCCACGTTATAAAATCATCATTGATTTTGTTGCCCTCTGGTCTGAATAAATAAGTGCAGCCATCTCAGAGGGGTTTCAGGTGTGATCAGGGGGACTTTGGGGCTGGTTGTGCCAGCCTGGCTCCTTCCATATGCCCAGGGCAGGCTTGGAGCAAGGTTTTGGAAGAGGTCCCTGCAGTGACCTTCTGTGCTGGGTGTAGGGCTCATTCTCACATACACTGTGTCCCATGGCCATATTTCCTAATTTGTGACCTTTATGTTCCTAGGGTGAAGGAGCCAACATTGCCAAGGGTCTGGTGCTGCCATTCATAGTGGCTGTGCACTGAAGGCACCACACAGGGATTCAGACACCTCCTGAGAGCACAAGACTGTGTCTTCTGTGGCCTTGCAGCTCCTGCCCAGCAAGTCCAGCACGTGCCTTAACATATGGGCAAAGCTCGCTCATGTCAGTGGTATCACTCCAACACGCATCCCCAGCCATCATGGTACCTGTCTGCTGTCTGTTTTGGAGCTTCCTTTTGGAAAGCAGCAGAAAATCTACTGCTTTAACACATCAGATTCCAAGCATTGGATGCCAACTTCAGCTTTAAAGGAGCTTGGTTCCTCTCCCTATAGATAGCACAGATGAAAATTAGAGTTTCCAGCACTCTCCCACTTTCTTGTCAGGACTGTGACCTGGGGTTGGAAAAGTGGTTTCAGGGCTCTGCTGTTGGCAGGGAGTGAGGGCAGCCTCTCTTCCCAGGAGCATCTCTGAGCATCTGCTTCAGTAGAGCTTCCCCAGCAGTGATTCTGGCAGGAAGCTGGACCAATAATCCCCAAATTCCAGGGAGGGATGGTAGTGTGTTGAACGCCTTGCAGCAGACACCAGGTTTTGGCTCCTGAGTGCTACGCACGAGAGGAGAGAGCCCACGGGGGAATGTGGAGTTATCCAAATTGGATGCAAGCTACATTTTATCTTATTGGAGTGGGTTTGGGGGTGATGTAATCACTCAGTGTGCTTGCACATTTGGGATCTGGATGAGATGCTGTTTATCATGAGCTGACAAGTCAAGGAAGGATGCGAGAAAATGATCTGGGTCTTCCCATACAGGACTGGCTGGAGCTGTGAACTGGGGCAGACGTGACTGGAAGCCGTAAGGATTAATGGCCCCTCTGCTGCTGTACGAGGTGCAAATGAATGAAATTCTGTTCCCCTTACAAAGGAATGCCATTAATTCAAGGGGAGATTGTCCAGATTTTTGTCCAGTGCGATGAAAGCAGAGTTTGGCCCTTGATCTTGTGCAAAAAAGTCTGTCTAGCAAGTTTTAAGGCGCTTCTTTCCATTTCTCTTTTGATTTGATGGCATTTTCTTGTGTAGAAACCCTTTTCCCAGCAAGTGCAGAAAGAAAGGGATAGAGAAAGACAGGCAGGCAGGTGAGGAGAGGCACTGGCAGACAGGAGCAAAGGGAAAATGACTGAGCAGAGGGAAACTGTACCTGGAACACAGGGAGCTGCTCCTTTGGGCAGTGGGAGGAGATGCTGGGGTGTGAGGGGTGAAAAGCCTGGCTGGTGGGAGGTCTCCAGCACCTTTGTCGCCCCTTTGGCTGGAATTCGTAAGTAAATACGGAGCTGACTGAAACTGCTCCTGCTCACCAGCGGCCTCTCTTTGGCACTCATTGGAATTTGGGATGGGAGGGGGCTGGGGGGGGGTTCGTGTTTACTCACATTCCTCTTCATATGCTGGTTTCAGGATGCAAAACAGGGGATGGCAGCAGGGTGGTGTGTGGCCAGCAGGGGTGACAGGCTCCCTTGGCTTCTGGTGGCTTCATGCCCCAGTAGCTGCTCTGGGAGGGGGAGGCAACAGGGGTTTGCAGTGCAGAGGCTCAGGAGAGCTGGGAGGCGTGGGGCTGGCACTGGAAGCTGGATGGGGATGTGAACCCCAGCAGATGAGGCTGTGCCATCTCCCAGCAAGGCACTGGGTCCCTGGGGAGCCCTTGTTGAAATCCTGTGGGTAAAATAATGCAGCAGTGCCTCCACCCCTTGCATGCCTGGTTCCAAGCAGATCAGCACGCAGGAGGATGCCACATGAGCACCTGCCAGCCCAGCCCCTCTCCTCTGGGCTGTGATTCCACCAAGTTTCCAGCCATGGGGTACTCTGGGACCCTACCAAAATGCACTTCAAGACTATTTCTCCTCAAACTCTCCATCATGTGGCTTTGCAATCCATCAGAGCAGGAAGCTTCACCTCATTCAGTGTTTAAATGCAGCAGTACCTTTTCTTAAGGTGCAGCTGAGATGGAGCAGGTTTGTTTTGTGTCACTCAGAACAGTGGCAGGCTGAGCTCTGCTGAACTCTGCCTGCCATGGAGCATCACGTTTGCCACCCACGTCCTACTTGGAGCTTCTCTCTGCTGGCAGGATGCAGTGGTACGATGAGCTACAAGCAGAAGCAGCAGATGTTTGCTAAAAAAAAAAAAAAAAGGAGGCAATAATCCAGAATTTTGCTGATATAAACACAATACCAGCACTGAATACAACTGGAGGAAGACAAAAACATCCCAAAGACATAAAACATCAGGCTACTTGGAGAACCTCCAGGCTACATGCGCTGAACTCTGTCAGCCTCCGAGAAATGAGTGCTTAACCCCTTTTCAATCTCTTTGGCAGCCCAGCCCTTGAAGATTTGCAGTGGACTCTGTTTGAATGAGGGATCTTCCCTGACACATCGTGCTCCTTTAATTCTGGGTGAGAAAACAAACATCCGCCCTGCAGACACCCGTCTGACCGTCCCGTTCCCCTCCCCGAGGGACACTCGGCCCCTTCCTCGCCGTCATTCCCCACCACCTCTGCAGCCCCACCAACACCTCGGGGCCCCCGTGGCTCTGGGGGTGCTCTGGGGGTGCCCATCTGCCCAGTGGGTACCCAATGCTCCGCATGGGCCGTGCTGGCAGCCCAGCGCCCCAGGGATGCTCCTGTGGGAGGTGGGTGCCCTGCTGCCACACTCCCCTGCCTGCACCGGGATGGGGCAGGCAACAGCACCGAGCGGTGCTGCAAATTCCTGTCTGCTGGCGCTGCTCATTCCCAAGCCCTAATTACAGCCTTGCTGCAGGGACCAGCCTGGCTCGGCTGGGTCCCGGGGTCAGGCCAGGCTCCGAGGGCCAGCCGTGCTCCAGAGACAGCGCTGATGGATTGTGACAGGACTTAAGGACACCTGCTACTTTCAGGGATTTTCCTCTTTTGCAAGCAAGCTTTCGAATGAGTGTGTGTGTGTGTTGACAGGGGCTGATATCACTGGAGGGTGTTGAGGAGGGAGCAGGAGGGAAATCTCTGGAGAAGGTGTCAGGAAGGATTTTTCTTGGCTGCTCACCCTACAGTGAGTGATGGGCAGTGAGGAACCAGCCTCCCTTGGACCCAGATCATGTGGGCTCACTTTGGTTGTGGGGCCTGACCACGGCCTTTGTAATGTCCCCTTAAAGCCAGTTAGTAGCATTAATATATGGAGACCACACACATGCCCAATGCTCGTATTTATGCTGGATGGCTTCCACCTTGGAAACTTTCTTGGCCTTCTGTCCATCCCCAGGATGGTTCCAGGACTCCACCTTTCCCTTCCCAACCCTGTGGCCACAAGGGAACCGAGAAGATTCATGGCCAAAGCATCAAGAGGGAAACTGAGCTAGCAACCTCTCCCATCCATTGGAAGTTCTCAGGCTGAGCAAAGCACGTGCTCCAGGCATGGGAGGGGGCTGTGCTGACCCGTGAAATAAAGAACATGTTCTGCTCTGTGAGTGCAGTGCAGAGAGGGACAAACTTCTTTCATTGCCAGTGCCAGGTCTCAAGGTCTGCAGCCCAACAGACCTGGTGGTCTTGAGGGATTTGCTCCAAACAAACATCAGAAAGTAAACCAGCTCTGTATATTTGTCTTCTCAGCTCCATTAGAGTCATGGAATGGCTTGGGTTGGAAGACACAGTTAAAGACCATCTAGTCCAATCTCCCTGTCACAGGCAGGGGCATCTTCAACAAGATCAGGTTGCTTAGAACCCCATCCAACCTGATCTTGAATGTTCCCAGGGATCAGGCATCCACCACCTCTCTGGAAAACCTGTACCAATGCCTCACCACCCTCACTGGAAAAAAATTCTTTCTTGAAAAACACACCTTGTTCTCTCCTCACATTCTGTCCTGGTTTCCTTTTTCTCCCCATCTAAATGAGGAGAGCAGCAGGCAGGGAATGCAGGTCTGAGCTTCACCTGCCTGTGCAGGAGCTGGAAATGGGAGATCATCTGCTTGCTTAGGCATGGGTGGCCCTTGAGGGGAGTGACTGGGAGCCTGGTGAGGGCCAAAAAGTGTTTTTCAGCCTGGGACCCCAGATCCCATTCCATCACACATAGTTTTACAGTGCAGCTCTCTCTGTAAAGTGTCTGGTGGAGTGATGTGGAGCCATGTTGGCCAGATCTCCCAGTGAGTTTCCAGACACATTAGAGATGTATGCACACATATATTTATATCCGTAGCTGCTGTTTTGCAGCCGGTGGGAACTGAGGGCTGTTCTCAGCCTGGTTCCCTTTCTGCACATTACCCACACTCCCCCTTGCTGACATCCACTGGACACTGTCTTCTCCCAGAGGAGAAGCCAGGAATTTATTAGGCAACGAAGGTGCTTGACCTCTTCTCAAACTGTTCCTTCTCCTCTCTAGGAGTTTTTTGCCAGGTTGGAGAGTTGGGATTGTGTGAGGAAGGCTGAAATGAGCATGGCTGCATATCTCCCCTGGAGCCTCTCCCTCTGACTGCTTTCATGTGCAAAAGGCAAAACAGAAACACAGCCGACCTCTGAACACTGGATGGGCCCTTTCAGCACCTCAAAGCTGTTGCATTATCTCTCTTTTACCTCCTTCCTCTCCTTCCTCCCGAGCCTGGACACTAACGCCAAGTCTGGTTCTCAGCACATCTGCTCTTTCAAGGAGTAGGGAGGTCCCAAGACCACTCAGTCCCAGAGTCAGGATTCTGACATCTGGCTTGGCCTTGCCTATGAGTCACTTGGGGAGCTTGGGAAAGTCACGTAACTCTTCCTTGCTGCTGCAGTGGCTGCTGGGGCGGTGCAAGACCCAACCCAGAGGGCCCCAGTTGGCTCCTCCTCTCCGAGGCTTCACCTCCGAGCACATGCCAAGCACCTTGAGATCTTCTGGTGGAAAGAGCCTTGTAAATGCCCCATGGTCTGATGTCCCATAATGGGAATACAGGTGTCCTGTGCCAGCGTTTCTCTGCCAGCCCATCTGGAGAAGTGGAAGGTGCAGAGATGCTCCATGTAGTCTTCCATCAGCTGTAAAGGCTTCAACAGGCACTTTCATGTAATGTCATCCTGTGGGGATTCACCTGCTGCTCCCCTCTGCCCTATGTCCATTCCAACACACTATTTTAGAGAGATTCCAACTATTTTATTACATTTGCTTCTGCAGACCAAAGGCTCCCTGGAGAAACACTGCCAGTCACGGCTTTACACTGGGTGAACTGAGCAGAGCCTGGCCCCAGGCGTGTTAATTGTTGGCAGACTCATTATTGCCCTTTCCCTGTCTCTGTTTTTCCCTGGAGGGGCCGGCAGCCCCGGACCTCCGGCGCCATGTCCCGAGCAGAAGCGTGCTGCAGGAATGGGAGCTGGCAGCTCCCGGCCAGGGGTTGCTGCAGGAGATTTTGTTCCACTGCCTCTGCTGGGGCTCTGTTTTTCCATCCCCATCCAATGAAATAAACACTTTCACATGTTCGCCAAGCCCTGCGGACACAGCTTGGGAGTTTTGGTTTTCCTTGTGGAGTGCCTGCCCCCACTGGTCTTCCTGCCAGCCCAACTTGCTCTGTTGCCATTTCCAATCCCCTTAGCTGAGAAGAACCTCAGTGCTCCCCTCCCAGGGACCCCGTGACACTTTTCACCAAGGACAGGATTGCTATAGTGGAGGTACAAAACCTGGTGGTTTTGGGATGTGGTGCAGGACTGTCCCCACCATGGGGAGTGGAGATGAGCTGGATGCTTGGCTGGAGTGTTGGTCAGGGACAAGGGGACAAAGTGCAGCAGGAGGGGAGTGTATTTGCAGAGACACCCCCAAGATTCCCCACTCATCTCACTGTGGGATCCCAACTGTCCATCACAGCTCCTTGGCTGAGCCTGAGCCTCTGTGCCCCTGAGATTCATCCAGAACATTCCCCAAGACCCCCTCCTCCCTTTTCCTGTGAGCCCAGGGGCCGTACAGGGAAGGATGAGGGGGAGCAAGGGGGAGGGAACATGTTCAGGCCCCGTTGTTTCTGCTCACAGACGTGGCAGTCCCCAGCCCCTGCAGCTTCAGCCCTGGCAAGCACAGCCCAGCCTGTTTTTATGTTTCCTGCCTCGGCTCCCAGGCAGCCCAGAACAGCCCAGCACCTAGGCACTGCACTGACTCCTCTGAGCTGGCTGAGATGGGGATCTGACCCCTGGGGAACTGCAAACCCCTCTGAGCACCTCTGGATGCAGGGAGTGCAAAGAAACGGCAAGTCAGCCCCAGGAAGAGGAAAACCTGATGTAGTCTCCTGGTGTCCCCTCTCCTGGCTTGGGTCAGGACATGTGCACCAGCAGGGTGATGCCTTGTCCTGCATTAACCCCTTCCATGGGGAGAGCTCAGGCTGGGGCTTGCAGAGCCAGTCAGCCCTGACCCCATGGGAAAAGTTCTGGCCCTCCTGCCTTCCCCACGTGTGCCTGAGGGAGGTGGGGATTCCTGGGGAAGGCTTTAGAGCCCAGCAGAGATGGAGGAGCTGTGAACCAAGGCTACATGAGGAATCACATCCACAGGAGCATTCCGTGGATTCCTAGTGGAATTAGCTATTTCTGAGGCAGGCAAAGGGTTTGGCTCTCCTGGGACATCCTAATTAGTGTCATCATCTGCAGCAGATCACAAACCAGGTAGCTCTCTCTGCCCTCCATTGCTGTCACCAGAGGCGTCAAGGTCTGATCCACACCACAGAGAAAGGGTCAAATTCTACTCAAAGTTTGGTTTCTTGTGATCTGGGTCTTTCTGGGTCCTTTTCTGCATCCTGGGAAAACCAGCTGCACTTGTGTTTTGGACAGATTGCAGCAGAATCAGGAGTTCCCAAGAAATGGGACCTGGGTGGCACCTGGAGCAGGGAGAAGGCAGCACCCCAGCAAGAAATATTCATTGCTGGGAAACTTTAAGGCTGGTGGCAAAGGGAGTCAGTAGCCTAATGTACCCAGCCAGAGGCAGACTGGTCCTTTTTTGAGCACTCAGCCTTGAGCCTGGTTTCTTGGAAAGCTGCAGTTTCCACAGCATCCCCACCAGGCAGCCTGGAACCCGCTGTGGCCCAGGTGGAAACCTGCTGGCTCCTTTCCTTCTCTCTGCATCCCTGGATCTGGCAAGTGCCACTGGCAGGATACAAAGAACAGACATTTCATGGCAGAGACACTCATGTCCCCACTGTGCAGCCTGGCTACTTTTGCTCCCCCAAACAGGCAAGTCCAAAACTTCCCCTTGGCTTCTGCTGTGTTTCAGATCTGCTCCTTTGATGCCATGAATAAAAGGCAGGACATAATAAACAATAACAACAATAAAAAACCCACGCACAATCACGTAACAAATCAAAATGACCCCGTCTGTGAATGAAGGGAAAAAAAAGGCAGTTCCATCCCTGGAAGTCTCAAGAGCTTCCAAAAATAGGCTGCAGTCCCAGCCAAGGCGAGCACAGCCAGGGTTTGCTCGGTCAGAGCCAGCACTGGGAAGGAGCTGTGGTTTCCCAGTCACTCCTGCCCTGCTCCAGTGCCCGTGGGCAGCTGCACCACATCCCCCTGGCAGGGGCAGAGCAGCCAAAGGCCCTGCAGGGCAGGGAAGGGCACCATGGCTGTGTGAAATCCCTCTAAAACTTGGGGTAACAATTTATTTTGCTGTTCACAGCCAAGCAACCCATGGGCCACAAAACACCTGCCCCTCACACATGCACAGAAGGTGGGCATGGCTGGTACTGTGGCTGGAAAGGTAGAAGGGTCCCAAACTTCAGCACCCAGTTGCCTTCCAGCTCTCATGATTGCTGTTACACAAGCCTGGAGGATTTTCCCCATTTTCCCAGGTGCTTGGTACATGCAATCGGAAATTTTCCACCTCCGAACACCCTGCCAGCAGCAGCCACTCTCCCCACTGTGCTTTTCCCTGGGATTTGGGCTTCTCCCAAACCTTGCTGCAGGAACGCTTCTCATGCTGACCACTGCCTCCCACATCTGGGAACCATGAGTGGAGCAATGGGGCCAGAGATGGAAATTTGGGCTCGGCCCCATTGGCTCACCTGCCTCATCCCTGCACTCGGCCCGGGGACTGCACCAAACCCCCAGCAGACCTTGGCACCCTTCCCCTCGTCGAAAGCACCTCCGGGCAGCATCTGCCAGGCAGGAGAAGGAGAGATGGAGCTGGAGCTGCTGCCCAGCCGGCGCTGTCTGCGCACGGGCGGCACAGCCTCCGCCTCTCCNCCTGACCCCAGGACAGCCCCGGGACATTCCCGTGTCCCCAGCACAGCAACGGGACATTCCCGTGTCCCCTGCATCCCCCGCTCCGTCCTGCCCGCTCCCAAGGCCGGGCCGTGCCTGCCGGGTGACCCCGGGCAGAGCCGCCCGGACGGCCCCGCGGGGGG
>VXBB01021937.1:130815-170291 GCA_013399915.1 Illadopsis cleaveri
CCCGGGCGGCACGCCCTCCGCCTCTCCGGCCAGGGCCGCATTCCTCCCTTCACCCGGCGTGCCGCAGTTCAGCGTGTGCACGAGCGCACACGTCCTCCAAGAGCCCCAGCCGGTGGCCAAGAGACTCCAGATGCTGGAGGAGCTGTGCACAGCTGCTGGCCAGCAGCGGCAGAGGGGAAAATATAAATAAAGACTTGAANGGAACGGGAAATTCTCCCTGCAGAATCTAACGGGAGCACAGCGAGCTGGCCTGTGCGGGGTCTGCCTGAGAAATGAGAGCATGGAGAAGGAATGTCAGGTATTTCCTTCTGCTCCTCAGTGCTAGAGCAGCCCCAGGTAACTGACAAGGGCAAAGGAAGAGACCAGCGCTGTTTCCCTGCATCCCTTTGCTGCTGTGAACCTTCAGAGCACAAACAAAGCTACAGGGGTGGAAGGGAGACGGTGTGTCTTGCTGGCGAGATACAGATCTGATTCTGTTTGCTCAAACGGGAAAGGAAACAGAGAAAAAACAGAAAAGAATTGCAGGAGGTTTTATTGGAAGACTAAAAACGATCGAAACCTTTCTGCATTGGAGCAGCTGGGGAGGAACTGCCTCAGAGAGGGCCTTGCTCTGTTTAAAATGAAAGCATTTCCTGGGTTATCAGCCCAGCGAGCCTGTGGGAGCGGGATGAGGAGGGGTTTGCATCGGCACCACCAGCAGGAATCCCACAGACCCTCCTGCACCACGTCCTGCTCACAGCACTGAGCGCCCGCCGTGGGATGGGGAGGGTCGAAGGGGGGATGCAGGACTGGAGAGACACCAGCCCCCAAAGTTGAACTCAGGTCATGGTCTCACTGGCCCTTGGTTTTTTTCCTTCCTTCGCGTGGCTTGCGGTTGAAACTCGAAACCGGCTCATCTGGCCGGCCAGGGGACTGCGAGCGCTGGATCTTGGCACCCTCCTCGCCTCGGCTGCGCACAACTCCCGGCCGTCCGCGCAGGGCGGAAAAGCACAGTAAAGCTTTCCCTTCCTTTCCTTTGCATAAGTCCTGCTGCCATTCCCAGCCAGCATGGGCAGGGTGTTCAAGGCTGGGGCAGGATGGAGAGGGGCTGGCACTGTGTGGGCAGTGAGGTTCACCATGGGAGCAGGGAGCTCTGCACATGCTGCCCGAGCACCATCCCCATCCTTGTGCCTGTGTAGGGTTCTGGCTGCAGGACACGAGCAGGGTGCAAACGGCCCCATCCTTGTGCCTGTGTAGGGTTCTGGCTGCAGGACACGAGCAGGGTGCAAACGGCCCCAGCCCCCGCAGCTTTCCCGGGCAGTGTTTCCCAGCATTAGGTGCACGGACGCGGCACTTCCCGCAGCTGCACGGCAGATGAGCGGCTCTCGCTGCTCTGGCTCCGCTCTGCCGGCGGACCCTGCCCCGTTACACGTGGTCCTCCCGAATGCAACTCAGAAGCAAAAAAACCTGGGCAGCTCTGTCCTTCCCTTTGCTCCGTTCCTCCCTCATCATCACCTCTATGCTTATATCCAAGGATAGGAGCAGGTCCCAGCTCCACCAGCTCCCAGAGGATTGTGAAATGGAAAGCAAAGGGAATAGAGCAAAATGAGGTGATCCCACACTTAAAATATGTTATTTTGCTTTTACCTCGTTCTTCCTCCTTATGCTTGTTTCTGAGCATCAGTAGAGAGACTGGTTGTGCCAGCTATCCCACATGTGAGGTTTGACTTAAATCGATAGAAATCCAGCTGCTTTCCATGAAGAATATTAAGTTTTTCTCCAAAAATACCAGCTGAAGCTTTTGGGTTTGGAACAATCCACAAATCCATCCTGGTGGCTCTGCAGGCCGGGGCACCCTCACCTCTTCCTAGTGAGGCCTCATTGGATGAGTTCTGCTCTGCTCCCTCTTCCTGGGTCACTTGGAAAGGGGCACCCTGGAGAAGTGGCCTTGTTGGGATCATCGAGGGCTGTGGCACTGCAGGGGCTCTTTGCAAAGCCCCACAGGGAGAGTGTCAAAGCTCTTTGTCTTTACTGCTCTGCCCAGGACACGACTCCCAGCTTCAGCCCTCTCTAACCTTGTGCTTTATGTCTCAACAATTGCCATGTTTCACCCTTTCCCAGACTTATCCTTTCCTGGGTGTTGATCCTGCCCATTGCAGGATGTGCCCATGTCCTCTGTGCTTTTATCAGGCTCCTCACCACAGGCAGATGCTGGTGGGGCTGGTCCAGCCTTGGACTTGGGGTTCTGCTGCCTCCCCCTTCCTGGCCCCTCCTGCTTGGCTGATCTCCAGTATTGCTGTCTCCACCCTGGCTCCTCAAACACTGTTTTCTGATGCTTGTCTGTTTTAATTTGGGTCTTTGGCAGGACAAGTCTCTCTCCTCTCTGGGTACAGATCCAGTCTGTGCTCATGGCCATGGCATGGACCCATCTGTGTGTGGACAGGCAGCCTGGCAGTAGCTCTGGCTGGGGTTGCTTTTGGTCCTTACCAGGGAGACCATCAAACCCTGTGGCAAGCACACCTTTTGCTCCCTCTCTTTTTTTATGTGGCTGAAGGTATGCAGGAGTTCTATCCTTCTGAGAGCTCTGCCCCACTCCTGAGCCGTGCTGGGACTGGGTGTCAATGCTGACATCTCAGCTGCTCCCATTGGATAGACAGAACGAGAGAAAATTAACTATTAATGTAAAAAGTTAATTAAGCAATATAACTAATTCAATAATAATTATCAATTATCTCTCTTTAAAGAGGGGAAGGTAGAGGAAAACAAGGCAGAATCAGTGATTCTGGCTGGGAGCCCCCTCTCTACCCACCAGGTCCTGCCATCTCCCTCAAGAAACAAGCAGCTCACTTTCCCTTCTACAGATCCAGCTCTCACCCAGCCTTGGGCTCTTGGAGAAGTCATGTGTTGTTGGGGAGAAGGGATGGTGCCTTTAAAAAAACCTCCAAAAAAGCAACAGAAGTCAAGTACCTGCCAGGAAAAAAAAAAATCAAACATATTTTCTGTTGTGTCTTGGCTGTGGAAGGGGGATGTGACAGCCATGGAAAATGGACAGATTCTGCGAGCAATAAAAAATGGCTTTGCTTTTCCCCCTCTTCTCCCCCTGCCTCTTTTCATGTGCTGCATTTCCTACAATCTGATTTTCTTCTCTCCAGCAAATACAGGTTTCAGGTTCCCAAGCATGGGGCTGCGGTTTGAGAGGAGCAATGGAAACTCTCTGTGGTGGGAAGGGGCCAAAGGCACAGGGGGTGCAGGAGGGGAGGGAAAACGGGGCTGTTCTCACTGGGGTGTGAAGGCTCACAGGGGCACAGAGCTAAAACCCTGCACTCTGCTCCTCACTGGGCATGTTTTTCATTCAGTGCCTCCTGTCTGAGGCTGAAGGTGACGATGCATGGGGAGCTGGGGTGTGCTCCCATGCTGGAAGAGGGGATCCAGGAGGGTCCCATCACCCCAAGGCCACCCCAGACCACAAGGATGACCCACAGGAGGGTCAGACCTGGGTTTGCTGGTGGCCGTTGCCCACTGTCACCTCCATCCCTGCCTGTGCATGTCCCATGGGATGTCCACTCCCCTGCCTGGCTGCTGGCCAGCGTGCTCGCCTTTCCCAGACTGCTGGGGGAGAAGTGAAAGTGCTTCTCCTCATCCCCGAGTGAGATCTTTGTTTACAGGGACTTCAAATATTTATCCAAAGTGCAGGGCTCTGGCAGGGATGTCGGGTCCCCCTGCACTAGGCTCTGCAGCTCATCCTTCCTCACCTTTGGGCCATCTCCTTCTTTTTATTTATTTCCTTGAGGATCTTCCCTGCAGTAAATCACTGCTGGCAACATCAGTCTGGGAGTGATGGGATTCAGCTGCCCACTGGCATTTTGGCTGTGACCTGCAGAAGCACCTCTCCTTCTCCTTACAGGGGGTGGATTCATCCTACAAACAGGGGAAATAACAGGACTTTCTGGGAGCTTTCAGACAATTGGGACAATTGAGAGGTATCCTCTTTCCTCCCCATCACTCATGAAGGCATTTCCAGTGGGCAGGCATTCCCAGGGTGGCTCAGCTGGGTGAAGGCTGAGCTCTGCCTGCCCATCAATGTCCGTGTTCTCATCAGATAAAACATCCTCTGAGAAAGAAAAGCGACTTTCTGGATTGGATTCTGGCACAAATAAACACTCGTGCTAGAATTCGCCAGTCTTTCAGGAACTGCAAGTATTTTCCCAGTGTCAAATGTTCATGCAGATACTGTATAAATAATGACCTCGATTATGTCAGTTATTACAATGAGCAGAGCTCTGGGCTTTGGTTCATAACAGTATCTGCAAATCAGTGTCTTGACTTTTTGCTCTTCTTGGGAGATTGCTCATGCTGCAGCACTCTGAGGCCAAACGTCTGTGTTTTTGGACAGGGCTGTGGCAGCCCGCCAGCACCTTCCCTGTGCTGCCAAGTGCTGCATCCCCATGACATGGCAGAGCTGTTTTGGGGGAAATGTGGGGTATGTGACTTTCTGGGGAGCCTGGCCTTGCACCATGGATCAGGGATCTCTGTCCATGGCATCTCCTGCAGCAATCCCAAGTGGAAAGCCCAGACTGACCTGCAGCAGAGGATGTGGGAGCATCCCAGATGGAGCTGGGGGTGAGAGGGACCCACTGCAGTAGGTCCAGGGCTGTTTCCCTGGGTGGGTGCCAAGCAGAGCAGGGGAAATGTGGCAGTTGTCCCTTTGAGAACACAATGCTGGCCCTGGGGGTTTTGGGGGCTCCTCCTGCTCCCCCCATGCCTTTGGTGCCTGGGGAAGCTGGAGACACTCCTGGGTGGGATGAGCAATTAATNGAACACAATGCTGGCCCTGGGGGTTTTGGGGGCTCCTCCTGCTCCTCCCATGCCGTTGGTCCCTCTTGGGGGATGGACCTGAGATGAGAGGGTGGAGGTACCTGGCGAAGTTGGAGACACTCCTGGGTGGGATGAGCAATTAATGAACCCTGATTGCCCTTGGAGAACATCTGGAATCACCCTCTGCTCCTTACCCCAAGCTTGGCACTTGCAGAAATCTCCTTTTTTCTCTCACCCTGTCCTAGGGGCTGCTCCCAGAGACACGAGTGAACCATCTGCCAAAAGCACAGAAAAGCACCAGACCAGCAACTTTGCTGCTTCTCCAGTGCAAGAAATGACATCCACAGGCTGTGGGTGAGGAGAGCACCGGTGGGAAATGGCCAGGCAAAGGCAAACTGAAGCTAATCTGAGTCTGGTTTTCCTCCAGATTGCTCTGTTTATTCACAATCTTTCTTTGATAAAATTGTAGAAAATCAGAGGCAACATACACTGCCTTCCAAGTGTAAAGAGAGGGATGGAAAAAGAGCCAGGAAGAGAAGGCAGCTCCAGCACAGAGAGCGATGCAGTGGGGCCATCTGAGAGGCACAAACAGAGTAACTGCACTCGCTCTTTCAGGAGCCTTTATTTGCTGCCCCTTCCATGCAGGAATTTCCCACTAATAGCCAGTGTCTGAATCTGCAAATATAATAATAATAATAATAATAGTAATATGGAAAATAAAGACCTTTTGTTTTCCAGACTTGAAGCAGCTGCACAGCATCTCCCAAGATGAGGGCTGCAAAGATGAAACCAAAATCAGGCACCAGTTTCACATCAGCCTGGAGCAGTGTTCTGGAACCCTGTCCTTGCCTTGTCCCCCACTCTTCCCGCTTCCTCCTGCCCTCAGCTTGTCAGAAGCTGGCTGTGCATTGCCCATTTAGGATGCTTACAGGATGCATGTGGAAAATGAGGTTGAGAGTAGGATTGCTTTGATTTTAGCCAGAGACTGCAGAGTAGGTGAGTCTCCAAAAGAAAAGGGAAAAAACCCTAAGAAAAAAAAATGATGTTGAGAAAGACTCATTACAAATTTCCAGCAGTTTTTATCGTAGGTGGAACTGGTAATGGATGTAGCCTGACACTTCTAGCTACAAGGCTCTGATTTCATTTGCTTTTAACTTTGTCAGACTCGAAACACTTGGCCTGAACTTCTCCAGGCTGGCTGCACATCAGCCAAAATAGCACCTCTATTTGCAAGCACAGGGTTCAGGCAACAGAAAAGCATTTTCTGCACGAGAGCTCCAGCAACCCTCTGCTCTGGCAAGGAGGTGCACTTCACCCAAAGGTGCATTAGCTGGAGATGATGAAAAGCTACCCAGGTTACAACCTCTGGAAAACTGAGATCTGCTTGGCACAAAGGGCAAAAAACCTGAGAGTTTGAATTTGTGTCTTTTATAGGCTGATGTGGAAGGAAATGGTGCAGCCTTGCTCTGAGGCATGAAGGGTGTTAATGTTGAACTCCTGTTAATGTTGAGCCCTGTACAGAAAGCAGAGCTTCCACTGCACTGTGCCAACACAATTCCTAAAATCCAGACTGAAATTTACCCTTCCAGTCCAAAGTGGAGATCCATTTCTTTCTCCTTGCCCTCCTGCTTTGGGAAATGACCCAGGGAGGAATTCAGGAGGGTGGGGAGCACTCAGGTGGTGGGTCAGATGTCTCATTTCTCCTTGTTCCAGGACTCTTCCAGCCATGCTCTGGAGAGAGGAGCACACAACACCCTCTACAGTTCACTGGGGGTCCTCAGGACTGGCATATCAATACAGGAACAAAATACCCTGCCTTGTGTCCTGACTCCAGCTACCAGGATCCATCCTGAGCCAGCTCCACCTTCCCTTAAAACTGGAGAAAGGATTTCTCTAATACTTTCTTGCAGATAGATCAACAGCAAGGAAGGGAGTTTCCATTGCTTGTGTGCTGGTCCAGCGCTGCACTGTGAAGCAGCCTGATGTTGTGTGGGCAGCCAAAACCCTCCTTGCTTCTGCCTGGGATCTGACAGCACCAGGCAAAACCTTCCTGGCTGCAGGGCCAGCTCTAGGCAGTTGTTATGGCCTGGAGCAGCTGAGGAGCTTTGGGGGAGCCAGGAATTGCACCATTAAAAACTTAGGGAAGGAACAACTAGTGAATGCTCAGACCGGATCTTGGCCATGGCACCTGAATTAGCCCCTCGCCCTGGCTGGTAGCACTGAGGTCTCCTTAGCAACAGCACTTCAATATTTAACACCAAATGCATGTGCCCAAATGACCTTCCAGGTCCTTTCCATAGTGTTGCTGCTGAGCTGGCTCCAGGAGCACGGAGGCTGCCAACTGAGCCACCACCAGCTCAAGATTTCCTCTGCTTCTCCCAGATGAGCACTCACTGGGTTTGCCATGATCTGGTGCTCAGCACTGGTGAGCTCATGGGCAGGGTGGAGCCTTGGGCAGAAACCATGTCTGACCAGGGGAGTTAAAGTAAGCCAAAGTCCAGAGGGTCCATGGATAGAGATGATCTTGTTGTAGCCACCAGATGAAGAAGGAGATGTGCTTGGAGATGCCATCTGCAAAGAGGTGGAAAATACAGCTGGCAGGAAAGCCCTGATCCCATTGTCCTGACTTTGGGGCAGGACAGGGGAGATGGTCACAAACTGAGCTGATGGGCAGCAGAAGCAGAGAGGAGGTCTGGGGTGGTCCATGGACAGAGGAGGGCAGTGAGTCTGACTGGCAACAAGGAGCTAATGGAAGCTGAGGGAGGCAGAGACATGGCCTGGAGGCTGCACAGGCAGGATAATGGGCAGTGTCTGTGCTTGCAAGGGCAGACACTCAAGAAAGTCAGCAAAACAGAGGCATGGAGGCTGTAGGAGCTCAGCACTTCTCACTTCAGTGAGTGGCTGTTTATTCTGGTTGTTATGAAAAGCAAGTCTGACACTGCTGTCTGCAAACCATGGCTCTCCTTCCTTCCCTCCATCCATCCACTCACCCATCCCTGGAGTATCTAAGCACCTTCAAAGCAAATTGTGTTTATTTTCTACAGATTCATCCAGGAAACTGTAGCACTGCACCTGCCTTCACCCTGAAACTGTCCTCTGTGGCTCCAAGCATCAGTGTGGAGTCATGGTGTGTGTATGGAGAGGGAACAGCCCTGCCCCAAGCAGGAGGTGGGGGATGCTTTATGAAAAGCAGTTGCTGCCATTCTTGGAAGACTTTGGCTCTGAGCCCCTCTGCCACATTCCTAGGAGAGATCATATCAAAACAACCTATTTTTACTAAAATTGTAGTGGTAACAGGCTCCAGATGTCTCTTGTTATGTAATCGGGTTTGTTTTAATGGATCTGACTTCCAGATGTGCAGCGTGGGCTCAGGGTGTCTGCTTGGTCCTTTGTGGACCAGCAGCAGCAGCCAGCTCTCCCTGCTGTGCCAGAGGGGGCAGCTGCCTCCATGGCAGATGAGATTGCTCCTGGTTCATCAGCACTGCTCTTCCTTGTGCTTTCTGGTACAGCTTTAGTCATCCTGGGCACTCATCTCGGGTTCCACATCTCATTTTGGAGAAGCAAGAAAGGTCACTGAGTACTGGTTTGCACAGCTCTGCAGGGGAAAGGAAGGAACTCACTGGCAAGGCTGGGAGGAGGAACAGTCCCTGGCAATACTGTGGTCCTCCCATGGGACTCATTGGGACTCTCTGTAGGTATCACCATCACATACATGAGAAGTATTGTTTGGGGATTCTGATTAAACAGTGACTGAAGATTGGAAGCTGAGGGAATTAAGGGACCAACCATGTCTTAATTTCCCAGGGCCCATTTTGTGCTTTCCCTCCTGTGAGGAAAAACTTGGGCAGGATAACTGCTAGGAGGAATGAATCAGACAGAGGTTTCCTCAGACAGAGACATTTTGGAATTGGAAGTGAAGAGGAAAAGCATCTGAGGAAAGAGACTGTCACCTTCCCATTGGGCCTGTGGGAACAGCTCAGTGAACACCAATGGGACCAGCCCACACATCCTTCTGGACCAGTTTCTATGCTGTCATTGATGTTTTCCAGCTGAGCTCTTGCCTTGGTTCATCTTGCTTGGTGAGGCTGCTGGAAGCTGAAGGGAAGGTTTTTGAAGGCATTTCGAGGCCTGGTGGTTTCCCCTTCCCTCAGTGCAGGTCTTGGTGGCACAGGATCAGTGTGTCCCTTCTCCAGCACTGCAATTAGCTGGAAACATTGGCTGCTCACCCATTTGATAGGAAGAGCTCCAAGGAGGGATGCAGCAGATGTCTGGATCCTGGCTGCTAGGTGGACAGGGGGATGAGTGGTGCATGCTAAGTCAAGGAGGATTTGAATTCAAAGTTTGTGGCTCTATGCCATTGCTATTAACATCTGCTAATGAAATGTTAAGACTTCTTAAGTGTCCAGATCGAGGAGGGAGATTTAAAGGGATGTACTTGGACTGAAAGCAAGAGGCTTAGGTGCTTTCTGGAGAGCAGAGAGAAGGGAACGCCCAGGGTTGGTCCCCTGAGGAGAAAATGGAACTGCCACCTGATGACAGAAGGAAAGAGGTGGAGAGCCAATACCAACCCTGTCACACCCCATGGGACATGAGCTGAGCCAGAGCTCCAAGGGGAAGGGGACGTCAGGGGGCAGTGACAGATCTGCACCCACGGAGGGACACTGACCCTGCCCTGACATCACTGACCAGCCAGGCTGGGACCTCTGAGACAGCTCAGGAAGAAGTGTGGTGAGAGAAACTTCCTTTGGGCTCTCTGTGTCTCAGTTTGAACCTCTCTAGTGCCAAAAAAATAAACAAAGACCAGTGGGACAAAATCAGCGCTCAGCTGGAGCCTGGGAAGTCCAAGGGGGAAAAGAACTGGTCTGGGTTCTCGAGTTCACATCCACTCTTGTGCTTGATTTTATCTGCAGCAAGGCTTCTGCAGAGCTGGTTTTGCTTTGCATTGCAGTCACGTGTCTGTCTCAGTGACTTGGTTTTCTCTCTCCTCTTTGCAAAGCAGCACAAGGCAGGCTCTGGGGCTCTGCTGTGCACATGAAGGAGGCCTCGGCCACAGAGTCAATTGGAAAGCCATCTGCTCACACAAATGAGGATGTTTCCATGGTTTTGTGAAAGAAAGGGACTCTTCTTCTCTCTTTTTCCTTTTTCTTTTCCTTTTCTTCCTATGAGGAAGCCATACGTGTGCACAGACAGCCTTGCCAGGAACGTGGTGTTTGTCAGAGGTGTATTCCCCCCATTGCCATGGGACAGGGCTTGATGGGGGGGTGAGAGGGGAGGGAAGAGTGGATACAAAGGCATCTCCAGCCCAGGAGACAGCCTATGGAAGGTGTGGAAACAAAGCTGGGCAGGGGAAATGAATGAACACTTCATCCCGGGCCCTTCCCCCCAGCACGTCCATGTAAAATGTGGAGATTAGGTGGAAAATCCATAAAGAAGGGAAATGTATGCCTTTAACAGAGCAGGCCTCCCCACAGGCCAGCTAATTGTTTTGAATGGATGTCCTGGCTCACAGACAGTCTTTTCTTAGTTTGTTTTCCTGCTTTGACCAGTGTTTCTGCTCTTAAGCCTTCTTCCATGGGAGGACAGTGGGTGGGAAAGGGGGAACTGTCCCTACCCTGTTTAACCAGGGCAGCAACACCTGACCCCTCCAAGAGCTTCCAAAAGTCACAAGGGGAGAAAACATTTCGAGATGAGGTGTGAGAGGTGAACACACAGGTCTGACAACAAACAGCCAAGGAAGGAGGGAAGCACTCTTGCTTGTTTTCTGCCCAGCTCCTGGACTGGCAGGGATGGGACATGAGGAGACTGAATTAACTTCCAGGTTTAACCATTAGTTATTTTCACAGTGCAAAAAGATTTCTCCAATACCTTGAAATGACAACACCCTTGGGGGAATGAAGCCTCAGGTAGCATTCAGAGTGGGTGAGTAAATGTGGAAAAATGAGCATGGAAGAGGTATCTGAGCACTTTGCCAATGGGAGGTCACATTTGCAAGCTGGCTGTGCTGGGCACACTGGCACAAGGCAGGGAGAGGGTACTGCCCTCTGAGGGCCTGACTTGAGCCACTCCAGGCCTAGGTGTGACCTTCACATGTGGTCCCTTGCATGGTAAAGAGGTGATTCACAAGGAAAAGAGAAGGGAGGATTGTCAGACACGGGCTTAAACCAAGATGAGGAAAGCTGATGTCCTGAGGATGTTCTTCTCGGTCACACCAAGCACCCTAGGGGACCACTACACCAGCTCATTCAAGTGCCACTCCTCTGGGGTCATCATTACTTAGGGCCTGGATTGCTCAAACCACTTGGGAAGGGAGAAGGAAACATCCACATGATGGGAGAGTGGAGAGCCAAAGCAAGGGGCACTCAGAGCCCTGCTGAGGCAAGCAAGAATCAGCATCACATCTTACAGGTGAAAGGGAGGGTGGGACAGGCAGACTCAGTCCAAGTGTAAATGGATCTGTAAGATCCCCCATGAGGGACCATGGGAAGCCCTTTCAGCCAGCCTTGATGAGGGCTGGGGGTCAGAGTATGGGCAGACAGGAGAGCACAGGGTAGGATTCACAGCCCAGCTCCTGCTCAGCTTCACTCCCTCCCTGCAGTCCTGAGGCAGGATTTCTGCTGCTGGGATGAGCTCCCAGCAAGGATATCCCATGGCTGGAGAGATCCTGATGATGGCTGACAACTGCAGGCAGGCAGAAATGGTTCTGAGCTAGATCCTTCAACACAGAACCTCACCCTGTCCCCAGGTCTTCTCTTGGACATCAGACAGGTTATGGCCACACACATCCCCACTCTGGCCAGCTCCAAACTGGATGTTAGAGGGATAAAGGAGAAGGGAAGCCCTAATCTCTTTTGCCATAACAATCTTCAACACTTCTGCGGCAGACACATCCTATACCACCACTACCCACTCACATCCATGACCTGGGGGTCCCAAGAGGTGCAGTAGCTCAGGAGAGGAGGGCAGAGCATGGCCAAGGCAGCGTGTTGAAAATACAACCACTAATTACACAATGGATTCCTTATGTTCCCTGGAAATGCAATATGAGGGAGGACTCCCCGCCAATTCATGTTTTAGGGCAAATCAAGGCGATACATTACTCGACTCAGCTCCTAAATTTGGTCATACTTTAGCTGGTGTTTTCAGACATTTGTGAGTTAGGTTGGCCGATGCCACAGAGAAAAGCGATGGGGCAATTATCCTAATGAGGAACAAATGCATTACTTCTGCAAGTTATTTGGTGCTTGGAACAAGCCTTCCCCATTGCGTGACTACTTTGTACAGAGTTAACCCCTGCTGAGACCTCTGGGAGGTCATTTTTCTGGAAGATGAGAAGGAAATTCAGTGCCCATCAGATTGCTGGGGTTAAACACTGTGCAGCGCATGAAGCTTTCACAGCATCTGGGAGAAACCTCAGTGCCTTCGCTGGCACTAAGCAGCTTTTGCCCTTCACAGGGGTCATGGACAGGCTGTGTGTCCTGCAGAGGTGCAAAGGACCAGCCTAAGAAAGCCCAGCTGCCTTTGGGCCCAGAGCAGCACTGCAGAGATCAGCCTGGGCAGTGTGTCTTGGACAAGGCAGCATCTTCACCACGTAGATGAGCAAGGCTTCTCTTTCCCCTAAATCACAGCCTGCAGGTGCTGGTAGTGCCATGTGCATGTCTCCTTGCTTTTAGGACCCTGGAGAGGAGCAGGGTGAGCTCAGCCAAAGATCTGACCCTTCCCAGCTGGCCACTGGCTCTGTAGACTTGTCTCAGCATTGCACCCCTAGAACCCAGGGGGCTCCTGCAAGAGCTGGCAGAAACTCCTGGCCCTCTTGGCCCACCCACTATGCCTCATTTTCCCCCTTTTTAGCAACATCCCCAGATGATTAAGTGGCAGTAAGGACCATCCTGCCTCTGGCCACATGCAGCCATCTCTGCATGCACAGACCATCCAGGATTCACAGCCCCTCACAGCAGCTCTTCCCTCAGCCCTGTTGGAGAGCCTATAGGCCAGTGGTGTTCAGACTCTTCTGTGGCCTCAATCATTGAGGGGACAGAACCTCATCCATTCCCCAGACCCAATTTCAGAGCTTTTAAATGGGCTTCCAACCCTGACATCCCAGCATTGTTTTAGGGATTCAGCATCTCAGTGGTGACTGACTGCTGTCCCCATGGCTGGGTGTTGTGTGGTGAGGGAGGCTCCAGCAGCCTGCTGCACCTTTCTGGCAAGCAGCCCCATCCAAAGCCAGATCCCCAACTTCTGCATACCCACCCCCTCTCTGTCGGAGCCTGTGGCTCACACCAAGCTTCCATCACCTGCCCCAGTCCCATGGGGAATGCTGGGTGGGTGACAAGGGACACAGTGGGGTTGCTGGGACAGGCACAGCCTGGCAAACCCCCATCATGCAGAACTCCCTGACCCCATCCACAGCAAGTACAGAGGCACAGGCTGGAGGAGCTGCTTGTGTCCAAATCCTTTTTTGCTTTTGTATTTTTCTTTCTTCTTTTCCTGCCTTCTCCAGAAGGGCCCAGATGCCTTTACTTTGGCCGGGCTCCCTTGGCCAGCAGCCCGTGGAGGCACCAGGAACGCCGTGTGTGAGTGCATGAGCCTGTGTGTGCAATATTAATACACAGAAATGGAAGACAACCAGCACATAAACATTCTTTACTGTTTGGGTCACAGCCCGGGGAGCTGTAAGGGCTTTTGTGCTGTTTTGAACACACAGACTAAATAGAGAGGGAGCAAGTAGAGAAGGGAGGATGAGAAGCTGGGAGAGACAGGGTGGGAGGATGAGCAGGAAGAAGAAATGAGGAGGATCCCCTGCACACCATGGGGTCTGACAGCAGCAGGCAGGGAAGGTGTTGGTGCAAGGCTGGGAGCTCCCAAGGACACCCACATCTGCTCCACATAGAGGGCCAGGCTGGAGGTGGGAGAGAGACCAGCTTGGGGCCGCTCATCATGCATATTTTTCTGCATTAAAGTAAAAGGTAAAATATTAATAATGATAGAAGTTGGCTGAAGGCTGAAATAACCAGGATTCCTGTGCAGATCTCGTTAGAGCGGCTTAAGTGTCAATTTGGGAATAAGGAGGAGGGGGCTCTGCTGGAAGCAGCAGGCGAGGGGAAGGACAGTCTCTCCGGAGCTAACAAGACCCAGCTGGCTCCCAACTGCAGCCGAGAGTGTTAAATCAGAAACTATTCCGCCAACAGCCACTTTGGCCAAATATGAAACATTTCCAGGGAATCAATGGCCGGTGCTGGTGACGCAGAAGCCAATAGTCTTGACTTCTTTTCCAGAGCCTCCAGAAATACACTCGTCATTTTGGACTTAAAGGGACAGGCCACGCTTTTCCCGCTCATCTCGGCGGAGCTCGGCTGAGAAATCCCCGTCTCAGCAGTGAGAACGGAGGCTGGGCTGGTTTAATCCACTGGTTAATGCTTGCACAGGGCCCCAGGGGGGTTGGACCTGCCAAGCTGCTCCACATGACAAATCTGAACTGGACGTGTCCTCCCCAAATGTTTTCCGTGGAGACGAGCTCAGACGGAGCCTTGAGCTCCGTGCAGCTGAGCTCTGACTGCTGCTGCCCTCATTCTCTGCTGGTGTCTGAGCCTTTGACCCTTACCTGTGCAGAGCACGATGGAAACCAAATGTTTAGGCTCGGCCCATGGGGCTCCAGGAGAGCAGGGAGTCACCAAACCCTCTGCACAGACAGGGCTGACTGGTGTTCACCTTTGCACTTGGTGACACATTTAATCTCTCAGTCTGCACGTGGGCAAGGCCAGCAGCAGGGCTGCAGCCAGCGTGTCTCAAGAACATTTAGATCTTTTAGGAATAAAATAGGGCAAATGGTGTAACTTTTTCTCTAGGTCCTCAGCCGCTCAGGTCTTCTCCCACTTTTCAAGACACTGGGATATTCCAGTGGCTTGTCCCAGCCTTTCTTCCAGCCTGAGTCACACTCATCCCATCCCAGTAGAGAAACAGCACCCATGGCACCTCATAAGGCACGGCTAAGCAAGACAGATAAATCATTAGAGTATAAAATAATGATCCTTGGGGATAACATGTTGAGGAATACATTGAGTAGCCTGGTGTGCAAGCTGCAGGAAAGTTTCCTTAACAGACAGAGGGGTAAAAATGGAAAAAAAGAGTATCAAATAATAGTAATTTGCTTGACAATGCAGCAATAAGATCTGTGGAGCTGTATGTGCTGCTACTTGGCCTGTACTGCAGTTTGGAGCAAGGCAAAATGTGCTCAGGTCTGAGCTTTGCAGTGCCCACGTATCCATGTCCTTTGGCATCCTTCCTGTCTCAGAGAGATCCTTCCCCTTTCCTGTCCCTGATGGGTCATCAGAGATCTTCCTCCCAAATGGCATTTGGTTGAGGACATGCCCACACCTGCAGCTTGGCACTCTAAAAAAGCCCTAAAAACTAATCTCCCACCGTGGTTAATCAGGATTTTCTTCCACATAGTCAAAAGCTGCTGATCAGGGAGGAGCAAAGCTCTCCAGCTGCTGGGACACTGGTGACGTGGCCTGGCTTTTCCCAGGGTGTGCTCAAGCACACGTGGCTCTTCCTGCACTGCACAGCTCCCAGCTCGGGCAGGTGAGGGGCACTCTGCATCCACAGCATTGTCAGCTGAATGTGTATTCCCAGTTGTGTCTGGACTTTCAAGGCTGGGTTGGTGGTCTCCTCTGGTGATCATAGCTTTTATCAGAGGCCAGGGAGCTGGAAAAAGGAGCCAAGCATCCTGTTTCTCTTTTTCTGCTGTAAGCAGCCTGCATTCCCACCAGCTGCTCCAGCCACAAAAATAATTCTGGGAGAACACACTTGGGGAAAGAGTGAAGTAGATGGAGAGGTTAACCTGGGGTGGGGGCAGCCAGAAGCTGGGCAGAATTAGAGTCAGGGGAGGAGGCATTTGGAGCTCCCTGGAGAAGGGGGCTCTGCTGGGCCATGGCAAGTGTGTCCCATTGCTTTAGGGGTGATAATGGAGCAACTGGGGTGGCACATGCCCTTGACATGGCAAGGAATCAGCAGGGCTCCCAGGCTCCTGCCGTGGCTCCTGGGCAAGAGCTCTGGGTTCAGTCTTGCCAGTCAAGGGCAGAGCATGGCAGGGAGATGTGAGCTGATGGGTGGAGAAAGGAGATCATGGTCCTGCCACAAGGAAAACGGAGGATGAGCCATGAATCCACAAGCTGTGTCCTGTTCCCCACCCCTTGCACCCCGCTGTGCCTGCACCTATCATTCATGCTGATGCTCCTCATCCACTGTGTTTCCAGAGGTACTTCCAGCATGGAAAGTTCTATTTAAAGGGTATTTTCCCTTTCTACCTCTTTTATTCCCCCCCACGTTTGAATGGGAAGCCAAGGGGCTGTAAAATGCAGAGTTTCCCACCTAGCTGAACCAGAGGAAATGATGCTGACAAAAAGTTTAATTTACCCCATTGCAGCAGTAACAAGCACCAGTTTTTGGAGATGGACAGAAAAGCTGGAGTGGATGAGGTGGACCTTGGCTTGGGAGAAGAGGGGCTTGGCTCTCTCACTGCTTCCTAAGCAGCATGCAAGGCACAGCTGGGAAGATCCAGGAGGGTCAGAGCAAAACTGTCCCCACAGCTCTTCTGCTGCTGGCAGCTCCCATGGCCCAGAGGAGTGAAACACCCGGTGCCTCCAGGCACAGAGCAGGAGACCTCCCGTTTGAGCTGAGCACAAATGAGCTGAGCTGAGCATGCTGAAACTCTTGCACCTCCCATGGATCCAGGTCACCTCTCTCCAAACGGTTTCTCTTCCTGGGATGTGCCTGTGGAAGGGTTGTCCATGCTGGATGCTGCATTCCCCGAGCCGGGGCTCCTCCGTCCCGGTGGGCTGGCTCAGGAAGCAGCCCCACACATGCCCGATCAAACCCGGTTTGAGCGGCCCTGGCGTTGGGCAGGGAGGTTAATCAGCTCCTGGGAAACCTCAGGAAAGCAGGCAGGGGGCAGGTCTGTCTAAGGCGCCGAGGAGGAGGGGAAAAGAGGAGCGCACGTCCGAGGTCACTGCTCTCGGGGGCAACGCCGGGAAGTCAGCAGGGTCCCCTCGGCCAGGGGCTGCCCAGGACCCGCCAGCCTGTCTGGGATGCAGCACACCCTGTGCCACACATTGGGGCGATTCCCTTGGGAGATTAGGCTTGATTAATGCTAATTCCTCTGCTCTGCCGCATTTTCCCTGCCTTGCTGGTATGCTTCCTTCTAACACATGCCGTGGGAGCCGCTGTAATGAGTGGGCAGTTCTCCTGGTGGGGCTGATGATTGTCTCTCACTGTTCATTGCTGTTGGGACAGTTATTTCAGGGAATACTTGGCTCTCAAAATCACAGAGCCACTGATGGGACATGAGCAGGCACCAGAGAGGGACAGTGAGACCCTGCATCCCTCTGCTGCTGCTCCAAGCAGGCAGATCTGAGCATCAGGAAGGCAAGAAACACCTCTGTGTCCCTGCAGGCACCAGAAAAGTCATGGGCATAGATGCAAAAGAGGTCAGGGGCAAATCTCTGCTCCCAACAGAAGGACAGCTGGGCAGTTGAGATATTTGGGAGATTTTGGCTCTCCTGAAAGCCTTTATCAGGCTCAAGAATGCCAGCATTGGGGTTGCAGTGAAAATGAGCTCTAGGACCATCCCATGTTGCAGGAGGGGCGAGCTAAGGAGTGGCAATGCAAATGCCTGGGGCAAGGGGCCAAACCCGGCTCCAGCTGAAGGTTTGGCTATGCTGGCACTGCCAAGGAACACAAATCCTGGCCCTGGATGCACTGGCAGTGGGTAGATAAGAGGTAGCCCCTCCTCCCTGAGCAGTCACTGCTGCACAGCCTGCACAGGCAGCCAGGTCTGACCAAACACTGGAGGTCAGCACCTCCTGGAGTCACTCGTTCCCAATTAACAAGTCAGCTGCACACCAAGATCTGCCAGGTTTTGCAAGAAAGCTTCCAGGGACAGACACAGGCTGGCTCTGTGAGCACTGTACACCTCCGCCATGGGACCCTGCCCCTGGTCACAGCCACAGAGCTCTTTCTGGGCCAGGGTCGAGCTCCCCAGGGATGCTCCAGAGAGCAGCTGAAGATCCTGGACTTGTTTGCACCCTTCAAGCCAAGCACGCCAGGATCCTCCTCTTGCATATGAGCAGATCAAAATCTCCTCTGCTCTGCTTCCATTCTCTGGCCTGGGTGAATTTTGGGATAGCACTGTCTGTCCTCGGGTCCTCAGCTGCTGAATGCCACAGCTGGGCTCGTGTCTGGGATATTCATGTAAGCCTCAGCCTCTGAGACTTCCCAAACTCAAAGATTATTCAAGGCAGCCTCAGTTTTGGGAAAATTCTGGCACTTGCTGCTTGGGTCACTCTCATGCTGTGCTCTTCCCATGCTGAGCTCAGCAATGGTCCAGTCACACAGGCAGATCCCACTTTTATTCAGAACAAAGCAAACAAATAATTATTTTCAGGTGTTCTTGTTAATGGTACAACCTTGTCTGCAGTCCTCTTGGATATAAGGAATTCTGCCTTGGCTGTGCACCATCCTCTCTGGATGATGACTTAGATAAACCTCTAACAACAGTGGTAGTCAAAGCAAGACCCCTCCTGGGGCAGTGTCCTTCCTGAAGGCTGAAAACTGCCTTGGGATTATCATTTTCTACACCAGACTCCAGTGATGGGGACTTTTAAATTCAGACTCTGCATGGTGAAATCTGGACGTGCTGCAGCTCTGCCCCAGCAATGCCTCTAAGTGGTCCTCCAAACTGTGAAATATTTAGGATCTAATTGAGAGTTTACCTCCCCCTCAGATTCGGAAGCCACACTGGTAAGCTCAGTCAGCTTTGCATGCTGCAGCACTGGGAGAAAACGGAGATAAAAACATCCTGTAGAGCAGAGCAGGATGGTGATTAATCCTTGGAAAAGGCTAACTGACATGATCATCAATAACTACAGTAACTTGTTATGGCTGCCTCATTCCAGGAGGATTACATGCCTGAACACTCCTTAAAACATCTAATGAATGTCATTTTGTTTTTACTCTCGGTGCTCATGCAAGTGAAGCACTTGGCAGCGCTGGCCAGAACCATGGGGAGAGCCAGCAGGGCTGCTCCAGCTTCCCACACGCTGCTCCTCCTGCACCTCCCTGCTGACCTGAAATATCCTTGCTGGGTGCTCCTGCTGTCCTGCTGCCAGCTCTGTCCCATCAGGATCCTTCCTGTGCCCGAGTGCTGGCTCTCCCTGCCTTGGGTGATGTCTGGCAGCAGGACACCTTCCCCATGGCACAGGCACTGTGCCTCTCACCTTGCTCTTGGTCTGAAAGCAGAGTTTTAATCAAGCAGAACATGGATCGAATTTCCCTGCCACACCTCCATTTTGGGGATTTCTGTAGCAATATTTACAGAGGAAGATGGCAAAGGCACAAGGGCTGACACAAGTTGTATTTCACAGAATGGCAGCATCACAGAAGGGTTTGGATTGGGAGAGGCCTTAAAGACCATCTATTCCAACCCCCCTGCCATGGATAGGGACACCTTCCACTAGGACAAGTTGCTCAAACCCTGCTGGGCCTGAACTTGAACACTTCCAGGGATGGGGTTTGTCTGCTCCACCCTCAGATTTCTCCTCCTTGTCCCTACAGAGAAAACAAACAAAACCAGCCATGAGTCTGCCATTGAAGGCCAAGAGCCACGAGCCCTGCAGGCATCAGCAAGCCAAGGCAAGGTGTGGAGTGTCCAGAAAGGGTTTTCCAGCCCCAAGTTTGTCTTGGTATGCACCATCCCAGCCATGAAAGTTAATTGCATCTGTGAGATCCATTTCCACTTAATTTTGCCAAGGAATGTTCTTTAAAAAGGAAGAATAGTGAAAGCAAAGCTGTGAAAGGTGTGTTTTGCACTGCAGGACCATATCATTTTGCCCCTCCTGAGCAGACAAGCAGTGATGAACTGCATCCCAGCAGGCTGGGGCTGGGAACCACTCACCTGATGCTCACCTCCCTGCCACATTCCAGGGAGGGGCAGAGGGAGTTTTGGCAAAGATTGTGTACAGCTACAGATCCTGAGGGTTAATTCTCTGCCTTGTCCAACCTGTACAGGGGCATTATCAGTGAAATACAGGGGCCACTGTTTTTCTCCAAAACCCCACTACGAATCTGTCATGGCTCCAAGGAAGGCTTTTATATTTTCTGCTGGCAAGGCTGTCTGGGTTCATTCCAGACTCACCCCTCATCCCCACACTAGGGGCAGCCAGGCCTCCTGCCTCACCCTGCTGTGGATTCATTTTTCCAAGGTGCTGACAGTTTCTTGCCTGCTGATGCTGTGGGAGACTTTCTGGATCTCGAAAAAAGGATTTTGAGAAGCTCTAGAGATGCTCTCTGGAGTCACAGTGTCTGACCCCACCAACTGTCTGCAGCCATGCAGAAAGACCTTGGCTCTGGTGGGGACATCAAAGCAGATTCAGACACAGGGATCCCACCCCACATCCTGCCCACTACAAGCAGCCTCACCAGTTAGTAACTGGAATTCCTTAAACACAAAGTCTGTCTGCAGGGATGCAGCCAGAGCCCAGCCCCCTGCACAGCTCACACCTGACCTTCCCTGATTTCCTCAGCCCTGACTTGGCTTTTCCTATTAGCAGAGGACCTTTCTGCTGCTTCTTGTACTCTCAGCCTCGTATTTCAAATTCCTTCGTGGCTGTGTCTGGTTTTCATTTGAACATATTACATTTAGATAGATCTCTATATATATGTATAAAATACAATGAGAAAGGATTTTCAAGGTAATAAATGGAACGTGTGAGCCTAATTATTCAGGATGACCCAATGCAATTCGGTAAGTCCAGCGAGTTGTTTATATTGGCAAGATGAGAACAAAATATCATTGGATATGGTCATTACTCTTATAAGATTTCAATATATATACATTGTCAGGAGTCCCTGAGTTATGAAGTCCTCCTCACTGGAGGAATAAACATGCTGGGTAGTAATCCTGGAAGCAATCAAAATGCCTTCAGCTCAGTGCCTGCAGAGCCCCTCTCTCTGCAGCCAGCCCTGAGCCCATGGGCCTTGCTCACAGCCCAGACTCACCCACAGATGGTTTATCTCGCTCTGAGGCCATGGGCAGAGCTTGGAGAGTGAGCAGAGAGGCAGAAATAGGATTCTTGACGTTTCAGGTTAAATTACTGGAGCTGACTATGACTGGCCCCAGTGGTCAAATAGGAAAAAATAACATGAGGGAGTTGGCTTCGCTTTCAATACGGCTGGAGGAGCTGACGGGTGTCTGCTCCTGCCTGCTGCCCTGGGAACGGCCTCAGGTGTGCTGGGATGGGGGAGGCAGGACTGGCTGCTCTGTGGTTTGTCCAGGACATCCCACCTGGGGATGCTGCCCCTGTTCCCCACCCAGCTGAGCATGCCTTGGCAGCAGCTCCTCCGTTTGTGGATGCAAGAGTGGGCTTCGCTGGGAAGGATGCATGGAAAAGGGCTGGCCTCCACTCCTACCTCTGTGCACACCTTCCTGCCACCTGAGAAAAATTTTTGGAGCTTCTTTATTGCCATCCTTTGCCCATGATCCAGGGAAGTGGAGCACTGTGGGGATGCAGGTCAGGGCAGCACTAAGACAGCAGATGCCAGAAATGCCACATCAGCCTTTCAGCTTCCATGGGAGGCCTCCAGATGCACAGGAACATCTCTGTGGTGGTGATGGCTCCTCCAAGAAACAGGGAGAATGACACCCTCCCAACTCCTGTGTACAGCCCTGGGTTTGCCTCTCATGGGACCCCAGGAACTGTCACAGGGTGCAGGGGCACCGGGGACTGAAAATACTCATCAAGTCCCAGCTGTGGTTACTGTCTGTCCAGTGACATAGCTTACCCCTCACAGCTCAAGACCTGCTTATTCCCAACAGGGCACCCAGGAAACTCCTGGCAGTGTTCTCCAATGGGTAAAGGACTCACCCCTCAGCTGGTCCTGTGTCTGGGAGGTATAAATAAGCCCAAAAGACAGCGCTTCACTTTCAGGGAGAAGTCAACTTTCCACTGAATGCACTGAGCTGACAAGCAGTGAAGCTTTGGCTGTTTACCCCAGAGCCCAGGCGTCATGGTCCACATGGCTGGAAGTCTCAGCAGGGCTCTATTCACTTTGATTTTACACCAGGGTTAACTAGACCCCGGTAATTATCCCCTTTTAACAAGGCAGTGTTTACACCTATGAGAAAGGGTCAGCCCCTGACTTGCTCACTTCGGCTGGAAGGAGAGTATTGCTCATGGCAGCTGGAGAGGTGATGTGACCGTAGCAGGGAAAGAAAAGATGGGAAAAAAGAAAGAAGTGGAAATAGGAAAGGTGATCTTAAAGCTCAGATGAAAAATATCCCCCATGATCCTTGACTCCACAGCTTGCTCCTTCCCCATCCCTCCTCCCCCCACCATGATGTGATGCAGCACACAGAGATAGCTGGAAGCTGGGATATGTTGATGGATTTCTTAGCTCCTGGGCTATTAAATGTCTGGACCAGCTGATTTTAAAGCAAACAAGCAAAGGCCAAATGACAAATTGTTTGGGAGGCCCTTCAGGAGGAGGATGGAGTTTTACGACCACCAAGGGCACTGTTGCTGCCATTAAATCTGTGGACAGAGGGGAAAAATAAGATCTGATTTATTTGGTGATGGTGGAAAATATTATCCAAGCTATAATTTATTGATCATTGCATCCTCCCAGTTTTCAAGGCCTTTTTCTTGTGCATATGGAACATATACATATTTTTCCACACATATGAAACTGAACACATAATGGCTCCTGCACCTGAGGAATTTTTGCATGCTCTGCTGGCCATGGGGCAGGAGCCAGCAGAGCAGGACAGTGGAGCAGCTCCCTACAGTAAGGGACAGGTCATTTTGGGGCTGGGACTGCTCTTCAATCAGGCAAGGAGCTGTGGGATTACTGGGAACCACTTCACACTGGCAGGTCTCTTCCTTCCTGCTGGACACTGATCACCAGGTCACTGCTACAGGATCCTTCCTGTCCCATCCTGCCCCCCTCGACCCTGTGCCTGCCCTGCCTGCTGGTCCCTAGAACATTGTGGAGACACAGAATTGTTCCTGTTTGGAAAAACCTGCAAGATGTGTCTAAGTGTGTCATAGACATGAGACATTGACATTAACCCAGCACTGCCAAGGCCACCACTAAACCATGTCCCCAAGTGCCACACCTACACATCTTTTGAATCCCTCCAGAGATGCTGACTCCACCGCTGCCTTGGGGCAGCCTGTGCCAGGGCTGGACAACCCTTTACATGAAGAAAATTTTCCTAATCTCCAATCTAAACCTCCTCTAGCAGAACCTGAGGTCATTTTCTCTTGTCCCATTGCTTCTTGCTTAGGAGAGACCTGCCCTTACCTCACATCCACAGGGAGGAATGCTGTCCCTGGGGAAGGATAAACCGGCCCAAACCCCCCTGCACACCCATGGTGAGGGGAAAGTAGACCTTGGGGAGGTTTGGTCTTTGCAAAGGGGAGCAGGGACACACAGCACAGCACTGTCAGCAGCGTTTCCCAGTGCTCCCAGCCAGGCTCACAGGCCCGTGGAGCCCAGCTGCCTCTGTTGCCTGGCTCAGGGGGCAGGATTGCCTCCCACAGCCAGCACGGGTGGTGGGAGCAAAATTCAAGATGGCAAATGAAAAGATGGCAGCTTTGGGCCCCCGGGAACCTTTCTGGAGCTGGAGGGTCTCTAAGCCAGTCCATCTGGAGAAGAGAGAGCCAGGCTCTGCAGGGATAGCCGGAAATAACAGCAATTTATGCAGTTATGTTTCCAGATTTTTTTTAACTCTAACCATCAAATAATACCATAAGGAAAAAATAAAAAAAAAAAAAAGGAGAAAGGAAATAGAAAAAGCAATATAGGGACCAGAGCTTTTAATCCTTCTGCGTTCCCAGAGAAATCCAGGGCCTCTTTCCACCCTTTAACTCACTGCTGCTCTCCATTAAAGCCTCCTTCTGTAGACCCAGGGAGAGGAGCCCAACTGCTCTACACACGTTCTGGGACACCTTTTCCCTGTGCAAACAATCAGATGCAAAACCTGATCCCTGCAGCTTTTGGGGGTGACCCTGGTGGCCCTTCTGTGGCATGTGACATTTGCAGAGCCTCACACTCCTCCAACCTGGCAGCTCAGGGAAAGCAGGAGCTTGTGCTGGGGGATCTGTGTGAGCCAAGCACTGCTCCTGGAGCAGCAGGGAGATGATGGCCTCCCACACTGCCAGGAGGATGCTGATTTCCAGTCAGACACAGCATTTCCCCCAGTGTCTCCATCCATTTTCCCAGCCCAAGGGGTGTGCCCATGTGCCAGGTGTGATGGCATGGACATGCCTGGCTCTCCAGTGTCCTGCTTGGAAGGAGAGATTGGAAAGCAAAGAGCAGCTGGGAAGGCAGTGAGGCAGAGAGCCCTGTGAGCACAGAGCCCCTGCAGTGCCACACTTCTGTTTTCCTTGATTTGGGGAGCAAAGGCCGGGGCAAAGGTGGGTTGCCCAGACCACCCACAGCCCTTGGTGGTGACAGGGAGTGATGAGCCCAGAGGGACCTGCCATCCCCTCCACAGCCACAGCCAGGCAGGGCATGCAGAGGGGATGAGCACAAGCTGCAGCATGGATGGATTACTCTGGTGGTGCCTGGCTGCTCCCAACAGCCTGAGGATGGGTGAGGGCCTGGATTGCCTGGACAGCAGCGTTAAATCCAATAAACCATAAACAGCACAGTCTGCTTTTCCTCTAGCACAGCATCTGGAAATGAGGTGAAGAAAACATTTTTTGCGTGGATTGAGTGTTCCCATTGCACCCATCAGGTTGGGAATCAGGGAGAAGATGGATAACTGTATCCTCCCACCTGTCAGGCAGAAAATAAACAGTGCTCAGAGAGCTGCTGGGGCTCTTGCCTGTGACACAGATGGACCAGGGTACAGGCCCTCATGCCTAAATCCCCTCTTTGGAGACCGGTGAGGGTATTTAAGTGAACGGAACATCCCAATGAATGTCTCTTCCTGAGACTCCTCTCTTGCTGGGGTAAGAGGATGTGGTACCCAACCAGACTGTCCTGATCAGTGAGGAGAGGGGGCCCTGGGAATGATGATTTCCTGCCTCAGCCCTGAATTAAACAGCAAATACTTTTTTCCTTTTCTTGGAACAAACTGGGAAGAGAGTTGTGCTGCTTCCAGGAGAGAGCAGAGCCTTTCAGCGTGCTCATGCATCAGTTGGACTGGATGCCCAAAGCACAGTGCAGGATTTCTGGCATCACCCAGGCTGGCTGGACGAGCTTCCCGAGGGACAGACAGAGCTCGGGGTGAGCCAGCCCCTGTCAGCACAGACCCCCCTCGATGGGTGCAGACAGAGGACATGCAGCCTCACACTGTGCAAACAGAAGAGGATCTCTCTTGGCACTGGAGCTGTTTTCCCTTCCCAGAGTAAAATGCCCAAGCACTTGCTATATTTAGACACCGGGGTTGTTCAGGAAACACAAAGAAGCTTGTGTGAAGCTCCATATTCACCTCTGGAGATGGCTCCTGGTCTCCTGACTAGGGCTGGCTCCAAAGCCCATCGTTGCATCGGTGCCAACCCCACATGTCCTTCCTGCCCCACCAGGCCTCCCGCCAGGCATTGGGGGTGCCTGAAAAGCCCTTGGCCCGGGGCAAGCTCTGTGGGCTCTGAGCAGCCCCCTTTTCACATGGGGAAAGGGTTAGGAAAGCTGGGGGAGGGCCAGCTCTGCAATGGGGAAGAGCAGCATTGCCTGACTCCAGCAGCCACCCAGCCCTGGCAGCAGAGGCTGCTGCTGCTGGACGGCAGAGGGCACTGAAGGTGGCAAAGCCATCCCATGAAAAAAGCTTCTCCAGCCTTTACCGTTCTCTCCACCTTGAGAGAAAAGAAAAAAGTTGCGGTTTTGACTAGGTTAAAGGCTTGCTCCCCCTCCTTGGGGGGCTGGTGTCCCCATCCCCGTCACCCACCCGCAGCTGCAGGGCATTCCTCCTTCCAGTGCTCCCCTTTTCCAGCTGGACGGCTTCCCAGCAAGGAGCAGCAGGAGAAATCTTGGCTTCTGGTGGGGAAAGGCAGCCAGCGGCAGGGAAGGGCGGGGAGGAAAGCGATGCATTTCCAATGCTCGAGCGCACCATCCTCGCAAGCATCCCCGTAATTGCAGCCACATGCTGGCTCCCACAGCCCTCGCCTCCGAGCTCCAGATCCCCCTCTCTGCTCCTGGGGCTGCTGTACAGCCCTCCCCGACCCAGACATGCCTTTCATCTGCTGTTTTAGGCCAAGACAGAGCTGCACCCGTTCTGCATCACGGACCTGTAAACCCAGCGGGGGCAGCGGGGAACTTCCAACACACCCTTAAGCCACAGAGAAAAACGACGGGCCCTGGATTATACCGGTCCCCAGGCCTTTCTTTCTCTTTCTTTCCTCCCTCTCTCCTCCAACATGAATATTTATCCCCTCGTCTGGGCTGTCTTCTCGCCGGCCGTCGCCATCGGCATTCCTGCAGGAATTCCTCCTTCTCCCGCCACCGAGTGCAGCCCGGGGCCGGGGCGAGGGGGAGGCCGCCCTTTTCATTCCCAATCCCCCCATCCTCGATGGAGAGTAAACATTGTTCCTCTCACAAAGGCGGGTATTGTGGCAGGACGGGGGGAAGGCGAGCGGGAGGAGGCGCGGGGGAGATGAAGTGCGAGCTGGAGGGAGGGAGGGCACGGGAGAGCCCCCTGAGAAGAGGGCGAACGGGATGTGAATATAAATTCTGTAAATATTTTCTTTAAGGTGCTGCGTGTAATCCCAGGAAATAGATCCAGTTTCACGGGAGAGTAGGGGGAGCGGGGCTGACTTTGCCACGGGTTTCTCCACATCGATTGAAACCCTGATGGAGAAGCGGGGGGAGCACCCCAGGCAGCTCGGGAGAGCACCAGAACCTCCCTCTGCCACCGTCCTGCCTTCCCTCCACGCCCAGCCAGCAGCCAGCAGTGCCTTGCCCCCCGTGCTGTCCCCACTTGCACTCTTCAGGCCCTTCTCCCTCAGGATGACACCTGGCCAGGATGGTAAAGCAGAGGAAAATGAGGTTTCAAACCTGCAGCAAAGGGTTTAGACTCCATGAGGCACATCACCCCGAGCAGGGACAAGGTTCTGGGTTGAGGTGTGGGCATGTGGCACCCCAGGGAGGTGTAGGGACAGCTCAGCCGGGCCATGACCCAGTAAGTCAAGCACAAAGATTGAGGTTTGTTCAATGGGGACAACCCTGGTGATAGTGTCCCATGGACAGCCCCACCATCCCCCTTCCTGCCCATTCCTCACCCATCTGGGCCAGCTACCCTTTGCCAGGGAGGGGACAGGAGGTGGAATGCCTCGGCCTGGCACTGCTGGCCATGCAGAGGAGACAGTGCTGCCTGCCCCCTCGATGGGGCAGGGGCTTTCCCAGCCCTCCCACAGAGCTGCTCCGGGAGGATGAGCCTTTACCCCGTTCCGGTCGGACGAGCCATTGAGTGTCCTTCAGAAAAGGATTACCAAAACATCCAATTATGCTTTCCTTTCTGCCTGTCTCGCCTCCTTTTGATGGTCTTTGTCATTGTATGAAACAACTGTGTCCAGAAGTCAGGCTTTCCATGGACACTTGCTTTAATGGTGATTCTTCACATGCCCAGGTCCATCCCAGAGCTCCATTTACCCTCCGGCAGGCACAGCTGCTCTCCCAACCCCACAACCCTCTTGCCTCAGGGCTCTGAGCAAAGCACCCACTGCTGGGCAGGAGCCAGGACCATCTCTACATCCCATCACTCACGTGAGAGCTCATCCACAGGCTCAGTTGGGGCCTCTGGGGCAGAGGACCTCCCAATGCTTTTGGTTATCTCACATCATCCCCCTCCAAAGGACAGAGGCTGGGAGGCAACCATGCCTCCACCTGCTCCCTGAGCCATGTGCAAACACAGAAATCCCTGATTCTAAGGCATTTCTAGGAATTCAGCTGGTACCCTCTATAATTATCATTATCCCCTTGCTCACAGGGGATCCCTGCCACCACCAGGTGGTCCCCCATGGCCCCAGGGGAAGGCATGCCATGGTCAGAGTCCCCTTTCACCAGGGGCACCGTGAAATGTGACATCCGTGGTGGGGCAGTGGGGAGGTCAGGAGTGTAACCGCATTGCAGAAGAGATTAGAGCAGTTCAGGGAGGTCCCGGGGGGCTGCAGGGGGCTGACCTGGAGGTGTGCCTCACCCTTTCACTGCCAGGAGCATCCCTGCACACTTACTTCATTCCTCCTTCTCCAGTTCCTGCTGGGGGCTCATATTTGAGAGGTGACATGGGGCTCCCCAGGCCTTTGATCTGCTCCAGCACAGCTGCTCCCAGACCTTTATGTAAGGGACAAGAAATGTGACTGAAATAACCGACAGAGTGAACAGAAGCAAGTGTGAAAGGTTATAAATAAATATGACACAATGGCTGTGGTCACTGCTAAATAAGTTTTTAATTGAATTGATGGTATAAATAGAGTGGAAAGCAAAGATGCCACCAGCAGGTGACATGGATTTGAGGTGGGGAGTGACCAGGGTGATGCAAGTGCAAGCACATGGAGGGCCCCACGTTTTCTCATTGCTCTGCTCCACCCTTGCTGTCTGTCAGCCATGGAAGTGGTTGTTTTGCCCTCTCCTGCTTTGCAAGGGGTGTTGAGCAACAGTCAGTAATCAGCAGTGAGTCCTCCTGAGGGTCAGAGTGCCCCTGAGAGGGGAGAAGGGTACAGTGGGATGGGGAAAAGCCAGTGGGACCCTGAGGCTTCTCCTTCCTTACCTCCCCTTGGCCATGCTGGGCCTGGATGGTCCAGGCAGGGTGAGATGTGCCAGCCCAGCCCTCGAGGTACGTGAAGAAGGTTGAGGCCCTTTGAGGGATGTAGGAGCTCAGGCTCCTCTTGCCACCCTCCCAGAGCCCCCTTGGGCAGCTGACAGCCTCACATGTGGCCTCCATGCAGCCATTAAATGGAGTTTACATTTCACTTTCAATGTTTAAAATCTTTTCTCCCTTCCCTTTCCCTTATTTCTTTAGCAGATGTGTTGTCCCTCCCTCGAGCAGGTTCTGGCCCTTCACGGGGCTGCAACACTTGGCAACAAGAGCTGTGCCTGCATTGACTCCCTTGCTGGCTGATGCAGAAGCCTTGTGAGCTCCTTAAACCAGTCATCTTGCACCTATCCCTCAAATTCCAGGGCACAAATGCTCTGCACACTTCAATTCCAAACCCATATAAGAGTGCAAGAGCTGCTTCTGGTATAAGCACTGCACATAACCAGGGCACCATCCCATGTGCTTGGCCACAAAAACAGACCAAGGAGCAAAGCCAGGGACCTGCTCCTCCTTGGCTGACCTTGCTCTTCTGGGCACAGCAATTCAGCAACACCCCAGAGATGCTCAGAAATGCTGAACACTGAGATCAGCCATGGGAGATTCTGGTGGTGACAGTGATGTGCTGCTGTTCAAGCCATGCCACTAAGGGGCTCACCCTGCCAACCTCCATCAGTGCCAGCACAGGATGCTGCCAGCTCCACAATGCTCAGCAGCACGTGGGAGGACATCTCACCCGTGGTTGGTGGGGCAGAGAGACCTCTTCTGATTTCACCCATGGATGATTTGCCCAGCTCAGATTCACAGCAATCCTGGCAAGCTGGAAAACCTCGCCACTCTTTTCTCCCTCTTTTCCGCCTTCCTTGCTGTGGGTCCAAACCAATCTCTCTCCCAATTAATATTTGGGCAAACACCCTCCTTGGTAGAGAGCTCTGGGCTGGCTTCAGCTCTGTGCACGGGCGCAGAGGGAGGACAGGGGAGAACGTGTGGGAAGGGGCGAGGGGCTGCAGATCAGGGCTGATGTGGCCTGGCATTTTGGCAGAATTTTCTAGGACAGTTTGTACAGTGTCTTCCCCATACAATGGTTATGTCTAGCCGCCGTACTGCAGCTCTCATTTCCATGAGCAAGGAATTCAACCGAAAAGTAAACAGGAAAAAACGTTACATCTCACAGTTTATAAATATATACGGAATTATTTAGGCAGTCAGGCCAATTTGCACAGATGCCACATATATGCTGTGACAGATCTCTGTGTTGTTTTGGAGCCACCCCTTGTGAATGGGAAACAGGGCTGGTTTCTTGCCATGTCTGCATGAAATATCGGTATCCTCCTGCAAGCTGGCTGCCAGCAGCGAGTGCTCCGGCTCTTGGGAACAGCTCTGGGAGCTGATGTGAGCTATTTGCACGTAGTGCTCACAGATTCGAGCCCCCACGTTTCCAACTTGGGCTGCACAAAGCCTTGGGAAGAAGCAGGGGGGTTTTTCCTGGGGATTGCATTGGGGATTTCAGCCTGGGATCAGATGGGACAAATGGTGCTTTGCTGGGACTGGGGGCAGGATTGCCCTGGCACACACATCTCCATGAGGGTGAGTCAGCATTCTGGAGTCCCAGTTCCCTGTGTCTGACAGGCTGGAGCAACAGGTTCCCAGGGCCTGGGGGAGGAAATGGGCACAGGCAGGGCAGAATTGCCTCCAACTCCACAGTACCCAGGGGAACAAGGGACCTTAGCCCTCATCCCATCAACCTCCTCCACAGGGAGCATCCCCCTGTGCCCCAAACCTGGAGCCACAGTTCAGATCAAAATGATGGGACTGGGCTTTTTCACTTCCTCCCCCTCTCACACCCAGCCTGAGCCCAGAGGTTTATTCAACCTGACAGCCGAGTGACTTGATCGTTCGAAGTGATGTCTTAATTACAGGACATCCTCCATGGCGATTTCTGGCCAAGGCCGGTAAAAGAAACTTCTCTTTGCCTTCCTCCCTCTGCCCCCCCAGCACCACTGAGCCATGCCGAGCCACGAGAGCTGCTCAGACAGTGGAGATATTGTTTTGGCCATTGCCTGAATGGCCCAGCCTCCTCAGCTGTGAAATTACCTAGAGGATAACTAAACAAACCCCAGACAAACACTTCTTTAAAGGCACTGCTTACTTTGCAGCAGCCATTTCCCCCTGCCCGCCACATGTGCTCATGCTGAGTTTTCTTTTCCTCCTTCTCTCAAGGGTGACACAGTTGCAATTCCCTTGCAGGGTGTTGGATGGGGAAGGATGGACAGCGAGACATGGGGGAACCTGGGGGATGCCATGGGCTCTTCTGGACCAGGCTCTGCTCAACCCAAACCCAAGAGATGGAGACCTTGCAATGCCGAGGCATCCTGAGCAAACAGGGAGGCAGAGAGCAGCTTCCTGGGCTGGTCTGTGTTGGAGCTGGGAGGAGGATGGTGTTTCTAAGGCTTCAGCTCTGACCCATTGCCTGCAGGGTCTGGGTTTTTTCCCAAAATAGCGTTGCTGGCTCACAGGAATTCTGGTTCAGGGTCCACTGAAGCCAGTGGAAAAGCTGTCCCAGACTCCAGCACCATGCATGACCCAAGGGGGTTGCTGAGCTCCTGGGGACAAACCCAAGAATTAAGGGATGATAAAACCCCTCTGAACTGCACTGGTTAAATGGGGAGGTCAGGACAGGTCCCCTCTGGGAGGTTTTGCTGTTTTCCAACTATCCCTTATAAATAGGAGAAAAGTTCTGGCCAAATCCTCCTTCAGAGTCAATCTAAGCATTTCCTGAGTCGGTGTTGATTTCACAGATTAAAGCTGGTCAAAAACAACCTGGTTGCAATCCAGACAGCATTAATTTTTGGAAAAAGACCTTGAGGAATTTCGTTTGAGTTTGTTCCGAGGGTAGGGGCTGCACACTTCCTACCCAGAACCTTGTTTGCTTTTGGAATATATGCGATAAACACATGAACACCAAGCCCCAGCTACAAGCAGAAAGTCTGCCTTCTGCTGCAAAGGTTTTTTGGGTTTTTTTGGGTTTTTTCTGGTAAAAATATGGGTTACTAGTTAAGCTGAGGTTATGCCTTTAATTCCAGGTCTGCCAGTGAGCCACTAACCCAAAATATTACAACTGCACCCAAGTTTCCATGTTCACGAGGGCTGCAGTAAAAGCCTGGGTTTTGGCATGAGGAAGCAAGACAGGAATTTAGGACCAAAAATCCCATTGATCCCATAATAAAGGGATGTTAAATAAATCCCTCTGTATTCCTGCAGCCTGTCAGAGGGAGACTTTCCTTTCTGTTGTAGCTGACCCATTCAGAGAGAGTGTGCCCTCGCAAAGACAGGAGTGGAAACCTAAAACACCACACCACAGCGTGTGCTCTGGAAATATGCGCAGCCCAACCGAGGCCGATCCCAAATTTTGGCAGATTCCTGAGATCAGGAAATTCCTTGAGAGTTCGGGAAAATCTCCAATACTGAACCCCAGCTATTTCACTTGCAGAAGATATCAAGTTCTCCTCCTCCTCCTCTTTTTTTTTTTTTTTTTTTTTGTTGGTGATGGGTCGGTGGGACCTTGGCGAGCGCACGTTGCTGTACAGTGAGACAGAGGATTAGCAAACACTGCTGAGGGCCAAGTGCAGATGCAGGCCTGCAGGAACAGCTGCTTGCAAAGGGAAGTGGGTGAAGCCAAGTATCAGCCATGAGCTCCAAGCAGGTCTGGAGGGAGCCCAAGCTGGTATCAGTTACGTTTTCTTCCCGGTGCATAAATTACCACCTGTTATTTATGGCCGTTCTCATCGCACCCGCGTGCCCGCCGTGTCGCCTCAGAGGATGGGGCAGAGCTGGCTGCAGCAACAGGACATGAAGGGCCTCCCCTTGAACCCAAAAATAACTGCCACTCATCCCCTTGCCTCGAGTGATGCGGATGATGGCAGGGTTTCAGCCCAGCCGTTCCCACATTTGGTATATCCAGAGTCACCCAGTGCCTGGGGACATGTGGGAGCCGTGCTGCCCATGGCTTGGAACAAGCAGGTCATGAGCACAGCCAAGAAAAGGCAGACCTGAGGTATGGGAAAACTTCCTGCTGTCCCAGGGCCCCATCTCCAGGCAAAATGTCCATGGCTAGGCAAAAATAGGCACAAAATAGAGAATCAGATGTGCAGGATAACTTATCCCAGGTGGGCTGCTCTCCATCCGTCACCACAGAAACATTCATTTGCCACTGGGACATTCCTTATCAAAGCAGGCTGTTGGTGCATCCCGGGAAGTTCTATGTGGCTTGTGCCTCTAAAATGCAGGAGATGGGGGAGAGAGGACAAACCCCAGGCTGCTGCTTCACAGAGCCTTGCAGCAGCCTCTGCACTTGGCCATCACCCCTGTGGGCCCACCATGTACAGGGAAACCTGTATCCACAGCTGTCCCTCTCTCTTGCTGAAGTCACCCCAGCAGACCTGGCTTCCTGTCCTTCCCTTTCCTGCATGAACCAGGTGCCTGTAGGTGAATTAAAAAAAAAAAAATCACCTAGGAAGTTTGTTTGTATCATTGCCCTTCAATATTCCCCACATCCCAAAGGATAAGTATTTTCATTCTGCTCCTGTGGTGCTTTTTTTCCACTGTGTGCAGCAGTGAGGACACTGAGCAGAGGTTTTGTGACTCAGTTGCTGGGTGGCTGCCATCATCCTGTTCTCAGGAAAGGCAGAAGGTGACTCAGCTGGACATACAGCTAAGGAAGAATATGGGTCTTCCTAAAATCCAAAGGCACAGCTCTGCAGAGGACCAGGCTGCCAGGCTGAGCCATGGAGAAGCAATCAAACATATCAGCTGGTTTGGGCTGGAAGGCACCTTAACGATCATCTAAACAGTTCTGGGCCATTTCTTTAAACCAAAAGCAGTGAAACTGTTTCTTGCCCCAGGGCCAGTCCCTAGAGAAGGACATTGACACAGGAGCCCTGAAGCCATGCAATTCCCCAAAGTCAGAGCCCCTCAGGCCCTGCAGACTGCAGAGTCCAGGATAATGTGTTGCTGCTGGGGATGAGCTGGCACCAAACCCCTCTCCCACATCCATGGGACTGGCATCTCAGACACCTCTTCTCATGGCTGATCCTCTGTGAGGGCATTGCACCAGGGACCCCCATGGCCTCAGCCAGGCTGAACAAGCCCATGACCTGCTGCCAGAGCCCTCTCCAGCAAAGTCAGGATGGACAAGAATCACCTTGCAAGGGCCCCTCCTGCCAAAGCTCCCCAGCTGCACCAGTACCTTCCCTCACAGCACGTGGCTTCAGTCCTGCTCCTGCCAGCACAGCTCTGTGCCTGACATAGCCTCAAGCCTGCACTCCAAAGGCATTTTCCTCTCCTACCACTTTCCTTCGGCATCAGGGATATCCTTTCAGGTAGGCAGGAGCTGACTAACTTTTTTCTTGCCCTAGGGATCCCTCTCAGATCTTTACCTGCCCACAGAGCAACCTTTTCTCTCTTACCCTGGATACCCTGGGAAACAAAACCCCTCCTCCTCCCTGGCCCTGGGCACCAGGCTTTTACAGCATTCCCAGACTCCTGATCAGTTGAGATCAGGGCTGCTCCTCCTTGGGGCTCACAGGGCCAGCTGCCCCACCACCACAGGTCGCCAGTGCCCCACCATCACCATACTGGGATTTACTGGAAGGGTGTCATCTCCTTTCCTCATCCTCTCCATCCTGACCTGTGTGCTGCTAAATCCTGGGACTGCTCCTGCCCCATCTCCATGGCTGTTGCCTGTTAATGCTCTCATCCCTGGAGTCCTGGCATAGCTGGGAAAAGCTTTTTAAGCACATCACCTCCCGCCTGCCCCTCATCCTTGCTAAATCTCCCACTGCCAGTCTCCTTGCACATTTTCCTGAAGGAAAGACGCTAATGGATATATAAATAAAGCAACCTGTGTATTCTTTTCCCTGCTCAGAGCTTGTGTAACCTGTGGTTGACCCCTCCTAGTCCTCCCCAAACCACAACCCCAGAATGTGCTGCCGCCGCTGCTGCTGCTGCTCTGGCATTTTTATGAATGGCCGTGAGCCCAGGGCAGAGATGTGAGCATGGATTTGGAACAGCTCCATCCCTTCCACCGCGCGCGCTAATCTTGACAAATGATCAGCGTGTGGCTTTCGAAACCAGAGATAAGGCTGTCTGACCACTTCAAGTCACTCTGCTTTCCCACGAAGAAAGGGATTTTGTTCTCAGCCCCCGGCCACAGCTTCCTCCACAGCCTGGGCAAGCCCAGGTGCCCCCACCCCAGAGTTTGGGGGACACACACTGCAATCACACCCCTGTGACTGGGGCCAGGGGCTAGTTCAGAACAAAACCTTGGCAACCTCCAAACAAGGCAAATGTTGTGACCTTGCCTGGGTTTCTGATGCACCAGGGATGCCTCCTGCCTGCACACCTGCACCCCTTCCCCATTGAGACCAATGGGAGAAGTGGTCCATGCCCAGCAAGGAGCAGGGATGTGGCAAAAGTGTGTGCTGGAAGCCAAAAAAAGCTTCCACGAGCTGAACCACGAGCATGGTGGGCTTCCTTGAGCTCAGTTTTTGCTGGGAACTGAAGCAACCGCAGAACTATCAGTGTTCTCCTTGAACTGGTATCCCACTGCACTGCTGTGGCATTTGGGACATGTGTCCTGCCTGACAGTTTGGGAAACACAGTGTCCCCATCCCTCCCCGGGGCTGGGGAAGCAGTGTGGGATAGCTGTGGGATCTTCCCAGGGATTATGACATGGGAGAATGAGCCCTGAGAGGGTCCTGATGGATGTGCACCTGGGAAATCCAGGCTGTCCAGAAGGCTCCCTCTCTCACACAGACACAGACCCGCTGCCAAGAGAAAAGGCCTCTGAGAGTGCCAATTCAAGGAATGCCTTTGATCCTGTGGGAATCACTAGGGAGAAACTCTGCCTCTAAATAGAGCTGCTCTCTTGCCTTGCCACTTTGGGAAATGAATTTGTACTTGGAAAAACTCAGGCTGGGAGAGCTCTTGGGAAGCCATCCAATCCATTTCCCTACCCCAAATTGGTCCTGACAGGTTTTTTTTTTTAATCTAACCTTTCCTTTAAAATCTCCAGATGGCTCAATACACTCTCCTCCAGGGCTATATTATTTTTACTAGCAGATACCATTTTATTATTAATATTCAACTTAAATTTCCCTTGCTGCAATCTGCTCCTATCCCATGGCAACAGAGAGAGCAACTGCCCTCTTACTGCCCAGCATGGTGTGGGGTTTTCCATCAGTGGCACCTATTTAAAGCTCAGCATTAGGGTGGGCAAGGCTGGTCCTGGCCAAGATCAAGCTGAGTTGCAGAGTTCCTGGGCTGTGCTATCATTTTGCTGTCACTGTGGGTCTGGGGGTACGAGAGCACACACCCACTGCACCCTGTGCAGGCACCAAACCCAGCTGGGAACGGGAGGTCAGGGGCTGCTGGCTTCTTGACCCATGAAGGGAGGCAATTACTCAGCTGATGAGGCCATGCACATGTTAATTAAAAAGCATGGGAAGCAGAACAGGTCACTGTTTGGTGTCATCCACTTGTGAAATTAACCTCGTGGTGGTTCCCCAGCCCTCCCCAGGAGTCAGAGCAGGGAAGTAGCTGCCTGTAGTGCCTCTGCTCTTGCTCTCATCTTTTCCTGCTCAGCTCCTGTTTCTGGGTGCCTCCTGTGTCCTGCATAATGTCATCTGCTGCATCTTTCGTAGGGAAAAACTTCTACCTGTTCATTTCTAGACTGGCTTGGAGCACAGCTGTGCAGGAGTGAGAGGTGGAACTGAAATCATCAGCTCCTGGCAGTCCAAGGGGAGAAAGAAGCTCCCTGGGCTCGTGGTGAGTCATTGTGGGATGTGCTCATATGGAATCACTGATGGACACAACCCTCCTGGTTAGGCACCCCTGTGGGGAGGGTTTTCCCAGCATCCAGATCCGAGCAGCAGCTCCCATCTGATCCCCTTTACTCTCCAGGTGAAGCTGGGGAGGAGCAGATCTTTCCTCTGGGAAGCACCAAGAGCTGGTGCTCCCTGACCAGAGAGTGGCTCTGCAGAGCCTTTTGGCAGCAGTTCAGTGTGGCAAAGCCCTTCCATCCTGCTGGAGTGCTCAGTGCTCAGCATGTGCTTCACAGCTCTGGGAGATGGGGCTTGGCATCTTCTCTATCAGCCCTGGACGTGCCCATGTTGGAAGGATGCCCTGGGAGGAAGGAGTATCCTGTTTGTTCTCCACATGAGATCTCTCCAAAGCCAGATTGCCATGCCAGGCTCCTCAAGGGCACCCTCCTGTTCCTGGCCAGGGTTTGCAGTGTGGTGGGGACTGGCAGAAGCACAGCTGAGCACCAAAGAGTTCAACCTGTGCTGCTCCCTGATAAGAGCAACTTCACAAATCCCAGTTTCCTGTTGCTCTGTCTCATGGCTGGATTAGCTCACAGCTAAAAACGCACATGAGAGTTTTCCCCATTATGGGTTTGGGGCACCCATAATGTCTCTCTCCTGTATGGATTCCTTGATGTCTTACAAAAGAGTTGATGATGAATCCATTTCCTCAGTTGGGACCTAAGTTTGGCGTTCTCTTGTCTACTCAGATGTCTTTTTTCATAAACAATTAGACAATAGAATAAGAAAATGGGATTCAGTCTCTCTGAGGATCCTGCCTCACTCTGAAATCTGGCAGAAAGGGATCTGGTGCTACAAAGGTGAGTTTGGACAGCAGTGACAGACAGACGCACCCACCCAAGAGCAATGGCTCTCACCTCCCTCCCTTTCCCAGCCAAGCTGGTGAGAATGAAGGAGCACTTTGAACTCAGCCCTGTTGTACCCATTCAGCACAGCACCGGCTCAAAGGCCGGGGCCAGGGGCTCTTTCTGAAACCGTGCAACACCAGATGTTTTTTTCTGGAGGCCTCAGACACACACGTGCAGCTTGCTGTTATTAGAACTGGCTCACACTCCCTGCGCACAGGGAAAAAAAATTAAGGCTCTGCTCAAGCTTCATTCTCCACTTTGGCATCCAGCATTAAACTAGGCAGGCTCAGCCGGCTTTTGTTTGTTTTTATAGAGTTGCTTATGGACCGTCCCTCCTGCAGCATCCCAGCGGAGCAGAACAATTCAATGCACCAGCTGGATGAGGATTGCTTCAAGTGCTGCCAGACATACCACGTACAAACCACGCTGCAGCACCTCTGGGGTGCAGCCTGACAGGAGCATGGCTGCTCAGCAACACCCTGCAGCAGCTTGAACCGGGGGGATGCACTGCTCCGGTGCTCAGGCTTCCTCCTCCTGGTTTTCTGCCTGATCTATCCAGCTTGCCTCTCCCAGCTCGGCCTTCTGATGGATTTTTCTTCTCCTGATAATGTTTCCGTGCTCACCTCAGACTGAGCCAAAGACTCATTTTAACTGAAAAAGGCTGTTTGTCTCAGTATCTTATCATCTCTGTCTCAGCCCAAGCTTTGATGTGTCAGTGTCAGCCCAAGCCTTCCCCCAGCAGCAGGTTTCATTCCTTCGTTTGGAATTTCACCCAGCCACCTTTTTGTAACCACCTCTTGTTTTCCTCCAAGAGTTTTGGAGAAGCATGGCACTCCTTGTCATGGTGCTTCCCTGACTTAAATCTGTCTTCTGCCAGCCAAGACAGGAGTCTCATCAAAAAAACCTCTAGTGAGGTTTTGGTGGGATGCCCAAGGATGTAACTGTCTGCACATATCATAAAATTTCCTGCTCCCTGGCATGGCTTGACCTCTGCAGGGCTTCAATATGACCTCCACTGGGTAGCACTGGGGATGTTACTCCTTCCTAAAATGTCCAGCACCCCAGGTGGGGGTCCTTCACCCCCTACCTAACAGCTGTGGCTCACACAAAGGGCCTTGAACTGCTGTGGTTAATGGTGTGGAGCCTGGGGAGGGCTGGCAGGGCAGGGCAGGGTGCTCAGGGTGCACCTCTGGGTGGGGGCATGGTGTGCAGGTTAGTAGGGATCTCTGCAGGGCAGGATGGCAAGGAGACATCAACCTGCCTCCCAGAGCCATGAAAGGTGAAATGTGCTTGGCGATGCGAGATCCAGGGGTCTGCAGGAAAAGGTGAGGAATTTCCCCCTCTCTCCTGGAGCCTGGATCCGAACCCAAAATCTGGGGAGGGCTCCAATATAGCACCTCTTCCCCCTCCCCGCTCCTGCAGGTGCTGGGTTCGCTGTGGGATGCTCGATGCACCAGGCTGCTGCCAGCCATATGATTGACAGCTGCCAAACTGCAGCAGCACAGATGTCCTCGGGGGCAGAGTTCGGGTCGCCTTCAGCCTTTCCCTCGCTTGTGCTCCGGGATGCAGCAGGGCAGAGCTGCGGACTGGGGGGAACCACAAGCCAGAGGGCTCCAGACCCCGCTGCACCTGCTACCCCGCGGGGGCAAACGCCAGTGCGCAGGGAGGGGGCATCGGGAGAAGGAGAGAAGAGGGGCCCGAGGCCGGGAGAGGGTGTGAGCCCCTGGCAGCCCCCGCCGGGGTCGGCAGCGCGCTCCGCCCGTGCTGCGCGGGAGCTGCAGCGCCGCTGGCGAGGGCTGGACGGGGAGAGAACGGGGTCGNGTACAGCCTCTACACAGCCGGCTCCAGCCCACAGCTCGGCCCCGGCAAGCCCGTGGGCAAGCACAAGTAAGCGACCCCCGGCCGCGGCCGCGCAACCCATCCGGAGGGCACCGGGAGCCGCCGACCCCGGGAACCGAGCCTGGTCTCCGTCGGGCATCCCTTACCGGGAACGGACCGCGGCCACCGGGCACCGGCCACGCGTCTAGGCTCTACGGGCAGCATCCCCGGGGGACCCAAACCCCGGTGCCGACTTTGGGTGCCTTCCCCAGGGCTCGCCTGCGGGCATCCCTGGCTGAGCAGGAGTCCCTGGGTGCTAGGTCGGAA
>VXBB01021937.1:170323-181946 GCA_013399915.1 Illadopsis cleaveri
GCCGCGGGCATCCCTTGCCCCGTATCCTCCGCCAGGTACTGAGCAATGGCAGCGCAGCAGCGTCCGTCTGTCTCAGTGCCCCCCTGCATCTAGAGGAGGGTCCGGGAGTTGTATTTCCAAGAGGGAACAGGCTGCGTGCGATGGGGACACGTGTGCTACGGTCCGGTGCGGGACGGGGCTGGCGGAGGTGGGGATGGGGGTGCCCTTTTGTGATCTTTGGGGTAGGTGCATGTACCTGCTCTGTGTGACTTGGGCGCGGGGGGGCAGGGGGTGGTGATGGGCGGGAGGGGAGGATGGCAGTGCACAGACCTACGTGTGAAAATAGGTTGGTTTGGAGGAAATTTGCTTGTAAAATGCATACATACTGGAGTTTAAATACGTTTTCAAGAAACTTAGAAAGCTCAGGCAGTGAGGAATGTGAGTTTTACACATACTGTAGACTCTTTCCGTTTAGTTGCATAAGAGCTGTTACAGTGGGGGCGCAGAGGGAGGTGTCGCTTCCCTCTGCCTGTTTGCTAGAGCAGTTTCTGCCGGGCTCCTTTGAAAGAGGGAGGATGTGGGGTTATGAACAAGCTGAAATGAATAGAGTAACACTCAGCACGAACAATACTGGCAGTGCCAGTGAGAACTTTCAAAAATCCATAACATTTTCCAGCTGCTCACTCTAAAAACATCAGGCTGGAGCTATAAAACTGCTTGCCACAGGTGTGTGAGAAGGGAAGGGGTTCTGAGAGGGAGAGCGAGCCAGAGCAGTCACAGGTAGGCAGTGTTTATTAGTAGTGGCTGGTAGATCTGCCTGCATTGGCTACTAGCTAACTTAGAAGCACTTGGTGGTGTGTTTGTAAGCAGGTTCTGGATTTATGGATGGATGATGATCCTAAGTTTCCACATACACACATGAATTCCCTTGCCTCCAGCTAAGAGAAGTGGCTGGCCTTCCTCCTCCTGTGGTCCCATGCACGGATGAGTGATTCACTAGTGGAGGAGCAGGGAGCAGCACAGGGCCCTGCTCATGCTCTCAGCCTGGCAGCCCCTTGCCAGGACAGAGCTGCTCAGGTCTGGGCAGGCTGGAAATGCCAATCACAAATGGGAATTGTGTGCCCATCCCAGGGAATCAGAGGGAGCCCTCGGTGAGGGGCTGGGATGGATGTGCTGGTGCAGCTCCTGGGAGGAGCAAATGGGATGTGCTGGGTGTGTGGGATCAGGGGGTCCCTGCTGGAAGGGAGCAGAGAGAGGCTTGGAGGGAGGATGACCCTGCTCACACCTTGCTGCTTCATGGACAGAGCTCCTGCCCTGGATGGGCTGTTGGAGATGGTGTAGCCTGCTCAGGGCCTCTGAATGGGGGACTGGGAGGCAGCTGGGGTTGCTGCAGCTCAGCTGCCTGGTCACAGGCTGGGATGCAGTAGGAATTCCCTGGTGTGGCCATCACACAGCCTGTGGAGAGCAGCCTCAGGACTGAGCACAGAAATGAGCTGCAGGGCCTCAGCCCAGCTCTCATGGGCTTGCCATGGTGGTCTGGATGATGTTGAGACACCTCTAGCAGGTGGAGGCAGAGGAAAGGGACTGTGTCTGTGAGGATGAAGCAGAAGGGTTTGGTAAGAAGGGCTGTGGTGTCTCTTGTTGGAGCGTGTGTGTGCAAGCACAGGGTGGGTGTGCACAGTCCTCCCCCAGCCCCCACCATGTCACTCCCAGGGGCCAGAGCAGCAGGACTTTGGCTCGCCCTGAGTGGGGAAAGATGGATGAAGGAGGGACAAGCTGATGGCAAACAGGTGAAGACAAATCCATTCCCTACCCAGCCATATCAAACCCCCCAGCTGGCACAGGGGAAGCCACGTCCTCCCGCCTCACTGAACACCTCTCTGCACCTGCAGCTTGTGCTGGCCCATCTGCTCCATCCCGCTGACCTCCTGCCTCAGCTCTGCTCTGCTCCGTGGGCCTGTGCCCTCCTCTCCTCCCGCTCTGCCGTCTGCCACATCCCCCTGGCCTTAATCCCTGCCTCACCACACATCCCTGCTGTCTCTGCCCCTGTGGACCAAGTCCATCTGCTCCTGCCGGCAGCCCTGCCTTCAGCTGGAACAGCCTTGGCCTCCATCTGTCCTACCAGCAGTCTTCCATCCTTCCCACACACTGCTTTCCTCCCAGCCAGCTAATCCTCAGCGCCTGCCTTTGCTGCTTGGCTCAGGAAAGCTGACTGGTACCTGTGGCACCCAGCTGCAGGTGGATGGCAGGAGGGAAGAGGCTCTCTACTAACTGTCCTAGAGATCTGAAGGGGTTTCCAGCCTCCATAACAGATCTGTTCTGTGTCCCTGCCCCCATGATGGAAGGACCCTCGATGCTGCAGCATCTCCTCTCTGTGCTTTGTCTGTGGCAGCACCCACAGCAAGGGCTGAAGGCTTTTGTGTTGTCCCCTGCACTGGCAGCACTCCAGGAGCTGCAGCAGGACACACCACCCCTGCCAGGCACTGCTGGAGCTATTTCTGGGTTGCTATTCCTACAACTGCTGCTGCTGGGATTCTGATTGTCCTCACCGCCTGTCTCACCACACAGTCCATGCTGTGCCAAGCACAGCCCAGCTCTGGGGACACCACCAGCACTGGTGACAATGTGGCTGTGACAGGAACCATGCTCCTGCAGCACGGTTGTAATGCCCCTCCCCAGCAGCTGCCCAAGCGGGGGGGCTCCATCCAGCTCCTGCCCCCAGACCTCACTGGCAGTGTCTGGCAGTGCAGGCACTGCTGCCTGCTGGGCAGGGGGTGACAGTGTCTCCTGTGTTTCTCCCCAGGAGCTACTGTGCCTACGTGGTGCAGCGCAATGTGACGTGCACGCTGCAGGACGGGGCCGAGAGCTACGTCAAGGCCGAGTACCACAAGTGCAGCTGGGGCCCCAAGTGCCCAGGGAAAGTGCTGTGAGTATGGGGGACACTGGGGCATGGCTCCCTTCCTCTCCCAAAGACCTCTCTCTCCTGAAACCCTGTGCCACCTTTCTGACCATGAGCCCCCACTTTCCAGAGGGCAGTGAGAGGGGCTGAAGGACTTTTCCTGGACATGGCAGTCAGTGGCAGGGCAGTGGTGTTGGGAGGAGGCAAGGTGGGATCTGTCAGGAGGGAGAGGGGGCTCTATCCCTCCTCAGAAACTGTCAGGGGAGGTTTAGATTGGATGTCAGGAAAAGGTTTTCACCAGATGGTGGCTGAGCACTGGAAAAGGCTCCCTGGGGAAGTTGATCACAGCACCAAGCCTGACAGAGTTGAAGCATTTGGACAATTATCTCAGGCCCATGGTGTGATTTTTGGGGGTGTTCTGTGCAGTTCTGGGGCACAATGATCCTTATGGGTCCCTTCAAACTCAGGATATTCTACGATTCAGAAATAAATCTGGAAATCATGGCAAGTGGGGAGGTGCCTGTGCACGTGTGTAGGGAAGCAGTTTGTCATGGACCTGCAATGTGGCAGAATGATGGCAGCTCAGTGAGAACCTGACTGAGAGGATGAGGAAACGGGGCCTGTGGCTGGGGATGGCTCAGTGCTTCCTGCCCCAGGAATATATTTGCAAAACTCTTTGCCACCTCATCGATGCTGGAGGAAAACACTTTACTGTGCAACAGCTGGAGCCTCCTGTGGTGCAGGGCAGACACTGGGGCTTTGTGCTTCACCACCCTGCAGAAATGCTGCTCCATGGGGAAAAGCTGTTCTCCTGCATCCCCCCAGGCTTGAGGAGTGGAGCAGAGCTGAGCACAGAGGAAAACTGGGATGAGAGAAGTTTGTCAGACCCTAGTACCCATCCTGTGGCAGCTGGCTGGGACTCTCCATGTGCTGGTGGTGCCATGGCTCTACTGGCATCCTCTGCTGGCAGAGACGAGCTGCTGGACCCACTCACTCACTTACTCTTTCCATCACAAGTGTTTTAGCAGCATTCGGGGACTTCAGGACATCCTGCAGCTGCTGGTACCTGTGGAGGAGATCTCCAAAGCCTCTCCTGTCTCCATTGTGTCCTCTGTTTATCTCCTTCAAACAAAACCAGGGTGAAACCAGGCTGTTTTCTGAGGGCAGATGGACCCACAGCCAAATTTGCTGCAGAGTCTCAGATGCTGCATCCATGGATAAAAGGGAAACATGGGTTTTCCACGTGCTGGGGCCATCAGCTAATGTTTGTACAGCTGGCTGCAAAGACTTCCCCTTGCTGCCATTTGGAGCAGGGGTAGAAAGATTTGGAGGTGCCCAAGGCTTTGAGCTCCTCTGCAGAGGCTGGGATGACACAGAGAAGGTGCTGGGATGACACAGAGAAGGTGCTCTGCCTTTTGGATGCCATCCTCCTCCTTTCTTCACCCCCTGACAGTGGCTGGAGCAGCAATCTCCCGTGGTACATCCAGGCAGGTTTCTACACACTACAACAGAAGGAAAGATCGTTTAAACTCAGCAGCGTCTGTGAAGAGGAGTAACAAGAAGAGCTTGTTTTGAAACTGTCCCTTTGGGAAATTGATGTTGGGAAATTTGGAAGAGATTCAAGGAGCAGAGGATTTTGGTTTGGTTTATCCCCCTGCCCTGTGGTGTGTATGGAGATGGCTGTGTCTCTGCCAGGAGCTGCAGCCTGGGCTGGGGACACTGGATTTGGACAAGGACATGGATGGCAGGGAATCAGGCCCATGTGTGCCCTGACTGATGGATAAGTGCCTTCTGCAGCCCCTCTGCAGCATGGGTGGCTGTGCTGCTCCTCCAAGACCTTCTGCTGAACATGCTGGAGAAGAACAAGAGGCTGATTGTGCATGTTGTTGCAAAACAGCAAAATTCAGGGTTTTCAGGCCCTGGTAAATTCAGATTGGAAATTTCCAGAAGGTGGGCTTAAAGCATTGGTATTTAGAGGTGGTGAGAAGAGTGCCATGTTCAGCCCTGTACAGCTCAGCTCAGCTGGTGGGGGAAGACAGGAGCCAGCAGGGTCCTGTCCCATCACTGCTGCCTCACAGGGAAGTGCCAAGGAGAAGCAAGAAGTGCCAAGGGAACAGCTGAATCCTCCCCCATGGCTGGTGGGACCCCATCCAGAGCGAGAGCAGAGGGGGAAGGTGTGAGGTGGGCTTGTACCTGGTGTGCTGGGTATGGGAGGATCAGTGCTGTAGTACCCAAATCCATGATGGAGACGCTTCCCAGGGCATCCCAGCTGGGGCAGGAGGCAGTGTAAGGAGCCATTCCTCTGTGCTCATCACAGCACCACCCTGGAGATCCTCACCAGGCCAGTCCAAGTCCCTTTAGGCTTCCCAGCGAACTGATGCCCTCCACACAGAGAGAAAACACCTTTCCAAATGTATCTCAGCCCTCAGGGGGGCTTCCAGACAGGATTACAGTTAAGAAGAGGATTTTTTTGATCCCACTAGGAAATTCTGCAGGTCAATTCAAAGTGCAAACCACTTTTACAAGCAGTCCACATCCCTCTTGGAAGCAATGTGAGCTTGCAGGGCTTTGGACCTCAGTTCCATGATTTCATCTTTTGCTCTGCTGGCCAGAAGTTGCCGAACAGTGTGGCATCTGTCACAGTGGTCACCTATCAGGCCAGGGACTGCAGGAATACACTTAGAGCTGCAGTTCTAAATCCACACAGTGTGCCAGGTTAAAAAATACTCGACCAAAACCCCACTGTAATGCTACACTGAGCTCTGGTGCAGCAAGAGCTCTGGGAGCAGATGGGCCATGGTCTGCAGGTGCAGCACAAGGGTTTCAGCCAAGCTTTCCCATGTGCCCAGATCACCCACATCCAACAGGACTGTGACCCTGCTCTATTGCTTGATGTTGAGGTTGCTTCTCTAAACTGTCTTCTCTCTCCCTCCCCTCTCCTGGAAAGGTACCGCACCTTCTTCAGGCCCAAATACAAGATTGGATACAAGACAGTGACCGAGCTGTCCTGGAGGTGCTGCCCAGGTGTCATGGGAGAAGGGTGCCATGACAGCCCGACGGACCAGCCTGGCCTTCTGCCCCAGCATCCCAGCCCTAAAATGCCTCCTGGGCACAAGATGTTTCCAATGCCCAGGCTTCCTCCCTATCCCAAAAGTCATCCTGACCTGTTTCCAGGACCAAAGAAGAATCAATATGGTGAGATCTTGCTCCTGCTTCATGTCCCCAGGTCACCACACCATTGTCATGCGCTCAAACCTCCAAGTTCTCTCTGTTCCAGCGCAGAGCATGAACCTGGCAAAAATTCAGTGGGTGATGTGTTTTCTATCAGAGACCTGACATTTGATTTCTTTTTAAATTTTGTTTCTTTCAAAACGTGCAGTGTCAAAATTGCCTTTCCTCATTGATTTAGAGCATTTTTCCATTAATTATGGGGTTGAGGTTGTGTCTCAAGGTTAGGTTCTCCTGGGCTATTATCACCACCTACTGTTGAACTTGGGAACAGAAGACTGGATCCCAAGAGGAAAAGGGGTTTTCTGATAGCTTAAGGAGAGATGTGGGCTGAGATTTTGCTGAAATGACAATAACAGAGGGCAGGACACAAGGTTATTATGGGAAAGGACTTGAAGGAGGGAAGTTAGAGGATCACCAGCCCTCACTGTGCCCTCTCTATTTCTTTCCCTGTGCAGGCAGGAAGCTGCCTGGCCTCTTCGGGGACCGCCTGGATCGGCTGGAGGAGGAGGTGAGGCGCCTTTCCCAGTCCTATGACAGCCTGCACACCATGGTGAGTGGGCTGGGGGACCGCCTGCGCTTGGCCATCCAGGAGGACACCACCAAGATGATCGGCTCCCTGATGAACAGCCCGGGCACGCCAGACTCCTCCGTGGGCTTCGGCATCATTCCCGACGGCCTGGTGGATGTGGCAGACAAAGCTGACATGGCCACCTACCCTCCCGTGGGGGAGATCCTGACCAAAGTGACCGAGGTGAGCGACGTGCTGAAAACCAAGGCAGATCTGCTGCACGAGGTTCGGGGCATGGTCCTGGACCACGAGGGGCAGATCAAGCACCTGCTGGAATCCGCCCGGCCCTCACCCCTCACCTCCATCGACCTGCTGGAGGAGTATGTGGACACGAGGCTGAGCAACCTGCGTGGAGAGCTGCTTGACGGCTTCGAGAAGAAGCTGGGCAAGATCCAGACCACGTGTGATTTCCGCATCCAAGAGGTGCGGCAGCAGTGCGAGGAGGAGAAAGCTGCCAACCTGCGGCTGCAGCAGACGCTGGATGGGAAGGAGCTGGAGATCAAGAAAGAGATCTCTCAGCTGGAGACCCAGATCCAAGGGCTGACGGTGGTAGAAAGCTGCTGCAGCAACCTGGACTACCTCACCGATCGCATGAACATCCTTGAGAAAGGCCTTCACAGCATCTCTGAGTCCCAGAAGAACCTGCACTCACGCCTGGATGGAGAAATCTCCACTGTCACCCTAGGGAACCTCTTTGAAGGGCGCTTTGAGGACCTGGAAGCCAGGCTCAATGCGACAGAGGGGGAAACAGGGAGCTGCTGCTCTAGTATAGAGGACAGCATGAAAGGCACAGTGGTGGCAGAGGTGGATGGCATGAGGACTGCCTTTGAAGACAAAATGCAGACCCTGGAGGACAGGTTCATGACCATTGTAGGGGAGCTGAACAATGTCAGTTCTCCCATGGGCATGGATGGAGCAGTGGTGCCTGTGCTGGAAGGGGAGCTTGCCAGCATGAGGAAACGGACGGATGAGACACTGGAGGCATTGCAGAATCGCCTCATCACTCTGGAGAGCACCTGCTCCCTGGGCTGCACCTCTGCCTCCAAAGATGTGGAGACCTTTCGGACGGAGATCGAGGATTGCCAGAACAAGAACCAGGACCTGCTCCTCCGCATGGACAGCAATTACGACCTCCTGCGCAAGCTGAATGCCACCATCCTGGAGATCCAGCGGCGAATTGAGGAGGAGGCATCGGGGGCTCTGCAAGGGGAGATCACCTTGCTAAAGATCAACCTGAACACCGTGAGCAAGTCTCTGACAGGGCTCAAGGACTCCGTGTCCCAGTACTCAGACACCGTGACGCATGTCAACTCCTCCCTAGACGAGCACGAGCGTAAGATTGAGGATGAGGTCCACTCCATCCAGGAGAAAGTCAACGACCAAGGCTCCCAGCTTTTCTTCAGCAACCGCCGTGTCCTGAACCTCAAGGGAGACCTGGAGCGACTCAAAGCCAGGATTGTCAGCGACCTGAGCTCCTGCAAGAACGTGGCCCACGGCCTGCAGCAGGAGGTCTCTCACTTTGACGAGCGGGTGGCGCGGGTGGAGAGCGCCTGCGGCAGGCTGGGAGACATCACCGGCAGCCTGGGCGACATCAGGGAGGAACTGGAGAAACACACGGGCAGTCTGTGGGACTACATGGACCACGTGAACGGGACACTGGCTGCCCACTCTCAGGAAATAACAGGACTGAAGGACAACTTGCTTGACTGCCAAGCCAAGGTCTCTGAGCTAGCAGAACAGGTCGGGCACTTGGAGGAGAAGGCAGAGAGGAGGCAGCATTAGCCACACTGCCATGCCACGTGTCTTCCTTCTCCTGCTGTGAAGGACAGGATTAAATTATATCACACAGACTTGCTCCAATGTGACAACTGTTCTTGGGATAATTTTTTTATGAAAAGCTGCTACATTTTTTTCCCCCTAATCTTGTTGGCCCCACTTCTCCTTGACTTCACCATGCTGGTACTCCCCTCCTAATGCTCAGCAACTGTCCTGAGCCCAGTGCAACAAGTCTTGACCTGATGTTGCTTTGGCTCCTGGGCTGATGACTCCAGAACGACAATTCAAGAGTAAGCTGGAGGCAGAAACAGTTTTTTAAATTTTATTTTTGTGGATTTATCGTTTCTTGAAGAATAAAACGCTGCAGTTATCAGCTGAGGAATAGTTTCTCTGACCTAAAGACCAGCTGCATCTTAATCCAGAGACTGTGCAGAGCCAGGGCTCCTTGCAGGGAACAAAACTCACCACAGGAACTGTAGATTTCAAAGAACACACGTATTCACACGTCTCTCTGGGAACTGGCTTCCCTTTTCCAAGATGGCAGTCCTCCTTGTGTCTGGTAAATCCATTTTTAATGCTCCCTCCTCCATGCAGAGGCACAAGCCTTATGGAGCATACAAGGGTGTGCATTAGGAAAACACATATGTATATGTATATATATGGTATGTGTATGCATATTTTTGGACAATCCTGTGTCATGGTGCTCATCTGATTCCAGTTTCCTAATGCTGCCCCCATGTCCTTTGCCATATTCCAAAGACCCCCACTGAGTAGCTAAAAGCTGTGGCAGCAGTGTTTGGAGAGAGCCCCGTGGTCCCTGGGGCTGCTGTGCTTTGCAATCCCACTTTGCTGGGCTCTCTGGTTATGGAAAACACGTCTCTTCCCCAAGGAGAAGTGTGTCCATAGATCTCTGCAGAGACCAAGCTGGGCAAAGAGTAGTCCTGTCCTGCAGCTCTGGCTCTCTCCTGTCTTATTGCTTAAACTGTGAACTCCATCATCTTGTCCCAGGCAGGAGAGCTCCAGCTGCTCCAGGGTGTGAGTGCAGCAGTGAGTCTGCAACCTCCTCATGCTCTTCTGATCCCACTGGGATGTCTGTAGCCCTGGGACCAACATCAATGTGGAACAAGGCAGGGCATCTGTGAGAACACCTGTGGAGACCTGTTCTCAGCTCAGAATGAAAAACCCCACATTATTTACCCAGTTTGACTCTGGTTTCCCATGAATAGGCAGGCTGGAAAATGTCCACATTCCTGAGCAGCTCCAGCCTTGCCCTACAGAGCTGTTGCACACAGAACCCACCTCTCCCCTGGGCACCCTCTGCTGATCAGCCAACAGGGACATCATTACTAGGATGAGGAGGAAATTAAAGAGCCTTCATTCAAGCCACTCTGGCACTTTATAGCAGAGGAACATATTTTTCTCTCAGCATTGTAGCTCATGAACCCTTCCACCCCAGCCAGCCTTTGGCTCTCACACTGTGCCTGTCACCCCCACCAGGCTGTCCCTGCTCTTCTGCACCATGATTCCCTTCCTGATCCCCCCTGATTGCATAAAGGAGCAGCTCTGTGCTCTGATTAGCACAAACAAGCAGCAGCTCTCAGCAGAGATGCATCTGGGCACCTTTTCTCACCCAGAAAATCTGGGGGAGCTCCCTTGAACATGCTTCCAGGCTAGGGAGGACCACAGGGTTCACTGAGTCCAGTAGCCACACCATGTTGCCCTGAGGCAGTAAAAGCTCATTCCCCTGCCAGAGAAGCATGAGCCATCAGCTGTGGGAACGTAGAGAGGATACCTGGCCACCCCAGCACTTGTCCAGCCCTGCCAGGTGCTCACAGCACCAGAATGTTTACCAGCACTCTCACTGGTCTGGACTTTGCTGATTTGGAACTACCCTCCAGCTGCTGCGACACATCTCCAGCTGAGGAACGACCTCCTGCTGCCATTGGGCATCCTGCAAGACCTGCTCTTGTTTTCCTCCTGCTTAAGGAAGGAGTCTCAAGCCAACCCTCAGTACTTGATGATGAGCCAGGGGAGCCCTCACCCTGCATAGGGAGCATCCTGCCTAAGCCCCCTTTCCATCCCCTCACACCAGGGAGAAAACCAAAGAGAAAACCAAGCCAAGGGCCAGGCTCCTTGTTCCCCAGCCAGGGCTGGGTTACAGTGGCTGAACAGGAACAGCTTCCCAGAAAAAAGGGAGCCAGGGCTGGCCATAACAAAGCTAGGACAAGGAAGAAGTCTGACCTTCCAGAAAATGGTGCTATGTTTGGACTATTCCTGATAAGTCACTTGAAGCTATGGACAGTTTGTTATTTCAGTTCTCAGCTATTCATGTTTAAAAAGTGAATAGAACTTTGTACAAAACTGGGCATTTTTAAAAATTTGCTTTCAGAGTAAGGAAATGGTGCTCATAGGGTTGTCCTTGCATGGGCAGCTTTCTGAGGCAGTTGATAACTGATCCTGCTAAAAGCCTGTGTTCTATTGTTTTTAAAACCATGTCTATTTGTTCAGATTTTAAAAGCTGAAAAACTGTTTGTACTGGAAAGGAAAAAAATAAAGTATTTCTTGCTGAGGTTTCCAAGATCACAATGACTTGTGTGGCTTCCTGAAGTGCCAGACAAGGAGATGACTTACACTCACACACAGGGATCAGGGAAGGAGAAGGTAGATGCCAGACTGGAGGAAGAAGCCCAGCAGTGCTTCTGCCTTTGTTTTACTTTATAACCNCTACTGCTCAAAGAGAGGGGAAATTGAGAAAGTCCTTGTCATGGAGTGCAGCTCAGCTCGCTCAGTCTTATCCATCCCTCCAGTGCTGGAGAATGCAGAGACCCAGGCCTGGTGGGCCACAGGTGTGAGCTCTCTGTGCTCTTCTGGATTTTCAGTCCAGAGCAGGTTCAATGTTCCAAGAAAAAGGGAAATGAAAAAACAAGCAAAAAAACCCCCAAACAGTCCAGGAAACTGCTCTGCCTCAGCTAGCTAAAAAGAACTAAAAGCAAAGGAGATCTGTGTCCCCTGTTTGTCCGTCCTGCAAACAACTGTCATGGGGCGGATTCTGGTAGACTGAAAAAAAGTTAGAAAATTTAAATTAGCACCTCCTCTTCCTTCCCATTTCATTCGGACATTACAAACAGCAAACCTTGGACTGTGATTATGTGACAATTCCTGTAGGGGAC
>VXBB01021938.1:0-71747 GCA_013399915.1 Illadopsis cleaveri
AACCGAAGATCTTTCAGAATACAGTTAGACCTCCCAAGAATTTCCAGAAAATAATCATTAACCAAAAACATTAACTTCCTTCATTTCTTAAAAGCATGCCTTACTTCCCCAGCATGTGTTTACATTACCCCACTGAGTTGCTTCTTCTTTGCTGTTGTAACTTCTGTGGTTAACAATACTACTGAGAGTATTGTCCTGTGTGCTTAAAAACTCTGGCCTAAGCTTTTATATCACCACAAATGAACAAGCTTTTCTTTTTTGCCCCAAGCACGAGCAGAGATTTTATCCTTTGAGAATTCATGTATGTGCAAAATAGAGCAGTCTTCAGTAAGAGCAAACAGGGCCTTGGAATTTGAGAAACCCCAGTGATAATTTAATGCTTACGGAACAACCAAAAAATGTGGCTCCCCTGTGATCTTTCCATTCAAGTTGGAAGAAAAGTGTCTGTCTGAGTGTCTACCTTTTGTAGGGATGTAAATAATTGAGTTGGTTAAACTCATTGATACATTACACATGCACACACCAAGCTTTGGGAAAACCCAGTGAACAAAACTTCGGCAACCACAAATGACTCCAGATTCCTCAGAGTTCACTTAAAAATTGTAGTATTAGCATTAACAGTAATTACCACATTGGTCTTCCAGGCATTTTGAAGTGACTACATGTTTATCCCATTCCAGCTGGAGGGCCTGCTGCCCCTACAAATATTGCACAGCAACTCTGTTTATATGTTGGACAAGGATATTTCCCAGCTCTGCTAGGGTTTTGGAAGAGGGTTTTTACTGAAATGTTGGTTTCATGCTGCATGATTCTCCATAGCTGACACCCACATCATCTGGGACCCCAAATGCAAAGGGTTTTATGCTAAAGATAACCCAGAAGAGTGTTTTTCCTTCCTTTCTTACTTTCCTTTTTCCTTACTTCTTCGTCCTTAATAGTCACCTCCCTACCAGAACCATAGTTTGGTATGGTTAGGATGTATTCTAGCTGTGACTACAAATGGTGTATAAGAAACATGAAAATAAGGCTAAGTCTATGATTTTCCTTTCCTCCTGAAGAAATTAAGATTATCACCCCTAATGTTCTAATACCTGTTTATATACAGCTTATTTTTCACTGCCCTTTTTTCTTGTTTTCTAAATTAATTTATATTTGGCATTGCAACTCCCACATTAACGAACCCCATCAACAAATATGTTCTTCTTTTTGTAGTCCTTTCTCACACATAGCTGAGGAGCCAACAGAGACACTGGCAGTCCACTACTGTTAATGGGAGTCACATGGGCCTGCAGGTGTGTCTGGTTCAAAAATAGAAATTTTATAATTATTGACAAAATCCCTATAGTCTAGAACCATGGAAATGCTAAAAATACCTTTCTTTTTTAAATCACCTGATCCCCACTCACTTTTCTCCTTCCATTTCCATAACTCCTTCACCCATCTCAGAACAATTTGGAGAATTATACCATCAGCTCCCCTGAGCATAACAGTAAGCTGTCTTCTACCAGTGAGAGCATGGCTCTCCTTGTAAAAGAGGAGAAATTTGAAGGGTTTTTTAATAGAAAAATGGAAACCACAAAATTTTTCTATGTCTTATCTAAGATAATTCTGTGGATCATTTAAAGAATTCTTACTTCTGTTTAAGTGATTCTACTATCCATAGTATAAAGTAAGCCTAAAGCAATAATTTTTTTTTGAATTTATGAAAACATGAATGAAACAAGCCTAGAGATATATACATTTGCCTTTGGCTTTGAATTGAAGATGTTGTGTCTGACAAACTCACCTCCACAATGTTAGATGGCAAAAAAATTCAGGCTTTGATGTAAATGCTTTGAACTACTGCTATCTAAGCTTCCAGGCACGTGACAATATCCCTCTTAAAGATTTCTAAGCATGCTTTCTGTAAGAGTTTGGTGGACTAGAAACTGACCAAATTTGCTTAAAAATACACATCACTGAATATTAAACCTGTGTTCTTCACAACTAATAAGAAACTTACCTCCAGTAGACAAATTAACTGTGAGAAACATCCCCTTACAGTTAAAGTTGTTGTCAAGTGTTTATTAAGCAAAATCTAAGGAAAAGCTGTGTGCTAAATGCTAAAGGTGTGCTCATTGGTCATGTCAAACTAGTGAGGCTGGAAGTCAATTTTGCTATCATAAAAGTGGTATTCAGGTGCTTGCAAAAAACCACACAGATGTTTGCAGAACTTCAGATGCTCCCTTTGAGCGCTATTACAACCCCTGTTCACAATACTGACCAAATAAAAACCAATATTTTCACTACAAAAAATCATTCTAGAATTACAAACGGAGCCTTGAGTGTAGTAGCATTTCAGGATATTTTCATAACATAACCAGTTAAGCATGATTAAATGATATTATTATACATTATAACCTTTTACAGGTTACTGTTAGGACATTTACTACTGGAGTGTGAGCACTGACATTCACTACATAATAGATTAGTGTATTAATGATGTAAGGCAACATTTATGTAACTTGCTGCTGCTATTTCAAAAGAAATGTATAACATAGTTATTTCTGGCCATTAATGACATGATGTTATTTCATAGCTATTGCACTTTGTGAACTGGATATTTTCCAGAGGAGTTTGATCCAGATTCTGTTATAAATTGTTGCTTTGCATAACCCAAGGGAGGGAGAAAAGGAAAGTAAAACAAAAGAAGAAAGCAGTAATCAATTACTGTTCTCCCCTGAATCCTTGGAGCAGCCTCTAAATTGCATCAGCCAGAGGTGGAATCCAGGGGTTTTATGATGCAAGGGAAGATTTTTGGAATGATTTGAGAGCAAGGCACATTTTCTCTCTGAATATTTCCCAGGTTATTCATAAAGAGTGCTCTGTACTGGGAGGACTGGCTAATACTCAGGTTTTGCATTCTTAGCTGAGAGGCTAATGAAGGTGTCCAGTTCCACTTCACAAACTGGTAAAATAGGGCCATATAGAGGTTAGGATTTAATGATTTGAATGGCATTGAAAGACCTGAAGATTTTTTAACAAAATCTCAGTATTTTTGCATTGTAGTATTTCAGAAAAAAAGTTAAGAAATCCACCCGAATTTCACTTCAAGGCATGACCTCTGGATTCAAAGAGCAACATACCAATATATCAGGATTAATCAGCAGAAGAAATTTCTGAACTGTACTTTTTAATTAATAACGTTGGATGTCTTGCTAGTTGGTATTTCAGTAAAAAAGCTAAACAGCATTAAATGTGCACATCTGCTAGAGTTAAGTTCTTTAAGGTCTGATATAGAAGTCAAGTTAATTTAAAAAGAAACCACTTTGATTAATTTAGTTTCTCAAATGTCTACCTTTTTGCCTTCCTTTTTCCTACAAAATTATTTATTAATCCAAGGAATAGAAATGTGCAGTTTTGGAATACTTCTGGAAGAAAAGGACTGATCACATTGCAGCACAATACAATTCAGCCAAATCATATTAAATTATAGTCAATGCAAAATAATGCTATTTTTCCTTCCTTTTTGAAAAGGCAACCAAGGTTTTGGAGATGCTGAGCAATTTAATTAATATAATTTTGTGATAGAGTAAACACTTTAGTCTACAGAAGAGTTGAATACTTTCTCAAAACTGCCTCAATCTTATCAGGTAGATAAATATTTGTTTGAAGAATGTTTTGGTCCATCAGTTATTACAGCAGCATAGTATGCAGGATCTTCTATCTTGCTTTACATCTGAAAAATATTTTTTCTTTTTTTTTTTGACTGAAAAAACCTGCAAATGCAGTAGTGTTATCCTTTCTACAACTCTTTCCCCCAGTTAAATAGCTGTTTAGCTCATGAGTGCCATTAGATTGACACAAAATCTCAAATTATCTGAGACTTTGTTGCACACTGAAATATGTGATGGATTTTTATTTCCTATTTGTAAAACAGTACATTTTATTAGGGCCATGCACATCATTTGCTACAGATTAAAAAAAAATCTTTAACTATTAACTATATTACTCTTTGTAGGCCCTGGTAGCTCTGATGTTGTCAGTACTGTAATGAAAGCAGAAAATTTGTGGTTTCTGACTACACAGATGCAGCTGAGCCTTGTGTTGGTACTCCTCTTAGAACAAAACACAGGTGCCTTCTATCCTTAATATCTTCTGTAACTAACCTTGTACCTGGAAGACTTAGCACCCCTTACAGCTCAGTGAGTCAGGGGGACTGGGATGGAGACGTTCCTATGGCACTGCCCACATTCTATCACTTAGGGCTTTCAGGATATTCCAGCTCTGAGACTGTAAAGGCAACGTATTTACATGCAAAAGTTAAGACCAAGATGAATGGAATTTTGTACTGTGTTATTATAAAGGGTTTCCATGAGGAGCAGTACAAAGCAGTGGAGTACTGTTTATAAAGGGGCAAACCCCTGTGTGATTGAAGGTTGATAAAGTCAGTGTTAGTGTAAAGAACTGGACAGGGAAAAATATATCCTTGTGACACGCTCTTAGAAAAGAAAAAGAAAAAGCTTTGAAATGGAAATTTGCTTCCTAAAATAATTCTGGTGTCTAAAAGTCCATGGAAGTGTTGATTCTGTCTCAGTTAAAATATAAGTATACGCACAGTGTGCAAAGAAAAATATGAATCTTTTTATGGCTATAATTAATTGGATGCTTTCAGCCTTTCATGCTGTCATCAAATTTGTGTTTTCTGTCACTAAAGCCAACACTTAAGCAAGAAGCTGGGACATAAGGTGAAAGAAGAGATTGAGTTTCTAAAGGTCACATACATAATGACATACATACTGTTTTTATTTTAGGTGATTAACAAAAAATATAGGCTAATTGTTCATATACTTTAATGATACTTCTGATTAAAATTTTGTGTGAAAAATGTGACAATTTCAAAATAGAAATTACAATTTTTATTCTCTTCTCAAACTGATAAAATAATATTTTTCTTATAATATAAAGTTAAAAAAAGGAAAGAAAATACTATCTGTAAACATCTTTTTCAGTGATAAAACTCAGTATTCATAATGCCACCAGCTATGCTTACATATATTTTCTCCTTACTTCTGATTGAACTAGGCTGAACAAATATCATAAGGTTAAAAATTACTGCCATTAATGGAGAAAAATGCATGGAGCAAATGGTATTTTTAAAAGATGTAGTTAACCAAGGTCAAAAGGTCAAAAGAGGTCAATAATCCTGCTGCATTAGTGTTTGCAATAAAACATTGGCAAGGATTGTTATAAGCCACTTTGTTTCACTTCATATGTTTTGGGAAAGAGATTATTTTTTACTCGTAGCTAGTAAAGCACAGCTCAAACTGGGAACACAATTTCTCCCTCACTCTATCAAATCCTCTATCCAGAAAAAGTAAGGATTATTTGGAGAGCTTCCATACTTTATTCTACATGGGATGAAGCCTGGCCATAGAAAAGCAGACATCCAGATCATAAAAAGTAAAATTTTATTGTTCAAATACCTGCTTGCAGTGATGGAGACCCAGCTGTAAGTCTGCTCTGTGATGCAATCCTTGTTTCTCTTACTGCCAATCCTATTCTGTTTTTGATAAATAATTTTATTATAGATAGATGCATAGAAATTCAAACTTCTTGAGGAAAAAAAAATAGTTTACATTAACTGTTATTTTCAGGTGCAGAAATATTAGGTGGAGGGCTCTTTTTAGGCAAAATATATTCCCTGAATTGCTATTGAGAGTGACCTCCTGATGCACAAGAAAAAAAACCAGAAAAATAAGAATGGGATGGATATGGAGGTGTTTTGTGAGGCTTTTTCATGGTTCTGCTTCAGGTTTTTTTTCTGCACTAGGTGTTTGCATGTAGATGAGAAACTGAATGGGAGCTAATCCAAGCAGAAGCTTTTTGTTGTGCTCTGAAAAATCGAGCCTTTCAATCTAATTTACTGTGTTATAAAAATTCAAAGCATAAAGTCTGCTCTAGTTGAAGTATACTCTTTTTCTCCTACAAACATTGCTATACTCTTTCTTGTGGACATGTCTATTAAGGGATGCTAATGCCATGGATGTAACTTCAGTGACTTTAGCAAATCTGATGAAAAACTACATTCTCTTTTCCAAAGAAATAGGAGTTTACATGTGAGCCCTTACTGTGGCCACTGCCTTATGCTTATCAGAGGGGCAGATCTGCTCCAAAACCTAATGGAGCTTTGAATTTCAGATTTCTTCTGGGTACCTACACACAACCACTACTCTTCTCTTCAAGAGGTGCCATCTTTTCACCTGATCTGAATTTCCTCTTCCCACCTTTCATTTTCCAGGTCTTAGGCTATAAATCCTTTGCTGTTATCAAAGCACACAACCATCAGTAGGGTACCTTTGCTGCCCCTTGTAACCAGGGCACTGTATCATGTATCTTCTCCTGTGAAAGAAAGAAGCATATTTCTGACAGGTGTATCACACCACAACTGGTCTTTCTTCTGGATCAGGGACCTACTCAGTGGGAAGGATGAACTCCAGATTTCCTAATCCTGAGTAGAGGCAGCTGAAGAGGCTGAAGTCCACTATTCAGAGGTCATAACTGGGAGGAAGCCATCATACAAAAGGAATCTGCTTAGAGCAATTTAGTGGCTCAACCCCAGCTGGCAGCTAAGTGCCACATTAAAGTGAAATAATTTCCCCATCCCCAACACTGAAGGGATAAGGAGGAAAATCACAGAAGAAAAGAGAACTTGTGGGTCAAAATAGAAACAGGTTAATAGTTGAAACAAAATAAAAGCAGATAATAATGATAATACTAATACTGCTGCAGCTACTGCTACTACTTAGAATAATTGCAATAAAGAAAAGAGGGAGAGAGGGAGATAACTCCCAAGTGATGCACAATACAATTGCTAAACCACCCAGTGACAAATGTCCAGCCCATCCTCAAGAACTGACTGGCAGCTCCCATCCAACTCCCCCACATTATATTCTGAGCATGATGTTCTATGGTTTGGAATATCCCTTTGTCCAGTCTAGGTCAGCTGTCCTGACCTTGCTTCTTCCCAGATTCTGGTGCACCTGCTTACTGGCAGTGCCTGGGAAACTGGAAAGTCCAGGACTTTGTGTAAGCACTGCTCAGCAACAACTAAAATACCACTGTGTTACTGACATTCCTCTCATACTGAATTCAAAACACAGCACTGTGCCAGCTATTCGGAAGAATATTAACTCTATCCCAGCCAAAATCAGGACAGCAATCTGTGTGTATGCACATACAGACTGTTGACTTTTTTTGCAATAATTAAGTAGCCTTGATATTTTATAACTTAATATTGAAAATGGGATAACAAAAATAACCTTTTGGTTTAAACTGTAGTTGCTAAGAGAGGTAAAATCTTCTGATCAAGCCAGACAAGTAGTAAAAGTCATGCCCCTGAATGTTTGGCAACTGCATTTCTGTGTTTACCCAGCTACTGTGCCTCCAAAGTCCATGAGAACCAAGAGACAAAACTTTTGAAACATTCCCTCTTTTCCAGTTCTCAGGTTTCTTTCCTCCCCTGCCCCCTTTTAACATAGGCAAATTATTTTTTTTTAACCAATGAATACTAGTAGAGAAAGGAGTAAAACAAATCTGAGCCCTAATTCAGTGAAATTATCTTTGCAGTCTTGCTCAGAAAGCTTATAAGTGTTGGGATTATGAACAAGTGTTGTCTCTTAAGTAAAATCAGGATGCCAATGGATTTTGAAAAGGTAGACAAATTAGCCATAAAAAACTAGTTATGGTGTTGGATTAACTACATTTATAATTTGTACATGAATAATATGCATTTTTTAAAAGTTTATTGTCTGTAGATAATTTTAAAAGCTGCACATATTTTTTTCATCATTTAATGTTCTTTTCAACCATTGCCTTCCATTCTCTTTGGAGAAGGGTCTGTAGCTAGTCTTTTAATTAAATGGTAGTGTGCTTATTCCTAACTATGAAGCCTTGAAGGCTACATCATCATATGACTGATGGCAGTATTTTGGCCATCATGCTAATTTATTGCCTGAAAGCTGAAATTCACATTTAAAAATATTTCAAGTACCAGTATTTACCATAGTACAGGTAATAGACTGTAGTGGTATACTGTAATTTTCACTTACAACTACTTCATTGTCTAAATGCTAATAGAGACACGATTTATTCCCCCTGACACATCTAAACCTGTAATTACCTAATACCATTCATGTGGTGTGGGGTTAATTGAAAGAGGTCTTGACATTCATGACCTGTCAGTTTTGCCTCATCAGCTTGACCCAGGTCAGAGATTCTCCCTAACAACTTTTGCTTATTAACAAAGCTTTACTTTGTCTATATCATCTATATCTATCTGTGTGTATACACGTGTATACCATAAGGGAGTATATATATATATATAAATATACATATATGCATAATAATAGCTAAATATAAAACATTTGTGCCATTGATCTTTAAATCTTATTTTTCTTTTTAAGTAATATAGGAATAACGCAAATTGAAAAGTGAAGACTGTCTTACTTTTGTATGTAGCTAAAATATGGTACCAAAGCAGATTTTCCAGATGAAACTAGAGCAAATTTATTGTTGCTTATGCTATTGCAAATGTTTCTGAGAAAAGAATTTGTCTGACATAAGATTTTTAAGTGCTAATATATATTAGACTAAGCCCTCTTTAATGTCAAACAGTTCTTAGTGACTGATGTGCCTGTTAGACGGGTGCAAGACTGAGATACTTCTTGAATTTTATGCTGTGTTGTAAATGGAGGGAAATATGTATTTCATTATATCTCCCAAACTTATTAAGATGTATTTCCCTCTGAACATCAGAAAACACTTTTTTACAGTGAGAGTGACCAAGCACTGGCTCAGGTTGCCTGGGGAGATTGTGAAATCTCCATCCTTGGAGGTATTTAAAAGCTTTCTGCACACAGTCTGTATGAACAGCTCTAGATGGTCCTACTTGAGCAGGGGGCTTGGACCAGATGACCTCCAGAGGTGCTTCCAACCCCAACCATTCTGTGATCCTGTGATAGGTAAAGTGGAGTTAAGAAAACCGTCTGAAGTTCTCTGGCAGGATATGCTCAGTTGCTTTGTAATCAAGAAGCATATGCTGCCTGCACCGGGTATGAAAGACATCCAGGTGGGAAACTCCAGTACCTGATGCTTGCCCAGCCACATTGCTTAATTGTTGGTTTATTTCTTGCAAAAGGTAGGATCACTCCAACTAGCAAGGCCTGGGACAAAGCCCAGAGTTTGGATAAGTTTCTGTTGAGAGTACTCTCCATAGACAGTGGACACAAGAAGGAATGAGGGTGTTCTGTTAAACCCTTGCTGGCTCACCCTAGCATTCCTCCAGATGGCAGCTCAGGCAGTGTCACTTATCCCCCAGTCTCCTTTCACAGTAAAACCACTCTAGAGGGATACAGCACAATCCTCTCATTATTCCACAGAGTTTAGGACAAAAAACACACAATAGTAAAAATGATGCAGGAAGCAGGGAGAAGAAGTGCTGTGAAGGACTCTCAACAGCAGGGCTGAGTCAGCCTCCCTGTGGTCTGGTGTGGGGGCTTGGGCCCTGGGAAAGGTGGGGGCAGCCCAGGTGAGCTGGTCGTATCCTCCAGTCCCAGGAGCAGCCGGGTACAATCATCCCGATGGATCAACCACTCCTAGCCCATGTGAGGCTTATCTTATCATAGCCATTCAGTCCTCTGTTAGCTTACCTACATCTAATTATGTATTAATCACACTTAAAAGCTGCAGCTGTCAATAAAACCTTTATAATACTTCTAAGATGAACCATAATGCATGCAGTTATTAGTTCATTTTCAGTGAAGATTTGCTAGTAGGTTACTGTGCCTTCAGAGACAAAGAGCAGATCCAGCAAACTGACCTGGCTGAGGCCCTCTGCATACCTAACCCTCAGTTCTTTATGTATCACATGCACTGTAATCTTGTTTTCTGTGACATTTCTCAGATGCACTAATCCTTTCATCTGGTGAGATCAAATCTGAACTCTCATTGATTTTATGCTAAGGCAACCCATGGGCCCCTCAGACAGCAACTTCTGTTCCCTGCCTGTAGTTGGTCAGTTGTGGTTTCTATTTCTTCAATGTAAAAGTACATTTTACTGGTTAATTCACCTACTAAACCTGACTCAAACATGCTGATTTTCATCTATTTCAACCTGTTGGCCTATGTGAAGTTATTCTGAATGTATACTAAAGTAAATCACATTACTAAAGGGATGTTCTTTCTTACATCAGAGGGCTAAAAGGCAGACTGTGCTGCCAGTCCTGTCACTGGAGAATGTATCCCCATAAACATTTTGTGAACTAGACAGGAGAACAAGATACCGCTGTTGGTAACGTAGTGTGTTGTGCCTGTCCATCACCAACAAAGGGAAAGTATCTTCCAGTTCCAACAAGAGCTGAGATTCTTCACAGGCAGAATAAATTAAAGAGCAAAGGACATTTTGTATTCCACAGGAACATACAACGATTGACAAGGCACTAGAAAATATTTCTAGTCAGGTACAACTGATATAGCCTTCAGTATTCTTTCTCTTTTGTATACAACGATGTTCCCCAGTTCCCACTGTTAATTGAGATGAAAGAGCTTTAGAAATAGGTAGAAAAAGTGACTGGTTTTGTAAAATGCTCATTGGAGATTTTAGGGAAGCAAGTTCTTGTCAATAATATTTATTAAAAAAAAAGTTATGGAATTGATTTTGTTAAATTTCCCAAAATTGTACAACATTTAATCCCATGAGTAGTCCCAGGAAAGTAGTTTGTGCTTCTCAGATATCCTGATTTTACCTTCTAACAGGTATAATTTGGCTGCATATTACATTGAATTTGTAGAAATGGCATGTTTTTTACTGATATCTGCTTGGTATCTCTAGCAGCTCTGAAAGTTTGTCACAGAAAACTCTTAATTTGTCTTCCATTTGTCTTTTGTTTTTCTCTGTAGCTACCTCTTTTCAGTTCACCTCAGCCCTCTCTTTCTCTCACATGTTTTATCTCCATGGTATTTTTGAACTATAATGCATTAGATATAAAAATTATCTGAAACTGCCAGCCACTGAAATAAAATATCTTATGTATATCAGGATATGATTCTCTCTTGTTCTTGTAGATTTATATATATACTCCCCACCTAGTCAATGAGATGCATGTGTCTCTGGTGTTTGGGTACTTTTTGAACATGTAGTAAATATTATTTCTGGCACGTGTGTTACTGATTGTTTCCAGAAGGAACAAAACATAAGGCAGCATCATTATGTCTGGTAGATGCAGGCCACACTCTCAACAGTGGTCTTGTTTCTATAAATTAGCTAAATGGTTTCCAGAGAATGATGTGCTGAACTATTTGGGACACATTTCTTTTAAGAAAATGATGAAAGGATTTCCAAGTAGTTCCAAATGGTGCAAATTTGCCCTGTTTAACATTCAGGCATACTAGTCACCTGGAAAGTATCTATAAAAGATTGAGGCTGTGACAGAGTCATTTACTTTTATTTAATCTTCACTTTGATTCTAAGCACTGCATTTTTACCTAATAAGACATTACCATATTAATAAGGATTTAATATAAAGTCATGAATAGAATAATTTTGTTTATGCCTTAAATCTGTAGGAAGTGTTTCTTTACATATATTTGCATTTTAAAGAACTGCTCACCTTATGTTCAGAGATAAAATTGTTGCCTCATTCTGGCAGAGAATACAGGATATGCTTTTGTAAAATGGTAAACCTCAGACTTAACTTCATCTGAATAGGAAATAAAGTTCTCTAATAAAAGTTTCTGGGGATTTTTGTGCTGATGGCATAAAAAAACTAACAGAAAGCATTTGATTAGTCCAAATTGCTTTACTTCCCACCAGTTTATAAAAGGAGTAAGAACAAAGTGATAGAAATATTACAAAATTATCAAGGTTCACAGGATTGCCTTGGGCAACATATAAAATAGAGAAAAAACTGCCTTTGTTTTCATCTTTAATTTAGTATCCTGAAAATAATTTCTTTGCAAGATACCTCCAGAATGAATGTTTCTTGTCCCAAAGGAAGCTGATTTGCATTGCATTTGCAATATATGATTGGGTGACACTGAGATGTGTCATTTTTTCAAATTATTATAATGATCTCTATTGGAATCTGAAGAATAAACCAAAGAGAGAATTCTTTAAAAAACAAGAGCTGAGCAGCATTTAACTCTGTTCACATAGAAACAGATTTTTTGTGTTGCTAGGGATCTATATGCTTTCCTATAAAAGAAAATATGAATGTTCCAAAAGCAAACTTTTTGCTTTAAGATGACCAGATAAAATGAAGTAATTACAAGCATCTTTTTCTAATGTTTATTCCCCAGTTTCTGATGATCTGGATTTTCTTATTATTCTTAAGTTAGGGATTCCCTAGTATTTCCTAGATATACAGAGAATATACAGCAATTTCATCTCTTGTGAATTAGTGCATCCCATCTAAATTCAGAAATAGGTTTATAAAAGTTTAATTCATTTTTTTAATATATGTTTTTTCAGTATGTGTTGTGTTTAGACAGCTGCATAAAATGTTAACCTAAAAAAATCATAGAAAATAGAAGAAAAAATTTGCTGATTCTGAGTGTGATTTGTTCACATTGTTCTCATGAACTGCTTCACAAATATTAATGGCTATTGTTCTGATAAAGTGTGTACCTGGAAACTCAGACCTCAACCTTTAACAGCTGTGCTGATTGCCAAATAATTGCCAAATAATACTATATATCTAAACTAAGAAGTGAAAAAATTAAAAATTCCATTTTCAGTGAGAAGAAAGTCAACAGTTCATTCAAATCCAAAGAGAAAACAGAATATTGGAGAGTCAGGAAATGGGTTGAGACACATCTCCAGGAAGCAACACATTCTTTTGAAACTCCTTTTCAAGAGAAGATTGCCAAATTTCTCAGAGCTACATCTTGAACCTGCTTTGGGATTATTTTGTTCTGTTCTTTTGCAAATAAAAAGATTCATTTTTTCCAATTCACAAGTGAACTGACTGTTGTTCAAAGTTGTACTTTCAGGAAAAAGCTCAGCATAAAGCAAAACTAGCAATTTGCATTACCAGAGCTATGTTGCTTTTGTTGCCATTGCAAACAGCATGGACTTTCATTATAAACCTGCTTCATAATACAAACTTTTTCTTCCCCAGCTACTAATCCTGTAGTCTTTCATTAAAACTCTCCTTTAAAAGTGCAACCCTGAAATAATAATGATCAGCAGTGCCAGAGACTGACTTAATCTCTAAAGAGTGCCAGCAGCTTTCAGAACAGCTCAATGTGCTAATTACTTCAAATGTGTTTCACAATATGGTCTTTCATTTCTGTACTTTTTTACAGTGAAATCCTATCATTTTAGTTTGCAATGACTATTTCTTTCTGCTTTATGTAGTATAATTTTCAAGGAGCTGAACGACTTGCAAGCTGAAAAAAGCCTATGAAAGGTCTGTTTTGTTTTTTTTCATTTTATCGTGACAATAATGGTTAATGAAACACAGCCTTTGCCATCAGTAAATGTCTCTTTTAACCTGTAAATTTTCTAAAGGAGTAAAAAGAGAATCTAAATGTGCTGAACTTTTATAAACAAGTATATATTTTTAAAATAAAACTAAAAGGAAGCATCACTTCACTTATTGGTGTGGCAGAGGCAGAAGGGTTACTTTGTTGATAACTGAGGATCAGGAAGCTTATATGAAACTCGCGTGTATATCCAGAACCACCTGGGACAGCCAGCATAGTTACTCCACCTTAGTTTATGTTTGAGGAGACAATTAGTCTCCTGGCTGCCTGGAGTGGAAGAAGGGCTTTACAACTTTATCATGTCAGTGCTTGCTCAAAAAGTTCTCATATATCTGGTCATATGAGTCCTAGAAGCTAGACTACTTTTGCTTAATTTTTAAAATTTTTAGATTAAAGCCTCTTAAAAACTTCTTGACAATGAGGCTTGACTAACTGAAGAATAGATTCTGATTCCCCTACAGGACAACTTGAAGCAGAGTGGATAAGTGGCAACCTGACAGAGAGGTTTTCCCCATCTGACCTGCTATGCTTCATGTAGTCAGATAATTTATTGCACAGCGAGAGAAATTAGACTGCTATTAACACTTCTGAGTCAGTGGTTTCAATACTGAGGTCAGAGTATAATGAGTTCAGCCATCTTGGCCATTTGTCCCATGTAATCTGAAAATGCATCCCAGAACTAACATATAATTTTAACATAAAAAGTCTGGATTACTCAGAATTTCACTGAATAGATGACTTTGGCTTGTCTAGTCTCTTGGGATTGTCTAGTCCAGTTTTCTTGCTCAAGCAGAGTGCATCACAGCAGGTTGCTCTGTGCTGTGTCCAGTCAGGTTTTGAGTATCTCCAAAGATAGGAACTCCACCAACTCTCTGGGCAGCCTGTAACAGTGCTGAATCACCCTTACAGTACAAAAAGTTTCCTGATGTTCATAGATTCCTGTTCATGCCTTTGTCCTCTGAGTGGATACTACTGAGAAATGTCTGTCTTACTGTTCTTTATTTTCCCCATCGGATATTTACACTCATGGATAACCTCCTTCCTGAACCTTCTATTCCCCAGGTTGAATAGTTCCAGATCTTTCAGCCTCTCCTCATGCATAAGATGTTCCATTCATGTCATCCCCCTTGTGGTCTTCTGCTGCACTCACTCCACCATGTCTACATCTATTTTTTTGTGGGAAGCACAGAAATGATCCCAGCACTCCAGATAAGTCTCACCAGAGTTGAGCAAAGAGGAAGGATCACTTTCTTGGACCTGCTGGCGATGTTTTGCCTAATGCAGTCTAGGCTGTTGGTGACTTTCATTGCCACAAGAGCACACTACAGATTCACAGTCAACATGCTGTCCACCTGAATTGAAAGGTCTTCTTTTGTCAGGGTTCATGGAAGCTATTTTGCAACCAGCCTGTACAAGTGCAGGGCTTATTCCTTCTCAAGTGGAGGACTTTGTTTTTCCCTTTGCTGAACTTTGTGCATTCTTCTCTATTCCTTTCTCCATCCTTTTGAGGTTCCTCCAAATGATGGCACAGCCATCTGGGTATGAAGCACTCCTCCCAACTTTGAATCATCTGCAAACTTGCTGAGGGCACACACACTGTCCTGTCATTCAGATCATTAATGGAGATGCTGAACACTATGGGAGCCAGCAGTGGTCCCTGAGGTAGAGTCCTAATGATAGAATTAAATTTTTCAGTCCTAGAAAATGGATGACCCTTCTATTGAAAAAAAGAAAAAAAATTCCTTTATGGGATCTAACATGGATATGAATAAAGTCTCTTTATCCATACTCTATCCATACTCTCTATACTCTTATGAAGTAATTGATGTTTATTTAATTTTTAGTGCATACATGTCCTGCAAACCACCTTAATTATTTAGTCTTGTAAATAATTATTTACTCTTGACCGTGAGTCTAGAGATTCACTTAAGAAAGACAATCTTTCTGTTATTTTTCTTAGGGATTCTTATCAGATATAATTTTCACCAGACTCAATACTGGGGTGGGAAAGAGAGGCATTAACAGAGAACTGTCCTGAAATGGAATTAACTGGGAACCTGTAAATCTGTTCATTCTCAGACATTTCTGTACCTAGATGCTCACATCTTTTCCATCAGAGTAAAGGAGTTCTGTGGGAAATAGTAAAGGTAAGAAGACTTCCAGCAGCTGTGAAAGCAGGCCTCAGAAATAGAAAGAGCAGAGAACTTAGAGCTAGCTGCAGCTGCAAAGCCTGAAAATAGAGAAGATACATTGATACAGCAAGCAAGGACATGAAACAATAGTTTGAGTTTTTAAGTTTGGCTAAGATAGACCTTAAGACTGCAGGAAAATATGCTTAGCAAGATAGTAGAAGGTTTTAAGCTTAATAATGGAGTATTGTGTATTGTTAATAGAAAGCATACAAGCAAGCATTGTTTGAAGCAGGTATGCGTGTGCTTTTAGTGATTGGCTAAAACAATTGTCTGTAAGCTTTAGCAATATGCTATTGGCTGAAAAACTTTTAAAATGTCCTGTAACAAAGAGATCTTTGGCTGCTGCTGGCAAGACATGAACTGATGCCATCTTTCAGTTGTCTCAAACCTTGTTATGAGGCTGATGTCACAATAAAGCTCAAAGAACATATTCCAGCAGTCCTGTCCTGTTTGTGCAAGTTCCAACACAGAGTTCCTACTTAAGTTAGAATCATTCTTACAACAGAACAATAGGAATAAAAAAATAGGGACACTTACAAGAAACTATGACTTTTTGGTACATTAAAAACTGAGCTGGAAAGCAGCTTTTGCAGATAATGTAAATGACAGATTTTTTTAAAAGGGATTTTTCTCTTTCCATGGTATTAAAGAGTTTTTCAATATGCAAACTTATTTAATTTTCAAACTATGTTTAGTGGGATGTCTTGAGAACCTGCAACCAACCAATATGGTAGTATGACAAAAGATCACGAATAGTGATCTTTTATCATACCATGACATTGCAACATGTTGAAATGAACTTGTCTCTTGAGACTCCTAAGTGTGCTATGCCACCCCTGTGCCTTAGATTACTTGGCATGAGTTTCAAGGGTTAAGAGAGAGAAAACATTAGTTTCTTCAGCAGATTGGCTTGTCTGGAACAGTCAGGTTATCAGCATCTACAGGTGTTACCATAGAGGATGACTGGATAAATCTGAGTTTTTAAGAGATTCAGATAAAATAACTTATCTGAGAAAATAAGGCCAGGAATTCAATTTATGCTCTGTAACATTGCAGTTTGCAGTATATAAAAGACCTGACCTCCAAACACTAAGGCTTACAAAGGGCAAGCTTGCCCCATTTAAAATCCTAGGGACCTTAGAGGTTTATCAGTCATAGTATGTTGAAAGGGATGGACTATGTCATGCACTTTTGCAGTAGAAAGAAGCAAAGAAAAAGTTGTGCCTAAATAAGAAAGATAAGCCTCTCAATGATCAGATAAATGAGAAGAGCTAATGACTCAATTAGGATGCTTTAGATAACTGAGGAAGATTTATAATTTGGCAAAGGCTCAGCAGAAAATTGTTTAATGCATTTTGCAGTGGAAGAAAAATTATGCTGTGTTTAAAGCAGAAGCGTGTTGGACCTTATCCTGGGTAGTCTTTTTTGCTTACAGGAATTGTTCCTTGATTTCAGTGTGACTACAGGTCCTTAGCAAGTGACAACTATTAACTTCAGAGGGAGATGCACTGCTCAGAATATGGTGTGATTGCTGTACTTGCTGAGCTCATCTTGCCGAGATTGTCACCAAGCACAGACAGGTGGAAAAGGGCTGTGGAATAGGGGCTGTTTCCTTCATCCTGCACACACACAGGCCCTGGAACATAGGAAGTGTTGACCCACAAGCATATCAAAGCAGTTTTGTGTGCGCCCACAGCAGAATACTTTCCCAAGCAAATTACGCTTCTGAAATGCAAAATGTATGCCACTGCATACTGTTTACCTTTCAGGAACCATCCCCCTCCCCAAGAAACCAACACTCATCCTCTGCCAAAAAACCCCTGAAGATGCTATTCACAGTGGAGTTCCTAGGAAGCCTGATAGTCAACACAGATCTGTGGGATTTTATGGAGACTTACATGTGACAGCATCTTTGGATTGTGCAAATTCTAAGAAAAAATCAGTTTTATCCTGGGATCTCAAATCACTGCATAAGCAGATAGAAGTATTCCTGTCACAAGTGGAGAAATAGGAACACCGAGGTTTTCTTTCCAAGATTTTACAGTGGTCTTTTCCTCCACTGGGTATTCTGAATGGGTGCAAGTCCATAAGGAAAAATGGAGAATTAAGCCACTAAGCACATACAGCATTAGCATGTAACAGGCAAGTGTACTGGTGTTTTTAAAAGGCTACATCAAACTGAAATATAAGGCTTGATCATACTGAGTATGCAAAAGGTCAGCATTTTGGTGTTATAAATCATACTGTTCTGAGCACTTTTAGTTTTGGCTTTCTTAAGAATCCTTATAGAGTGATTGCAATCACAGGGCTGTGAGGAGGCCAGTTCATTAAATTGCTGACTTGGCTGCTTGCAGATGTTTCAGGCAGGTGTTCTGTGCAGACCAGGGAGTTTGCTTTCTTCTGCGGCGTGTTGCACTGTGGGTCAGAGGTGACACCTCAATGGCAAGGTCTCAACTGCATGGCAAGTCTCAGAGGTGTTTGTTAAGGGAGAAAAAGAATTCAGTCTCCTTAAAATTTATGTACTGCAAAAGACAACTGCACCTGCAGACTTCTTCTCTGATTGGAAACATATGGTGCCTGTTGGAAGAAATATAAAATGCTACTCTGTAGTTCCTGTTGAGAACATGCAGGAACTCCAAATGATCAGTATTAGACCAGAGATACCTGAATGATTCATGATTCCAATAGTGCACAGTTCTGGTGCAAAGTGTATGTTTTTATCGTATGCTTAGGGATTCGTGTAAATCCACATGTGTTTAAAAATTGACTGTGGCCAGTGTTGTATTACCATCAACAGTTGTCTTGCATAATATAATGTATGCCAGCAGGCATTCCCAATGACCCAGCTAGTTCATAATTAGAAAAGGTTAGTCCAGTCTTTCCTGGCCACCTGTATGTTGATTTTGTAACTTTCCAAAAGGAAAGAGCAAAGATGGATTCTTCTATATGCTGGAAATCCTGTAAAATGGACCACCCATATTAAAGAATCTTCTGCTTTAGAAGACCATTGTAGATTTACCAGGTAAAAAAATATTTTGTTCTTGCTAGAAATAGCCTCCAGCAAACAAGTTTTGGTCAGTTCTTGTTACATTAGTCAGGTATAAACATTAGAATCATGGAATGATTGGTGTTGGAAGGGACATTACAGGTTTTCCCGTGAACCTACATAGTCACATCCAGAAATCCATTTTAAGTACCAGTAATGAGATAACTTTTTTTACTGGTGATTAATAGGGCACATGATGCTGGCTGGCAGATTTGGCAAGAAAAACCACAAAGAGTTTCTATAGTTGGAATGATGCTTTTCAGAACACTTAATACTTGCTGCAACTGCATTATGTTCTCACAAATGATGACTTACTGCCAACCAAAAAACCCTGATGGAGAAACAACACTGAACAGCATTTCATTCAGATCTGTATGAAATATTTTTATACCCATCAGACAGTGTACTGCTGAAGGTTATCAAGACTTCTACAGTCATATTTACCAAAGGACAACAAGGATCCCTATGAGGCTCGACATTATCTGCAAAGTCTCTGATGGAGGAAAAAAAATCCTATAATCTCTAAGCAGAGTATGAGGGCAATGTGGTGCAGAACTGGATTCAGAGTGGAGGCATGGTGAGTGAGGAGCCATCTAAACTAAGCCAGCAGCAAACATTGAGAGTAGGTGGTTTTTAACCCTATTTCTTTTCATAACTTCTCTTTTGAGTTTATAACAATGAACCTTGTCCAACTGGGATGGCTTTCAAAAATTAAGAAATATTGGGGGATTTTATAGATAGCATTTTTTTAAACTTTCAGACAAGTATAGAGAAGAGGAGTTTAGGTTTTGGGGTTTTTTTACTGTATTTCTATTTGTAGCACTCCTCTGGGATTTGGGAAACTCAATTTTAGTTCCTTTTCTATCTGAAAAAATTCACTCCCATTCTGCCACTAAAGTGAGAGAGCTAACACACAGACTACATTTGCATCCCTTGCATTAAGGAACAAGGTATTAACTAATCCTGTTAAAAGGTAAAGCAGGAAAATTGTGTTCACAATTTCAAAATTAGACATGTGGGACACATTTGAAAGCATAAATTCTTCAGTTAGCTTGCTAGGCTCTGCTCATTATAGTTATTATGATGCTAATGTTTTACTGTGGATCATATAAAGTCTGTTTTAGGGAACATCTTTATATATTGCCCATCTTGTGTACTTTGCTCAGATTGCTCAATCATTTGAGTGTCACGTTAGGACACACATATAGAAGCCCATGTATAAATCTCTCATCACTTGCACTATGAATTGGAATGTTTTAAAAGATTTTTTTAATGTCTCGGCTGTTTTAATTTGAACCAGAATATGCTGCATTTCAAGCATCAGGAAGCTTTCTGCTTTTCTAATTTCCCAACATATAGAAGTATCATTTGGGGATTTTAGTACATTACCTTAACACTATGCTGTTTCTTCCTGTTTAGAAGAAAATGAGACATGCTTTTAATGTTGCATACAATGCAACAATAAAAAATATTCCCAGTGTCATTTTATTTTACTAATTCTGCAGGTGGATTTCTGCAATCTTCACTTCTAAACAGGACAAAAGATTTCCCAACTGAGAAGATGAGATGTTAAAGTAAGGCTTTTTTCCTGCTAAATAAATGCAACCTCCCCAAAAACCCAACCAAGCAAACAAAGAAACGAACTAAAAAAAAACCCCACCAAACAAAACTTCCACAAAAAACCCAAAACAACCCCCCCAACAAACAAACAAACAAACAAAAACAAAAAACCACCCCAAAACCAAAAAAACCCACTCCAAAACAAAACTAACCAAAAAAAGGCCCTCCTCCTCCAAACCTAACCATAAGGAAAGGAAATTTTAATGAGGAAAATATTTTAAGCATAATCACTTTATACAGCATAGGTGACTTCTTACACATTGTTTGGTGAATCTGGTCCTTGACTGTTACGAAAATGAGAGCGTGATTGATTTTTTTCAGTTTTTTTCTCAGAGTGGGACTGCTTCTTTATAAATTGCTTGAGATCCATGAAAGACTGTTCTTACTCAGTGCTGCAAATAGCAGCAAGGTGTCTATAAAGCACCCTGTTCTGCAGATTTAATTCTGATGTGTGCAAAGCCCCATTTACATGAATTTCACCTTCTAAATTAGCAGCTCACCTTCCATCTCCTTGTCTGTGTAATAATTCTTATTTTCTTCTCTTTAGCTTGGTCCCTGCCAGTTTTTAAATATTCATCAGTTACGATATTCATTGTTTGACCATTATTCCTGGCCAAGTTTCCAGGAAACAAATGAATCCCTAATTCACTTGGAGCATGATTTATTTTCCATTTAAATCATCGGTAGCTTAGGGAAGCTATTGATGAGAACAACATTCTAAAGTTGCAACAATTTTATGTTTCTTTCTTAACACTCCTCTTAGGCTGCCTCCACATTAGATAGCTTTCAGCAAGTATGAGCAAGTCATCTGGACCAAAGAAAATGAACACAAACACCACCAGATGATTTCTGCTTGAAGTTCTGTGTTGCTGTGTTTCTGCAGTTGAAGGACAAAATTCAGGTTTCATACATTAGAAACTATTAGTTTAGTTCACAGAATAGTCCAGTGATGTGTCACGATGTGTAAATGTTCTTGCTCTGAATGTAGTTCAGAACAGCCAGTGTTTGATTTACTGATATGAGGTTCCATAGAGGTCATGAGGACAGACACAGGAACTTTTAAGAAACCTGGAGTCATAGACAGTTGCTTGTTCTGAAAAACAAGTAAGTAAATGGAAATAAACACTGCATTTGAAAGATAAAATCATAATTAAGGCTCATCCACAGAGTGTATCACAATATAACAAATCATTTGGTAATTTGTCAGATAACCTCCTGATGTAACTAACTGCCTTACTATTTAACTCTACACAGCATTATAAGACAAAACAGCTGCTATTGACATTAATATTTTATACCAAATCACAATAGGATTTCCAACATACCCAACTTCCCTGCAGAAGCCATTAGGGAAAACAGCTTGTGATTAATTTCAACAACATGTCAACCTGTGATACAAGAAAGTGAGCCCCCAAACCCAACAAGCTCACTTGTTATGAATGAATGTGTGTGCAAAACTTGCCGAGACACATGATTTAAAAGATCTTACTCATGGATGTGCCAGCCAGCTAGGAATTGCATTGTAGGAGGTCTTTCTGAGACCTTTCAGCAAATGTTATTGTAATACTGTTGTGCTGCCTAGGGGCCTTGGCAAAAGCTTAACATATCTTTGCAGAGTGAAAACAATGATAAGATGAATGAAGTATAACAGAAGCTAAAGAAAGAATTTTTTTGCACGTTTGTTTCATAACTCAGGAAGGGTTTGATGGCGTCTTTCTGCAGCAAGCTTTGGGTTAGAGGTCAAATGTCCAAAAACTAACCAAAGGAAAAAAGAACTCTTAAAGGAGGTAAAAAAGTTTTGTTTGCATGCTTAGGGCCACAGAAAGCCCCAGTCTGTATGAACTGCCCAGAGTCATTTTGGTATTTCTGTTAACAAGTGAAATATGTGACTTCAGTAACTCTGAAATATGAAACTGCAGTAACTCTGAAAACATGTACCTGTGGCAAATGCATTTATATTTAAATGCATTGCTACATTTATATTATGTATCTGCTTTGCTAAAATGAGCTTAGGAAGTCGTAATCTGTTTTCCTAGGTTATCAACTTTTTCTTCATAAAGTAAAACATTTTCATCTGCTCCATTCTCATTCTATCCTCACCCTCTGTTTATTCTTGTTTTGTGGTGCATTGACAACTAGATCAGGAAGGTAAAAGACAGCTAGAGGGGGATGGATAATGAAACTTTGACCTTCCCACCTCCCCAACAGGAGTAATAGTAATATAGTAATATATAAGAGGAATTGAGAGACTCGTTCAGTTTACCTTTATTATAGTGGTTGTGTGCACTATGGGTGAAAAATACTTCTTAAAAATGCATATGTAAAAAGAGCAATTTAGAAACCTGCAAATATTTTGGTTCAATAATCTGAGCTCTGGATTTCTGGGCATATTTTCTGACACATAGAAGCTGCATTTTATTGGCCCCACACCATGTGCATAGATGTTATTCTCTCTGTTACAGAATATCAGAGAAGGAGTTAAACCAACCACAGCAATAGCCTTGCTTTCTTGCTGTCATCATAATCTTTCTTTGTCATCTTGATTGCTTTGAAAAAAAATGATACTGCATTTGGCTCAACAGAGGCACTCCTGAAAAAATTCAGTGCTCTTTCTGCAAGATGACATTTGTCTTACAGAGCTGAAATGGAGTCATCATTTCATTTCATCTTGATTGAGAGTAGAAACATTTTGAACTTCCTTAAGTCTTATATTTTCTGCTTTGGTAGAGTTCCAAGACTAGTAATAAGTATATGGTTTGATCTTGCCTGAATACCAGACATTTCATGATCTATTACTTTGAGGTAGTATATGCATGATTACTTTTTGAGTGACGAGTTTAGGTGACTCGATTAATCAGTATCCATTTACATTGCTTAGAAACTTTTGTTTTCCATGGGAAATTTGGCTTTCTCACTATATCTGACCTTAAACTTCACTGATGATCTTCCTTCCAGAAGGAATTGTAGTTCCTATCTGATCAGCTGGACTGAATTAAATTGCTGTGCCTTTTCAGTTTGAGACACTAGGGTAGATAAGCTGTGTTTATGTCCTTTTGACTTAGTGCCTTGGAAAAATAAAATATTTCTGTGAAAGTTACTGTCCAAAACATTGCATATCATATTCCAAGTTCCTTAGCAGCATACCAAATTGTATCCAATACCAGAAACTGAAAGCAGTGCTTCTGCTTGTCCGTTCAATTAAGCAAGTAAAACTACACATCCAGTGATGTCACTGACACTTCACATTTTATGTCCTGATATATAAACTTTCATTTGGGTACTTCATGAACAATTCTTGAACTATGTATACACAATGCTAGATTTTTGCTAGATTCCTGGCATGCAAAATTCATGGCAATGAGAATATTTAGCTTTTGATTCCTTTAAATATTTCCTTTTTGATTCAAATTTTTAAATATTATTTGTGTACCAAAACTATTATCATTAGTTGTACTACATAATAGCTTTCTTGAAAATTGTTGATAGACATATTAAAAGTCAATATTATATCAGTCATGACTGATGAAATACAAGTTATCTTATAAAACTCCTATAAAATTAAGGGAAAAAAAGTTATCACCCACATATGATACCCATATAACTCCTCTTGTGTTAATCTGTTTTATTTAACCCACCATAATTACATGCATCACTTTCCAGCAATTGCTCAAAAATAATATCTTTTGATTTTTCAGTAGCCACTTGTACGTTTCAGTAGCATTTTCACTGTTACCATTATGTCATTTTGAACGGCAAGAATTTATATCAGCCTTTTTCTCCTCACTTTGATGTGAGTGAAAGATAGGCATGTTATTCTGACTAGAAAACAATCAGTAAAATGAAGTAATAGCTGAGTTTTCCTTTTACTGAGATATTTTCTATTTATTTAGCATCTTGCAGTTCAAGTCCTATTTAATAAGTCCTTGTTTTCTTTTTATTTTCTTTTGCAATAACAATAACTTATTTGGGTGTTTTTGTTTGTTTTTTTGGGGCGGTTTTTTTGGCATATGTCAGCTAGCCCGCAGTGCACTCACTGCCCTTAAAACTATTTTGCAAATTATAATCAGTTGAAGAGAATATTTGCTCTCTGTGCACAGTCAAAAATAATTTGTATCCAAAACTACAGCAAAACTTATTCACAAATTTCATAGCTACACAGCTTAGAGCACAATTGGATGTGGAGAGTGGCTTTATTTTCTGTGCAAAACACAAACTAAATGTATATGGGAATTCCTAGCAGGCTGAGGTAGCTAATATATGATTTTTGGAAATATCTTTAAGGAAATTATATTGCATCTTACCTGGACATCCAAGGAAGTTTATCTTCTTGTTTTGGATTTTTTTTTTTGTCTTCTTATTGCTTATCCATGTTTTAAGTGTTTCAAATCAAGAATATGAAAATTTACTGTAATTTTGTTGGTCATTAACCATTAGATAAGGCTTAACTGGGACTGGAGAATGCAATAAAATATTCAACAGACTGAAACATTTGTCTGGTTTCATGATCTGATTTCTGCTTTTGGGAGTCAGTCAAGAAAAAGACAGGAAGAATGAAAACAACTTCTGGACTTGGTGATATGACAAAGATTCTAATTTTGCGTTTTGGTTATCTATACTTTAAATTAGAGAAAGGACTACTTAAAACCTAAACTGGTCCTTTCCAAAGTAATTTTTTCTTTGATGTTTTCAGGAGTTCTATCAAACCTGAGGCAGAGGAATGATAGCTTATTTTTGCTGTAGAAAGACAGAGAGACTGAGAAATCCATGTATAGAGCTAGAAAGATTTCATAACCTTTACAATAGAAGAAAGATCATGAAGACAAAAAGTAGAGGAAGGAATGATTTTTAGCAAGGCACCTTGCAAAGGAAGCTTAATTTACTGAGCTATTTCCCAACCATGGAAGCTGAAGTTCCATCTATATTGCTAAATAAAAGTCCAGGGATTGATCTTTTGCTGAAAGGCAGAGTGCTGCCAGCTGGCTGTGGTCCACTGTGCTTAGGGCTAGCCACCTCTGCAAGAAATTTGTCTTGGAGAGAGCAAGCTGGAGTATTCCAAAAAGGAAAGGGAGCCAGGAAGTGCTGTTAACAATTAGGCATTAAGGGTCATATGGTCCAATGCTGACCTCAGACTTCGGCCCTTTTTTTAGTACAGTACAGAGGTATCCAGAGAGAATTTTAGCCTGGCATTATCCACTGGAAGCTCTCTGATTCTCCAGGTGAGAGAAGGACATTTCAAGCAGAGATCAGTATCAATAGTGTATGACTAGTTCTGGTTTAAGAGTCCATATCCAAGTCATATCAATGAGAATAAAACCTAAACTCAGGTATTTTTTTTTTTTTAACCTACTATCAGAAATGTTTCTTATGTCTATCCTGATTTCCAAAGTTTTGTTTTATTTTGTTTTTACTGCTTGCAATGTTATAACAAAGAATATATTGAAAAACTTGAACTGGCTCCATGCTAAGTTATAAATTTGATTTTGAATTCTTCTGCTGAATGTAATGAGACTATTAAGAAATATTAAGAGCTTTGCTGGATTGGAGCCAAGATTACCATTGCTAGATAGACTAAGCTATATTTTACATAAGCTTTAACTGAATGTTCATAGTTTTTCTCTGTAATGTTGAAAATGAAAATCAGTCCCAGCAAAGTAGACTGCAGACATTACACAGTGTACCATAGCAGGAAGGGTAAGCTGAAGGTTGTCAGTTTGCTTAATGCTGAACGAAAACAAAAGGCTGTTTCTAAATGTTTGAAATAATAGGACCATCGTGGATCTCAAATCCAGCTTAATCCTCTTTGGCAGCATAATACATTTCTAAAGCCACATAATCAAAGGGCGGGGAAGAAAATTATCAGTTTTAACAGACAGACTAGAATTTGGACCTCTGTATGAAACCTATGTGTTTCATACATAATTTAGCAGATACATTTTTCTTATACATATATAAAAAATACACTATTTCTTTAAGACTTCAGTGATTTAGTAATTTTTCTTTCTTCTTCTATATTTGTTTTATTTCTCCCGAAAGAATTTTTTTTTTTAACCTGTGTTCTTCTTCTGGTGAAACAACTTTTCCAATATTTCCCCTGAAAAGCTGTGCTTTATAGGACTAACAGTGTCAAGCTGACTGTAGGCATGTATTGCAAACCCAGCCCTTTCAAACCCAGGATTTTATTTCCTAGTCTTGAAAATAATACATTTGATACATTTTATTAAGGGTCACTGTTTTTATTATTAACTCCTGGTGACTTGTAAACACTAAGGAACTGGGACACATTGCATTAGGTACTATAATGCCTCTCCTAACCTTATTGCAGTCTAAATAAATACTGAAAGAAAGATCAAAAAACAGAAGCAAAACACACTGAAAGGTTAATTTTAAGTCAGACAACACCATTCTAGAGGTATAATTTCAGGAACGGAAACTATAGGATGTGACTTAGGTAAAGAAAAAGGAGAAAAAGGGTATGCAAATTAATGAAGAAATTGTAGGGGGAAAATAAGTCAGAAAGGGACTGCTGGAGTGAATTCAAACCAAAGTTACTCTGAGAAGAGAGATCAGGGGGAACTGGACTGAAATGCTTCAGGAGAGAGCAAAATGGTTTCTACCAGACCCCAGCCTTTAGGTCTGTTTTAGCTGATTGCATGCTCCCTCTCCTAGATAAAAGCAGGAAGGAAAAACTTCTTTAACTATTCAGCTTTAGAAACTCCTCTGTGTGAAATCTTGTTTACTATGGTCTTTATATTAGAAGAGAAATCACTGAGGTTAATACTCCTTAAGGTTAATTAACTTTTTTTTTTAAATAATCACCGTGTCAGTCTTGAAAAATATACTTGTAACCAGTATGTGGACTTGGTTCATTTGCAGAGGTGCAGATTTAGGATGTCATATATGCATTGACACAATTCCTGTTGAAGTTTATTTTCCCAGTGATCCATGTGAGTAAGGTCTTTGTAAGCATGAAGTGATACAATCATTAATAACTTTTGTAATCTTTGTAAATGATTCATGGGTAAGGACAATTTATCTTGTATTTCAATTTGATTGGAGTCTAGAAAGTGATGGCAATACATTTAATATAAGAAATACAACTTTCACTTGAAGGTTTCTGTGTTTTTTAATCATGTCATGTCATTGAAATATAACAATAAAATCTGCATGAAATAATGTTTATTTCAAGACATGATTGCAAGACATTATCTGTCTTTTTCATGATATTTGTTTAAGTCTTGAAAGAATTTGGCAATGACTGTTTGGTTTTATATCTTTACAATCTAAATCAATATTTTTACCATCAAAGGTAGTACATGCATAATCTTTTTGTACAACTTCATGGTGAAGAGTCTGATAGTTGGAAAATACACAGACACACACATATAATTGTGTTACATAAAATGTATAAATTAATGGCCATTTTGACCTCTAGTGGGAAATGCTTCTTAGGTTAGTTACATTTGAAAATGGGTCATATTTTGCTGAGGTATTCCAGAACTTTTGAAAACTCCAAGATATCAATCTAACTGAAATCACAATTTTAAAAGAATAAAAATGTACACATCAAATTTCATGCATGACCAAGATCCTGTCTGTGCAAGTCTCTTTTCTAGTGTTAGAGATGTTGTGAGTTGGCCATTATGGAGGTCTGTTCAGATACCTTTCAGCTGCATTTTGGACTTGATGTTTTTTGTACCCTTTCACACACGTTTGCCAGATGCAATTCATGTGCTGATGGGATGTGCCTGTAAAGTTAATACACAAACTTTTATTGTTTATCTTATGCAACATAATAATGGTCATTTCATCTTTCGATAGTGGTCTTGTTTAGCACTCAAACTATGTGAGTTACTCTCATAAAAAGAATTTAAAATTCATCCATGTGATATATAATGCCAGTTTAAGAAATCATGGGTTTTTTGGATGAAATTATCCTTACTTGTGTGTGCAGACTAATGTGGATTTTGAAAAAAAACGTGAATCACAAAATCACAGAATAATTTATGTTGTAAGACACCTCTTGACATCATTTAATCCGACTCCCCTCTTGACGCAGAACACTGTGATGAGGGCTTTTCCAAATTTTGAAGACCTCCAAGGAGGTACATCCCACAGTTTCTTTAAGCAATCTGGGCCAGTGTTTGACCATTGTCACCATAAAAAAAATTCTCTTTATCTAATCAGAATCTCCCTGCAGAAAGACGTGTCTGTTGCACAGTCTGTTTCTCTTGAACACTGAATGTGTTGGGCGCGGTGCTCGTGTGCTGAGGACAGATGTGTACAGCTGATGTGGAATAGACCAAATTTTTTACATTCAACCTTATCCTGCAAAAGTAGGAAGTTGCACCCAAACTTTGTTGTTGATGGCTCCTAGCCCATGACAACTTTTTTCTAGTCCTCAGAACGGTTTGGGAGTAAAATGTGAAGGCAAAAATATACACAGGACATACCAGAGAGTTCTGCTTGTTTAACAGTAGAGATCAAGTTCCAGAGCCTGGAACTGCTGAAATTAAATATCTTTTCCCTTGATACACTTCATTTTCTATGTCACATCATCAGTACCTCTTAGTGGAACATATTAGAATTTGTAAGACTTGGAGACTGGCTTTTCCCTGAGAAAACTCTCTATCAGTGGGGTAAACGAATCCATTTTCATCATAGAATCACAGAATCATTTGAGCTGGGAGAAACCTTTAAAGGTCATCTAGTTGAATCACTTCGCAATGAGCATAGACATTTCCCCCTAGATCACAAAGCCTCATCCAACTTGACCCTGACTGTTTCCAGGGATGGAGTATCTACCATCTCCCTGGGAAACCTTCTCTAGTTCCCTCACTGTAAATTTTTTTTTTCATATTTCTTGTCTAAATCAACTCTTTGGTTTAAATTCATTATCCCTTGTCCCATTGCAATAGACCTTGCTAAAAATTTTGTCCCCATCTTTCCCATAAGCCCTGTTTAATTACTGAAAAGTTGCAATAAGATCTCCCCAGAGCCTTCACTTCTCCAGTCTGAACAACCTCAGCTCAGTCTTTCCTTGTAGCAGAGGGGCTCCAGTCCTTTGAAAATTTTTGTGTTCCTCCTCTGAACTCACTTCACCAGGTCCATGATTTCCCTGTGCTGGGAGTTCCTGAGCTGGATGCAGGGCTCCAGGTGGGGTCTCATGGGAGTGTAGCAGAGGGGAACATCACCTCCCTCAACCTGCTGTCTATGTTTGTTTTGATGCAGTCTGGGACATGATTGGCTTTCTGGGCTGCAAGTACATCTCTGCTGTCTTTTAAGCTCTTTCTTCTCAGCTGCAGCTGACTTGCCCCTGTATTTTGATCAGGTCTTTTTCAGGTTTCACAGAGACAGATGCTGCAGCTGGGCTATGTTTAAAGTGTTTGCGCAGCTTTACCTATATCATCTGTCAGACACTGTTACATGTAGATGTAAAATGTTTACAAAACTATCCCTACATAATGCTCTTTTCATGACCAGATGTGTGCACCAGATAAGGAGTTTGGAAGAAATTTCATGACTGCCTCTTAGCACTTACAAAAATGTTTATTTTAATGTAATTCTTTGAGTATTGCCAAACATTAGCAGCTAAGAGTGGGCCAATCGACCAGACATGAATTGTTCTTTTTCAGAAATCAGCCTAAATGATGCAACATATTTTCCCTCAGCGGATTCTAAAGACAGAGGAGTCATCACGAAAAATGAGTGACTTAGATGTTCATTGCAATTTTAAATTCTTAGAGGCCTAGTCAGTTGTTCAGGTCTCAACTGAATGAATAGGTCGTTCAAAGCCATTACAATCTGTAGCTTTTTAATGACTGTTACTGAAATGAACTAACAGAAACTATCTGTTCCCTATTAAGTTTATGTTAATGAGAAAAATACTAGCTAGTGCTTCCATTAGCAGTTTTATGGGACACATACTTGAAGTAAATCTTCTATCCCAGAATAGCACTCATCTCAATTCTGTCTACCTGAAAGACAGATTTTCAGTTTGCCTCTCTCAGTAATTTTCCCTTTAGGCCCCATTAGTAGATGATTCCAACAACCTACAGTGTACATATATCTGAATAGTTCAGAACATGTTATGCTTCGTTATCCATAGCACTTATGTTTTAATTTTTTATTGCATTGTTCCACATATTATCCATGCATCTCTCTAAGGAAAAGTCTATAGCATTTGAACTTGGAGCAAACTTTTCCAGATCTATCTGTTGCAGAGGCTCTCTATTGCCTTTCTGCTCAATGATTGGCCTCAAGTCTGAGTGCTGTACACTAGGAGTGTGTGTAAACCCTTGAAATTTAATGGCCATTTTGTTGCAATGGGATTTCTTTATTAGAGCCTGATGGAATGCATTTTAATATTGCACTGGTATATTAATAATAATTGCTTCAATATGCACAGTAAGTATGCTTAAAATGATAGTTCTAGAGTATTCTCTCTTCTTTGAAGTCTGGCAAACATAATTTAATGTGCAATTGCTAGTAATTTTAACCCATAATGAACTTCATATCTTTACATGGTCTGTATACATATGGGAAGATTAAAAAAACAAAAACAAAAACAACAACAACAACAACAACAACAACAAAAACAACAACAACAACAACAACAAAAAAAAATTTACTCCCAATAACCACTGTTTGGATTGGTTGGTGAGCTTTTGGCTTCATCAGACATTAGACTGAAAACAAGCAGTTTTTCATGCATTCTCTTCTTGTTAACGCTTTTTGTTCTCCAAGTGTGCCCATTTGACCTGGAGGTTTTATTTTCTTAAAAGNAACTAACTATCTATTTATCTGCAAATAATATACATGCATGTTTGGAGACACATATATATGTGCACCGAAGAAAGACTTTTTTTGCAGTAGACTTTTGGTTTTCATTTCTGTGTGTCCACTCACACCCATCTCACATCAGCAAAACTAATTTAATTTCATCAGGTTTCTTGATTTTACTGAAACAAATATAACAGAATTCCCTTAAATCCATTATTTTGCCAGCAGAATCAGTTTACAATAACTGAGACATGAGGAAAGAAAATGCCTCTGTTATTACATGGTGTATTGACTAGACTCCTGTTAGCATATTATGAACCATATTAAACTGCTTTCTCATATGGATTTGGATAATCCAATATGGAAAGTAAATTTATGTTTGTTATAACAAAAAAGTAAGCACATGGCTATTTTTGCCTAGGAAGTAAGTTCTGTAAACTGGATTGAATACGAATACCACCCTAGGCTTTGCACTAGAACTGTGTGGGTGGCTTCATGGAAGAGATGAGTCTGTCTGGGCAAAAAAAGTCAGAAAGGACAGAGGGTGTGGAAGTTTTATAGGGTTTATTGCTTCTTTATTGTATAAATTGGTGTGCTGAGGCCAAAAGCAAAGGACCACTGCTTTCATTTTGTCTCTGTGTGTAAGGTGTTTAGAGCTGTTACTGCTCTGCAGGGATGTCCTGTGCCCACTGCTGTTTTAGAAGAGGCTCAGTTTTGAACAGTCACGCCAGTTTCTCCTAGAGCTACAGGAGTCCTTGTTCTGAGTCCTCTCAAAACATTTGGACCACATGTATAACTAAGATGAGAATGTATGTCTGTGGTTTATGATGGTGACGAATGACAGTTTGGAAATAATTTTTGATATTAATTAAAGATAAATTTGATTCCTATATGCTTCTACTTGACATGATTAGGTTGCAGTCTTGTTAGAAAGGAAACCCAGAAGAGAAAACACACTGTGGATTTTGAGTGAGCTTATAGTTTTTTGAATGAGTTTATCCTTTCTCAAATATAATGTGATATTCCATTTAACAAACATGACAAAGTCTAAAATAGTGCATCATACTCATCTTTGAATATATTTGTATCCATATTTAAATAACTACATTTTTTATAATGCTGGCTGGGAATCACCACATGGACACCTCCTTGCATAGGATATTTTTTTTTCTCTACTAAAACACCAAGTTGCAGATTGGATTGTATATCTTCACTGTCTTTTGATTAGTCTATTGAAAATTCACATTAGAATGATTTTATTTATCATTTTGGCTCCTTTCATTATAGTTCTGTCACAGGCTTTTTCATTATCTTTAGCTCAATTTATATGTGATGGTAAACTTGCTCTTTTATGGTTTTTTATTATTATTCTGGCAACAATACTTTATTTGTTCTGCAATTTTCATGTTTTCATTCTAGTTGAAATCCTTAAACCATTATTTTTAATGCACTTTACAGTTTAATGGAAATTTGTAACAAATATTGTTTGAATTTTTTAAATGCATCCTTTTCAATTTATGGACGCATTACTTAGTCCATTATGTCCATGAGTATATAACGCAATGTATAATAGTAGTTTGTTAGGAAAAGACTCAAATATTTCCAGACTTGGAAAAAAAACAACCCTCAATACAATCTCCTCTGCCTTATTGCTATATAAAACAAAAACTAAAACCAAAAAAACCCCAAACAAACAAACAAACAACCCCCAAAACCCCAAAACAAAACAACAAAAAACCAAACAAAAACAACAGCAACAACAAAGCCCCCAAACACACAAAAACAAAAAAGAAAGAAACAAACAAACCAAACAACAAACCCCCCCAAACCCAAGAAGAAAATATATATTGAGATTTAATCACTTATATTAACAAGATTTACCAGAAAACTTTAAATCCAAGAAGTATGATACATTTCTTTGCACATTAATTTAATTTTCCAGGACACCTCAGGGCTCATGGAACCCTGCATGGAGGGCATCAGGGCAGGGCCTGTCAGCCAGGACTCTTCCCAGCCCAGCCAGGAGCAGGGCAGCCAGGGGCTGGAATGTTCCATGTGTTGCATCTTTTTGCTTCTTTTCCTGAAGCTTTCCTTCCCTTTCTCCTAAATCAGTCAATGGAAAAATTAGTGGCAATATCAGTGGAAATAGGACTTTATTAATAATCAGAGTATGTTTGAACATGCTTTGGATCTGTTTCTGTATGAATGAACATGAAGCTAAATTTAATGTATCTGTTGAAAAATGAGAATGGAATTTTCTGTGCATTGCTGATTCTGAAGCAGGACCTTAACTGAGATGCTGTTCAGCCATCATTATTTTCAGTTTCTGCAAGAAAAACATACAGGAATGTCTAGACATGGTGGGTTTTGTGCTTTTAGGTTTTTCTTACCTCATAACAGAAAACCTTCAATTTTTGTTATTACATTAAAATATACACATTTGGTACATTCCTCAAAACTGTTAACCAAGAATCATCTTTGACAGATTATAGTAAGGAAAGATTTGACATGAGAAGGAAGTCCTGAACTGAAAGAACAGTTATAAATTAAATGACCAGAAGACACGTGGTCAGAGAGTGAATGTCAGGACACTTTGATAGAGTCAGAGATCCATGGAGAGCTCTGTGTAATGTTTTGCAGGACCCTAGAAAACAGATGTCTCCACATTCCAGTGAGGACGAGGGATCTCTGCTCAAATGCTTCAATAGAATGGAAGATGGAATAAATGGATCACATCATAAAATGGTCAGAAGTTGTAGGAACAGCATTAAATGGCAGGGCTGCAGAAGTCGTGATAAATAGCAGGTTTTAAGACAAAGTATTATTTTTTCTCTTACTTTTGCCTTTTCATGCATGAAACTAAGAATCTGACTGTTTGCTGTGCATATGATTGATTGAAACCAAAGCCATATTTTAAAGGGATTAATAAGAACCTATGAAAAACTACTGGCTTTTGGAATATTACTGTTCTGATTCTTAATTTGAAGATGTCTTTGTTTATATCATTATGCCCCTGACATGTAAGTCACATCACATTTGTCTGTAGCTCTAATTTCTAGAGAATTAAAGTCCAGTGATTCTAGCATTTGCACAATTATTACCATGCTCCTATTTAGCTTATAGTATCTTTTGTATTAGTATCCCTATGAATACCATCAGGAAAAAAGCTATAACGATGTTTAGAATATATACATGATGAAATGCTGAGTGGCTAAAAAATATTGATTAACAATCTTTCCTGCAATCTATTAGAATTTAGGCCTATCTTTAAAAACAAGCAAACAAATCAGCCTAATATGGGTCTATTTTTTTGTTACAGTGTAGTGTGATTTGAAAAGTCTTACAGACCTCAATTGCTTATACATAGGATTTTGTACATTTAAAGATGTAGTATTTTAAGGGCATATAATATAAAAACATATCTAATCTGTCTAATGCTCTCCCTATAAAGACATATAGTTCTTCAAATACATATATGTTAACCATCTTACAATTGGTCTAGAATGGTGAACTCTTTATGAGTTCAGAATGAAGAATCCAGTCAAGTATAAACTGAAAAATAGGTTTGTTTTCTTTCGTTTGTTCAAACAAATTTTACAAGGTTAATTGTCATGCAGCTGTTTAATAGTTGCTTTAAAATAGAAGCACAACCAATGAAACTAGGAATGCACATGGCATAGAAGCTATATCATGACATTAGGTTTCATCTGACCAGGTAAAAGTGTTAGTTTACCTCCACATCTGAGCTTGTGCTCTAGAATGTCTCCACAGTCAGTAAAAAAGGATCAAATAATATGTTTTATGCAACAAGTCTATGAGGCCAGATGTGATTCGCCCAGTATACTGAGGGAGCTGGTGGAAGTTCTCACAGAGTTGCTTTCCATCACTTATTGTCGCGGTGCAGCTGTCGCGCAGCCAGCCACTCGCTCGCCACCCCGACAAAATCCCGGGCTCTTGGCTCCAGCACAGTTTCACCAGCGCATGCACAATGATGATCTCCACAAAGAAGGGACTCTCAGAGGCAGGGCAAACTTGGTTTATTGTAGGGAAGGGAAGGGGTCCTGCAACCCCAAGCCTTTGCCTCAGAGAGACGCAGACCGGAGGCTGACAGGGGGTTTTCAACCGGGCTAACTCAGGGGGTGTTAACATTCAAGAACCAATGGGCATCAACTGGGGGATGGCTGTTTACATAATGGACAAGGGAACAATCCAATAACATGAACAGGGGAGGGGTATATGCAAATAATAACCAATGGGGTACACAAAATCACCGAACATTCGGGAACAGTGGGATAGGACTGAGGATGACAGACAAACCGGGGGTGGAGAGCAACAAAGGATTGACAGGAGGCTAAGGCGGGAAGCCTTAGCCAATGGGGAGGTGTATCTGGGGAGAGAAGGGGTAGGCGGGCGAAACATGTTGCAACTTAGGGCTAAAAATAAACGTGAGGGGAATGGATACAACATGGGGGACGAAGAAGAAGGGGCAGGGAAGCCATTTTAAACATAAGGTCTGAACTATAAAAACAAGAACAAAGTCCTGCACTCCCACAACTTATCATCAATCCTGGCAAACTGGTAAGGTTCCAGTTGACTGGAGGGCAGTAACTGTGATGCCCACCTACAAGAATGACCAGAAGGAGGATTCAGACGACAACAGATCTCTCAGACCTTTCTTTTTAGAACTCATTCCACTTCAGCTGTTCAAAGATCACAAGATTTGAGCAAGATCCAGGGAGGCAAATCAGATGCTTGAACAGAAAATATCTAAAAGTTACTCACCTGCCCCTAGCAAAGTGTCCAAAGGAAACTTAGTCTAAGGCCAAATCCCCACAGATAAAGAGATAATTCTTCCCCAGATAGGCAGTTTCTGAAATGTTAGATCTTGAATAGGGAGCCATTACTATTGATAGGGAACATTAAACCCCAAAGCGTGTTTGTTGTTCTGGCCATCCATGAGGCACCAGAAGGAAGAAAAGTCCTCTAAATGACAAAATAAATGCAAGCCCACTCTTTCATGACTAGACATTGAGTTAAACAAGAAGATTTGTGTTTTCAGTTTTGTGTTGCCAAGTTTGGCTTTGTTTATATTTTGTGACGGGAATGAAAAAGCGGAAAAATCTGTGTCAGTTTAGGACAGAGAGTTCCTACCAGAGAACTAACCTGCCACTGCCAATCATGTTGGCACTGTGCTCTTGTCTAATGGTTTACCAGGTTGACTTCTAGCTCTTTCTAGATATTTTGTATGCAGGTAATAAAAACATTCTCCTGGGAAATGGGCCACATATATTTCAAAATCCTTAGGCTGTTTGCAGCCCAGGATCTAGAAGTGCTTTTTTTCTGAATGCTTTCCTGTTCTCCACCAAAATCTTTTGTATTCTCACTTGGTCTACACTATAAACAGAAATGCAGTAATGTTTTTCGATGTTTCCTTTTGAACTCAAAATAATCTAAGTGACCTGGTTTATATTGTGGCCTCATAAGTGATTGTATTAAGGATGATGAATATAGCATTAATGTGAGAATGAACGCTAAAATAGGGAGGGGAAAATGGACTTCTTTAGCTAACTCATCTACCAGAGAGAACACATTGTATAACTGCACCTCTTGCTAGAGAAAATGATGATTTACTAAGCCAAAGATTTGAAACATTTGGCTAATAATTGAATTGATTAACTGTCTAAAATAATCAACTGTTGATAGATATATAGAAGGATTATTTTACAAGAGATACAGTGCCTAGAATGTTAGAATTCCCCACCAGATGTGGTTTTTGATGCTATGGGATCTATTTTGACAGAACTAACACATTGTTTATGGTCAATCAAATTAATACAACATGTAAATAGGAAATATTTTGTTGGGTTTGATTACCTGTTTCAGTTGTGTAATAAGGGCAATTAGCAGAACTTAACTCGTGTGTTTATTGCTTTACAATGCAAAGCTCTGAAACAAGAGTAGACCATGCAAACTCCTTGAAGTGAATTATGCCCAAGGTTAAACAACCTTGTTAAAATTTATGAAATATCCACATGTGAGTTGCTCTAAAAGGGTTATATATATAATGGAAGTAAATGCACTCCGGCTGTTTTCACTGATGTTGACAGATGTTCTTACATGTACTCATATGATAAGAGCTACATACAAAAGAATGAACAAAATGAAACCCATACTTCTTAGTAGCTGCTTGCAAGTGAGCAGCAAACTTCAGGGATTCATGGAACCCCAGAAAAACCCATTTCATAAAATTGATGACAAGATCAGAGGTTTCTCAAAGCAACTTACTGACTTCCACAATAAATATGAAGCAGTAAACATGCCAGGATCCCACTGCATTTTGCAGATAGAGCAGTTGCTGTATTTTGATAGCAGAGTACTTTTTCAGAGTAACCTGTGCACTGACTATGATACATGGTCCTGTGTGCTTTATCTACGTGAACTTATTTTTATTTTGGGAACATTTCTATTAAACTTGAAAACTACTGATTAGGGAGGAAATCTGTTGCTGATTAGACTGACTCACAGAGGCGTACAGTGCTTCTTCTTTAATGTGGTAGTTCACATATATGCCCTGCCTAGGCATAAATGGCAGTCCTAGGATTTAATCTACTGCTTCCTTTTGTCCCTATTACTAGTGCACTGAGGAGGAAGTGTCCTTACATTTACTCCAAATTCACATCTGTTTCTCCAATTGAATGAACTTCTAAGGTTTAAATGTGATGGTGCAGCTGCTGCCCTTTTGCACATGCTGTCTCCTTCTTTGGGAATAGAGAATTAATTTTCTCCTTTTACAGAACAAAGATACAAATACTTTTCTTTGGGGGCTAGTTTTCATCAGGCTCTTCTCACACTCAGCTTGATAGAAGGGAAATTCTCAGAACACTTCTCCATTCCTGTGGAAGGTTCTGTCTCAGCTCCCTTGTTTAACTTCCAAAAGAGAGAAGTCATCACAAAAGTTTAAAGCCAAAGACATCAGTGGGTAAGAAAATTGTATTGGAAGGTGGAAGAACAGAAAACAGTTTGCCCAGTCTCCTGGACACAGAAAACTGTATATTTATGGTACGCAAATGAACCCAAAGCTAATTTTGCAGGTCATAGTGCATTAAAATACTATTGCAAGTTTTCATCTGTCACACAGAAAAATGTATTTATATGTGCCATTTATTGTCTCAAGCCATCTTGTATATGTATCTAATCCTTTAGCTTTCTTCACTTTCAAATACATGGTAACTAGTGTGCATGTGGGAGGCTTGGGGAGGCATTTTGCAAGTGAGACACTGGCAAACTAAAAACATGAAGGAAAGTTAATTACAGTAATTTCTTCACTGAAATGTTTTAAACCAACAAAATAATATAAATGATGATTTCATGTTTATTCAGCTTACTATAATACACACTAATATTTCCTGTGAAAATTTATTCTGCACTTCAGTGCAGTTTGAAGGTGAAATTTTTTACTGCTCTTAATACTGTTTTATAACATTCCTTTGTGTTTTAGTGTGTATGCCAGGATACTGTTGGAATTAAGAATGGATGATTTCTGTACCCTGAAAGAACTAATGAAGATTAGTATAAGTAGTTCCATGAGGCATGAAAATAGTGAGATTTTGGAGAGAAGATGACAAATCAAGGTTAAATTTTACCTCCACAGAAGAATGAGGGTGTAGTCAAATTATCTAACAAGGCCTGTAGAATCCTTTTTTAAGGGAAATAGAAAAATCTTTTTCATTACATTCCTGTGATTTGTTCTAGTCCTGCTGACACAGGCTATTAAAAACCTTGTTTATGTTTCAGAGACTTTTTAAAGAGCACTTTGGAGCTTTATAGTGTTTGTAAAATGTTCTTTATAGTTAAAATTACATGCTGAGATGGCAGGATGCTGAGCTAATATATTGTTACACTGATTAAATTGATTAAAAGCTTCATTTTTGACAGCCAAATTGTAGAGGCTTAGATTTCTTTATTGCACATTTCAGTAATTCAGCTCATGTCTTGTCCTATCTAATAATCACTTCTCTGCCTCCCTGTTTAGGAATCATCTCAACAGCGGGTACATTTTCAAACAGCATATTAGCTTCAAATCTGAATTACATGAGTCACAGTGCATTGGCATTACAAAAGCCTTATTCAAGGTAATGGCTTATTCAGTGAAACACTTGAAATTTATTCCATTTGGTTTCTTTCTTGATATACTGTGAACAAAGAAAGGCACCCTTGATTTTTAGATTAGAAAATAAGAGATTGCTCTTACCATAGCTGTGGATTGACAGCAGAGGTCATAGTGCAGAAACATTTTATGTCCTACTCAGAACAACATATGCTTACTTAAAAATGTGTGAGACAGCAGGGCAAAAAAAACCTTATAAGAAATTACTGAAGATATAACAGGTACATAAAGAAGAGGATTCAGAAACTTAAATTTGCTGCAGAAGAGATGTTTTGCAATAAATATGGAAATAAGGTGAGGGCACTTAAAAAAAATTAGTAAACCTGAATTGCTCTAAATAAATGTAGAAGCCTACAGAATTGTCTTCTGATGGCCGTGCAAAGTGCAAAGTGTTCACAGCTTGCAAACAGGAGACTCTGAAGGTGGTCCAAAAATGTGAGTTGGCTGCTGATAGTACCACACAGATAGGGGCATTCAGTGCCAGCTACAAACTGTACTTCTGCATAGCACATTTTTGATTTGATACAAGCATTAAGCCTTTTTCACGGTAAAAGCAGGCTTGTTTAGCTGAAGATCAGTGTCCATCGCAGTGGCTCTATTAAAAGAAGAATACACTGCTTTCTAACATTGCAGCATGCAAAGTAAAAAGATGAATCCGGTCTACCTGGTTCAGACTGAAGCTCCATTAGCTCAGTACCCTGAATTCTTGACTCTGTTCAACAAATCATATAACCTAGCTTCCGGTTATTACAAATTAAAAACTCCTGAAGTGAAGGTGACATTCTGCTTACTCTATTTGGATGCCTCTGATGAAGCTTATCTTTGGATTTTCCTCTTTGAAACTATTCCCTATGTCAGCCACTGCGGTGTCCGGTGTGACTCGGGACCCCTGTCCCGCATTGCCTGGCCAGCCCTGACACCGGCCGCAGTGAAGGTACGGTTCGGTATCCTGGGATACTTCCCCGATCCTGTGGGTCCTTGCCACAGCAACAGAAGCGTGAACAGTGGTGAGGAATAAAGGAAGGACTCTTATGGGGGAATTCTGCTGGAGTTTATTGAGGCCCACGTGGAACCATGTGTCCACCAGAAAGTCTGCCCACAAGAGCGCAGATCTTCCTCATGTAATACCTTAAGTATGGGGTGGAAAAAGGGGGNTACCTTAAGTATAGGGGTGGAGAAAGGGGGAAGGGTACAGTGGGGAAGCAATCAGGGGTATAGAGGAGGTGACCCTGGACATAAATAACAATCAATATAACAAATCAATAATGCAAGGGAGGGAACTCCTTGGACCCTGGCCAATCACTCGATGCCCTCCCTGGAATTTTCCAGACACAGGGAGAGGCCCTGAAGGGACTGACAGGACTCAGGGGTTCCTTAACTGATGTTTGAAACATAGCTATAACTCGGGGGAAATCATGAAGGGTTAAACATGAGGCACATGGAACATACCATTACAACTTATAAAAAACAGCATAAAACAAGGAATAAATACATACAGTAAACTGATAAAACCAAAACCACACCACTATAAGCCACCTGGTGTCTTGTGACACTGAATTCAACAACTGTTATGTTCCATTTTAAACCTATCATTTCATTTGGAGACCTGTTTTTCTTTTATTTTGACAAACGATAATTAATCACTTTTTAATTTCATCCTACTGTCCATTATGTCCAAGAGCTTTGGCTATCTCCATGCATTATGTTGGTAAAACATCCCAAATACAGACAGGAATGTTTCCAAAACTGCTCTAAAACCACTGGCAACTGACAAAGAACTTAATGCAGGCATAAAGACAGTATGAATTCTGGTATCTTTCCCTCTGCGAACAGAAATTTAAAAGGCAAAGTGCAAAGAAAAAAATAGCTTGAGTTTGGCTTGGAAAAAGAGGTAAAGAAGGCATTGGAAACATATAGAACTTTTAGCCTCATGAAAATCCTGGACTCTGTATCTTCCAGAAGCTAGAAATTGATATCATTTGGTCTTAATATCTACAAATGCCTCTGAAAAAATGGAGAGGGAGGAGAGATGGGAGGACCTGCTGTACAACACAGATCACTGGGATCGGCCTGATGCTAGCAGAATAAAGAGCGCCCACAGAAATTCCAGGAAGAGACTAAGAACTACAAAGCCTTCTTTTTATTTTCTTTCTTTTTTAAAAATTTTTTTTCTAATGAGCTAAGAAAATTAAAAATGCTTGTAAAATTAATAAGGGAATCCTATGTCATAAGCATGCATTAAATGTGACACACATAAGGGGTAGAATAAAGGAAGTTTAGATTTCATACAGGGCAGAAATGGGAATGTGTAGAGATGATGATGGTCATCCTGACAGCATTTTGACTAGCACTAGCAACAAGTTTCTAACCCTCAGTGCTACAGCATCTAAAATCAGTCATACACAGTGCTGGGTTCAATCCCCTCCTTACCCCGTATATATGTGTTAACAGGCACATCAGATCTTTCCGATCCCGTCTACAGAAGATATTCACCATGATTTACAGAAGATATTCTCCATGATCCACAGACTTGGAACTTCTTAAATCAACCCAGCTCTCAGCCTAGCAGTGAATTACGTGTCTTTCTTTCCTGTATCCCTATGAAAAAAACTTGCTTAGTAACCTCTAAAGCTAGTTAAGAGATGTCAAGGTGTGGCCCTCCCCCAGCCAGCCACNAGAGATATTTTTGGAATTACTTCATCCAACAGGTATTCAGGTCTCTTTCTGCTAAGTCTGTGCCAGGATAATGCCTAATCATAGAATCATAGAATGTTACAGGTTTGAAGGGATTTTATAGATATCTGGTCTCAACCCTCCCTGCCAAGGGCAGGGACACTTCCCACTACACCAGGTTGCTCAAAGCCTTATTCAGCCTGGCCTTGAACACTCCCTGGGCAGCCTGTTCCAGTGTCTCACCACCCTCACAGTNTTCCAGTGTCTCACCCCCCTCACAGTAAAAAATTTCTTCCTAATATCTAACCTGAATTTCCCCACTTTCAACTTGTACCCATTACTCCTTGTCCTACCACTACAGTTCCTGATAAAGGGTCCCTCTCTGGCTTCCAAGCTGGCCCACTCCAGATACTAAAAAGTGCTTTGACGTCTCCACATAACCTTCTCCAGGCTAAATAGCTTCAATTTTTTCAGCCTGTCTTTGTAGAGGAGGTGTTCCCATCCTCTTAGCAGCTTCATGGCCCTCCTTTGGACTTGCTCCAGCACTTCCATGTCCTTCCTCCATAGGGGGCACCAAAGCTGAGTGCAGAACTCCAAGTGTGATGTCATCAAAGCAGAGTAGAGGAGGAGAATCACCTCCTTTGACCTGTTGGCCACGCAGCTTTGGGTGCAGGTGAGGCTCTCTGGGCTGTGAGTGCACACTGCCAGCTCATGGAGTTGGAGTGGGGTGGAACTTTTCATCAGTCATCATCCCCAAGTTCTTCTCCACAGGGCTGCTCTCAATCACTTCTCCACTCAGTCTGTAGATGTGCCTTGGATTGTCATCACCTATATATCTCCTTGAGTGAAGGATATTTGTGTGTTTTTAAGAGAGAATTTGACCTGCTATGTAACCCTTATCAGCAGCTAAGAAAACCCTTAAAACATTTATCTATGGTTAAAGGTACAGCACCACATGAGCCTATGAGAAAAATACAGAGTACAAAGAAAACATGCGTCCAATAGGCTTATTCCTCCTTTATCAGCCATACAAGATTACACATTGAAGTTTGTCATTTAATGAGGTAGAGATTTTACTCATTACCCATGCTGAATGATCCCACACACTGGGGATTTGTAAACCCTATTGACTCTTCCTGCTTTACCCTCTGATAATCCAGGGATTTTTTTTCACCAAAAGTCTCCTTGTGAGTAAGACACAAGGCTTTAGATGATATTTAAATTTCTATATTTTGTGCCATTAAACATCTGAAAAAATACATTTATTATTACATTAAGGAGACTGAAAGGAGAGCCAGGGGAGCTTTAAGGAACACTTATTACAAATTCTGTTCTTTAGCCAATTAACCCTCTTCTGCCATTTTCCATATTTTGCATTGTCACTTGTCATTTTAATTTTAAAGGCAAAATTTACAATTTTATAATGCAGGGACTACAGAATCAGGGCTAGAAGGTTTGTTGTTATGTTCCTCATGAGAATTTGGCTACACATCCAATTTTAAGAGCAGAGGCACATATTCAATCATAAAATTATTCCAGACTGTTTTTTTTTTTAGTTTCATCCAATCTAATTTTTCTTAAATTGGAAATTTCACCATGTTTGTTTGCATAATCAGGCTAAGGTCCTTTTGATTGCTCTGAGGAATCTCCATAGCCTAATTTTAGGCACCTAACTTTGTTTCTGCCTTTCTTTCCTCTAGATATGGTGATTCAGGGCAGGAACATACTTGGAATAGTCTACGTCTTTTCAATGTCTCTGTATGAATAGTGGCAAGACTATCCTCCTGATTAAGACCTATTAATCAGTTTCATAATGGTAGGTGATGTAAATATTCCATTCCACAAAGCACACAGCTACTTTGGGATTTGGGGACCTACTGAGGATGTCACTGGTGTACAGTAATGTGTTTTGGATTTAGGCATGGGATAAATATATATGTGTTTGGCTGATTGCACCCTGTTTCTCTTCCAGTGGTGTGCACTTTATTGGTACCCTCTAAAATTTTTAAATCTAGACTCAGATGAGAATATTTTTGTAAATTTTATCCCTTGTAAAGAATGTCTCACTCTTTATAGTCTGGGTCCTTGCAATTTTTAACTGTTACCCAATGCAGAAGAAATACTTCTTTGTCTTGGGACTTTGATGATTGTTAATACTTACAGAATGATGAATATATTTTAACAAGTGTATATCCAGCTGGCTCTGGACACATTGGGAAGCAACACAGAAGTGTGGAAAAAATGAATGTAAAGACAAAACAGAGCAGTAAACTGTGCATGACAGTCTTCTGATTTTTTTTTTTTTTTCTGAGGTCAAGCAATTGGAAGTAATTTTTGGAACTGTATATGACAGAGACAGGAAAATTCAAATTAAGAAGATAACATTCCTAGAATTCTTTGGAACTGAAGTGACATATTCTAACAGGAATATTCTAAGGTGTCATTATCAATAAGACAAATGATGTGAATTTCTACTAATCACTTTGAAATCACTGGATAATATTGGAACCATCCCTAAGGAGATATGTTTCTTATTACAAACGGGGATGACACTCCTGGATCAGACAGCTTGCAAACATACAAAACCAAAAAAAATCTCTATCCCAGATTATTTTGATTCATTGCTGGAATCTATGTATCTCGTCTTTACCTATCCACTACTCATCAGACCTCAAAAGCTGAAGAAAATTGCTGTTATATATTTATCAGCTTTGAGACAGAACACTATGGAAGATTCCAGACTAGATATTAGAAATAATTTTTTTATAAGGAAGAAATTTTTTACCATGAGAGTGGTGGAGCACTGTATATGTCTCATCCCTGGAAGCATTCAAGGTCAGCCTGGATGGGGCTTTGAGCAATGTTATTTAGTTGAAGGTGTTCCTGCTCATTTCAGGAGGATTGGATGAGATGACTTTTAAGATCACTCCCAGCTCAAACTATTTGGTGTGTTTATGGTTATTTCCAGTGAGAAACTGAATTGCAGTAGTAGAAACACTATGAATGTTAATTTCTATTGTGATTATTTTTCCCATTCTAAAAGATGCAGTCAGTTTTCCAATTCTTAACTGTAGATCCTACAGGATAACAAGCTAACAAGTTCTATTTCTTTACCCTATAGCTACCTCTGAATGCTTTTGATGGATTTTCCTATTTCATCAACCTACATTTAGGGCAGAAGTCCAGCCCTGAGAATGTATCCTAGGTCTTGCATTGCTTGTGAATGCTAAGAAGCTGGAGAAAGATCTGGAAAGATGGTTTCAGAGACTGTGCTGAATAACTGGTAAAAGATATGAACTCCCATTAAAGTTCACTAGTACTTTCCCATCTGAAGCTATGCGGTACACTCTTGTGGATAAGTAGGGATAGAGATTTCTTCAGAAAACCTGACCAGAACAACAAAAAAATCTGGAAGGCACAGTGAGTCACTGAAAGGTCTTTTCATTCATTTCAACAAAGTGTTCTTTGCTCATTTCTTCACAAAAACACAGTTTGCATTTATAGAGGACTTGCAAAGTAAAAAGCCTGAGCATCTGAACAAATTAAACAAAGAAATGGCTTCAACCATAAAAAAAATTGAAATAAATTGGAATGTGTTTTCAGTTTAATGTAGTCTATCTAAAGAAATGCTGCAAATATTACTTACATACCCAGTTCATTCCAAATGTAATGGAATATATTTACTGCAGTCTTAACATTTTCACAGAATCACAGAAACACAGAATCACACAGTCATCAAGGTAGGAAGATACCTTCATGATCACCTAGTTCAACCATTAACATCACTATAATCCCCCCTAAGCCATAGCCCAAAGTGCCACATCTAGATGCCTCTTGAACATTTCCAGAGAGAGAAAGTTACTCCAACACCTCCTTGGGCAAATTATTCCAATGCCTAACCACTCTTCCAGTGAAAGCTGTTTTTCTAATACCCAATCTGAACCATCCATGGCACAACTTAAGGCCATTTCCTCTTGTTCTTTCCTTTGAGACATAGGAGAAGAGACCAACCCCCATGCCACTACAACCTCCTTTCAGATAACTGTAGAGAGCAATGAGGTCCCTCCTCTCCTCCAGACCAAATACCCAGTTCCCTCAGCTGATCCTCAGGGGACATGCTTTCTAGACCCTTCACCAGCTTCANACAATGTCCACAGCTTTTTTCCTCATCTATACAGTGGGTCACTTTGTCACAGGAAAGAGATGAGGTTGGTCAAGCAGTACCTGCCTNTGTTCCAGCACTTCAATATACTTATTGAAGTGAGGGGCTCAGAAGTGACACAATTCTCCAGGTGTGGCTTCACCAATGCTGAATACAGTGAGACAATCCCTTCCCTAGTCCTGCTGGCTACAGCATTCTTGATACAGGCCAAGATGCCATTGCGTTTCTTGGCCACCTGGGCACACACTGGCTCATATCCTGCTAGCTTTTAAACAGTACCCCCAAAAACCTTTCAGCTGAGCAGGTCTCAAGCCACTGTTCTCCAAGCCTGAAATGTTGCATGAAATGTTGAGTTACAACAACTCAGAAGGACCTGTTCCTTTGCTTTTCTGATCCTTATGCTGCTGTACTCTTACTATTGATCCAGCCTTTCCAGGTTCCTCTGCCAGATCCTCCCTGCCCTCCAGCAGATCAACACTTCCACCTAACTTGGTGTCATCTGCAGACTTANTGTAACCCTGTGTTGTCTGGACCTGATTCCCTGGTTGTCCTGCAAAGGTATATGATGGCACTTAGGATGATCTGTTCCATTAGCTTATTTTACAAGGACATTATTTGATTTTTATTACTTAAAATATAACAGGCATAACAGGTGCAGAGCTGACAAGGTGGTCATGAGATAGAGCACAATTATGTTTTTATGTAGGCAAAGTGTATCCCTGCATGCATTGAGAACTTCATGGCAGCGAATGCAATGGTGACAGTTCATCAGCAATCCAGAATAACTGACTAAAACATCATAAAAAGTTTTTTAGTATGCATATGGTTGAATTGCTCTGATCAGCTATAAGGACAGCCATATGCAGAAGACTGCAAAATGCAAAAGAACAAGTTAATGGAAAAATATCATGACTACAAGTAGAGTTTAACTTTCATGAAGAGAAAATAGAAAGCTTCACTCCATTTTCTGGAAGTGAAGTGATTATACAGAGAAACATCCACACAAGAGAATAACAGGTGTTTTCTAAGATTTATTAAGGATAAAACTTATAGGAGATGCTGAATGAAAATTTTCATGATTGGGGAGGTATTCTTCAGTGAATGCTCAAATTTCTTTCAGAACAGTGTTAGAAAGGTGGGTTGCATTTTTTTCCATGATACAGGCAAAAAATTTGAATTACTCGATATCCTACATGTCAGTGTTTATCACAGAATGTGTAAGGATGTAAGGGTGAAAAATAATAACAAAAATAATCGAAAGGTAGAGAATGTAAACCATACCAAAATTATCAAGGCAAAGAAAGCAATATATATGAAAAGATATACCAGGTATTCATTCTCATATTCAGGGATTTCAGCAGGCATCATTAATGTAGCCAGATTAAGCTGTATCTCTGAATAAAATGTTAACTTTACAAGAGATCATAAGCACTACTGAAGGGTTGAGTCTTGAAAAAAGCCTGGGTATGAATAATTTACATGAGGAATGTTATATACTGAGATTTTGCATGTGTGCACATATGTGTACATGCACTCACATGTTTGTGTGCTTCAGAAATATGCATGGGAAATGGAGTTCAGGTCTATGTCCTAATCCAGCTTCTCTAAGTACCACTGAATTTATAGAATTTATGTAAATAAAAATAATTTATTATTATTACTTTAAATACAACATTTGAAAGAGTATTGTATAAACACACTTGGTCAGATTACAGAAACTTTTTAAATATCAATTCCACTAAGGTTTAGCTTCAAGGTCAAATCAATTTAATTATGTTTTTTCTTTCTATTGCCATCATTTTGCTTGCTTACTTACTTGCAGTTTACAAAATGTGCTGGAGTGAAAAAAATAATTGCCTTTTCTTTATAGTACTCATAATTCAGGGAAGTTATTTGTAGCAATTGTACATATAATGAGTTTTATGAATTAATGATAAAATGTATTGAAATATATTAACTTTAGCATCATTTTCAAAACAAAGCTGAAGGTTATGGAAGTTATTGGAAGTAAAAATGGGCACTTCTAATATATAAGTTGGAAATATACTAAGGGGAGGCTTTTTTTTTTCCCTGTATGGTGCCATTTTATTTAAAATGTTGCCATCTATTGTGTTAGATTCTAATTTGCATTCAATAAAATGGGGTCACACAGCTTCTGAGGTGGGAGTTGACTACCCCTCTTCTGAGGGGAATGAAGCTCTCTGCTGTGGCATTAAGACGTGGTCTAGATGGGTAAAACAATCTGCAAACAATTGCCCTTGAGCTGTCTATAGCAGTGAGATGGCACCTGGCACTTCAAGATGCAAAGAAGCAGGAACCAGAACTTCTGTGACTTACCTATAAACAGCAACCACAGAGGGAGCTGTTTTGGAGTCAGGTTGTGTAACAGACCAATAAAGGGATTTAAGCTCATTGAAGTGTGAAGTGTCCTACCCCAGGCAGGAATTTCCCAAAATATAAAAGTCGCATGACCGAGAATAAGAAAATACTTCAATTAATTGGATTTTTCTCAGATCTTGAAGGGAGAAAAGCTACATATTCTCTGCAAAATGAAACGAGCCATTAACTATTCTCTGAATATGGGTCTAAGTGGCAAACCATGATTTACAACCACATACCTAAAATCTCTTCCAAAACATTGTAGAAACATTGGAATTGCCTTTCTAAAACACCCCCCAAATACACAGGCATTGTCTGGGACACAGTTAGTTGCCAGGCAGACCAGAAATGCATCAGAAGGCAAATTCAAAGGCAGGGTGTAATGTGTATTACCATTCTTCTACAGAAAGCTGATAGCATGAAGTTCATTGCTGTCTGGCTTCAAAGAAGTAAAACCTCTACAGAGATTACTCATGAGAAAAATCTCTCACTTTGCATCATTCTTTCTTTAAATGAGGAACAAATCTTTTAAGTCTGAAGAACATTCAACTTTGCTTTTATCTTAGCCTGATCGTGCAAACAGAGCATAGTGACAACCGAAGTGAATCCAGACTCACAGTGGGTTCAGATTTCCTACATTCTTTTCTTTGTTAAGTTTATGCCATTTTTCATTTCTGTAGATTACCCTCATGCATTATGTCATATTTCAGTCATAAAAATCCCCTCCAGTTAAACATCAAAGGGTACTCTATGTTAAAGAATGTGTATTTAATGGATCATATGTTTAAATCCAACTGCAATTATTGGGAACCTCATCATTCAAAATAACAGCATAATCTTCTGCTTTGGTTTGTGGGCGGGCCTCTTGTCTGTTTTGACGATGAGATGTTGATTCACAGCCTCAAGACAGACCGTGATGCTGTGCCCTACAAAAGGAGGAGTAGCTGTTGGTTAGTTCTCCCAGCTGCAGAATGATTGAGGGTGGGACTTGAAACAAGGACTACGATACAGCTTAAGGTGGACAAATTTATGGGTGATTAAAAGATATTGAACTCAAGAATAATTTGTGTTTCTAGACCAAGACAATAATTAGTAATTTTCTTCAACAAAAAGTGAAAATGGTGATTACAATTGTTATGATGGAAATTAGTGTGTGCTTTTAGAAAGTTTGTTTTCATCCAGGCCATTTAGGAATTGACAACAGTTTGGAGCAATGCTGTTTTAATACCTGGGTTCAGTAACAATGGCAGATGCTGTAAGGAAATGCTGTCTCAGTTGAACAATCTAAGCTTTTATTTAGCTTAGATTAGTTTCTTGCAGTATCTCACATAAACTTCAAGTCAGATGTAAACTCTTTGGGTGCATTGCTACTCTTGCCAGCAGGGAAGAAACAAGCAAGATCTTCTTCTAGCAGCCAGAATGGTTATTGATAGAGTGTCGCTCAGTTGCTATGCTCCCACTGCCAAAAGGTGAGAGGGGCGGTTTTCATGGACCAGACAGTGAGACACCACTTGGAAGAAAAGAAAGAAAAGAAAGGCAGAATAAATGAACTGCAGGGATAAAAGGGAAAGAGAATTTGCTAAACTTCTTCAGAAAAACTTGGCTCAATTTTTTGGAAATGGGAGCTCAGAGGACAGAGAATCATCCTTTCTAAGATGCTGGGAAGCTCATAGACGTCTCAGGGGAAAATAAGTTACAAAGCTGAGAAATGTCACTAACAATGTTCTGTCTGTTTTTCCTCTCTCACTCCTACTTTCTTCCCCTTTCCAATGATTTAGAGTGGGCTGCAATTAGCCTGGTGACCCTGGTGGGTGATTTCCCTAAAGAGAAAATAAACTAGAATATTTAAATGTAGTGTTTGATGTAAGTGTGAGACAAGTCTCACTTTTTTATGGCTGAAAAAGAAGGAAACACAAGAGACTTATGATTTCACTATAACAGTTATGCTAATAGCCAGATTGGCTGGTGTCAGTGCGCCTGAGACAGGCCTCAACATTTTCCTGGTGTAAAGGAAGAAATCACAAGAGACACTCTTTTTCCCTGTCTTAACCAGGTGTTTGTTATTTGACCTCAGTAGTGGATAGAATTGTGTACTCTCTTTTTTTTTTCTCTCTTGGATGTATTGGGTGTTTAATCTCTCTCCACAGAACTGTGTTTTTTAAGTTTTATTCTGGTGGCCATTAAAAGCTAGAAGAAAGCAAAAAGACTTTTAGCTGAACACTAGCTATACTGGAAAAGTTTTAGTTTTGTGGACCACAAAAATTAATTACAAACAGTCCTCAGTATACTTGTGAAATACAAAAAATGAGGAGAAGTATTTAGAAATGTAGGGCTTGCCATATTAAGTCTGGCTTGAAATCCATATTGTCTAGTATTTTGTCTCTGAGAGTGGCCAGATGTTAATTAGTGATTTTACATAAAATTTGAACGTGTGATTCCCTGCTCTGTTGCCAACATAACATCAATTTTGGCAGGGGAAATACATGGCATCTGTTATTAGGCAAGCAAAAGGAGCTTTATGGAGGAAATTAAAATAATATGTCTTTGGCTTTGTTTGTGTAAAATAATTCATGGCTAATTGTTAGCAGATACTACACTGAAATACTGTGCTACATCCTAAGCTGATGCAAATCTTACAGTTCCATAGCAATCAGCAGGGCTCTTCTGAGAGACATATGCTCATGATGTGATTCACAGTGAGAAAGACCAATTGCCATAACAGAAATTCCAGTTGGGAGTTAACTTTTCTTCACTTTTCCCCTCTTTGAAGTCTATTTTAATGTCCTTTTCACTCTCAATTCAAAAAGTTATACTTCATTTGAATTTATATAGCAAGTCAAACAGAAGCTTAATCTCAGTCTGATTCTCTACTGTTCAGTACCCTTTGTAGCCACTTCAGAATAAATGTGAAAGGTTTCCACTCGTATTTAGTGGCATTTGGTATTCATTTCATCCAAGTCTAAATGACAAAAAGGATAGAGGGCAACATATGATAGAAGCACAAAGCCCCAGTAGAACCAAAGCAAAGCAGTGGCTTTTTCTGTTAGTGCTTCTTTGATGGCAGTTGATTCATTGCAAAATATAGTTATGTGTTTTGTGAAAACCAGGAGCACAGTATGTTCTGTGCTGTGTCAGAATGCTCTCTTTATAGGATTGTTTACAACAGACAACCAAAAGAGGCATAAAACTGTATCAGCCTTATAAAATGTCAATGCTAATTACATGTAAATTAGTATACACTTCCATTCATATTGTGCATCTAAAAGTCAGACTGGTTTCAAAATCCAGAAAACAGAGTAGTTCACAGTATAACCTCCAGTAGTTTAAAACATTTAAAAAGACTTTCAGCTACATTTATGCTATATCTGACTTTAAATATATTTTCTAGCAAGGCCATACAGAAAAAGAACATCAAAGTATGAAATACAAATATTCAGATAGATGAGATTAAAAAGTTAACTTAATTTCTTGGTGTCTTAAGCAGACTATTAAGGATGAGAATTTCTAGTAAAACAAACTATTTATTTGTTGTCAGCTTTCAAATTATAGTTTTTTGTTGCTATTTTGCATTGTGTACCAAACACATCATATACTCCACCATATGCTAACATTATGACTTGGTTATTTCAAACCTGTTAAGCTATGTATACTTTGGCAAAGGAAGAGAGAACACTCCTACTAAAAGACTCAGCAAATTTGGAGAATGTTTTTCATAAGTTCCAAAGAAAAATTCATTAACAAAACATCTGGGAGTAAATAGGAATGAAAAAATATGCTGCATTAGCATAAAGACACCAGACTGAATAAAAGCAATCATATGTGCCTTCCAGAGGAGAAATAAAAGCACTATTTTTTCATTCAGAGAGCACCTCTGAGTCTGGCATGGTAACTCTCGTAATAATATCTTCGTGACTTATGGTTAAATGCAAAATGGTTTTAGGCTTTTTCATTGAAAATCGTGATCTAGAGAAACTTTCCACAGTAGCTCCCTGACACTGGAAACCCTCTGGCAAGTGAGTTCTCCTGTGCCTGCAGCTCTCTATACACGTTAGCAGGGCTGCCTGGCCTCAAAAGCTGGTTTCCCTAGCACTCACCTAAATCTGCCTAGATCTAAATTAAAACCTCTAGATCAAACTCAATTTGGTCACTTGAGATAACATTGCCAATTCACGTGACATTATGCCCTGCAATTAAAAGTTCACAGAACAAAAGAGTTCTTGGCAAATTACAAAAGAGAAGGAAATGTATCCCATGACACAGTCAGTACTAGAGAGCTGCTGCTAGAAGATCAGCATGCAGGATGGGTTGTGATGCCCCATCCAGTTAGGGCACCCTCACCAGAGCTGGGGCACCCAGGCACCACAGTGTTCATCTCAGGTACATGGCTGCTTGAGTGTGGTTTCTGCCACCAAAACTGTGGGGCTTGGGTTGATGGAGGGTTTGTGTTGTGTTAGTTTGATGAGGGGTTTGTGTGGTGTTAGATTCTGATTTTTTGGTTGTTGTTTTTTTGTGTGTGTGTGTTGTTTGTTTGTTTGTTTTCCAGTGGTTGTCTTTTAAAATTAATGCAATCCCTAATTCAGGTAGCTGGGAGATCTGAATATCCTTAGACTGAAACAGAAACTAAACCCAGATTATTCACTTTCAGGACAAAAGGTTCAAACTAGTATATAGCTGTTTAAGTGGAGACAATAATAAATATGTTTTTATTTTATTTATTCATTTTTACAATCCCTTGAACATTTGTCCTCAGGAGTAGCTTAAATACTTGGACACAGCTTCTCATGTGACTAGGAGCCCAATTACACTTGATTAATTTCCATCAAATCCTCAACTACCTATGAGGGCTAAAGATTGAAGATCCCTGGTCCTGTTAAAAATCAGTACCATGTAACTTCCTAAATATGCATTGGTTCAGTAAAAGGGATTGTTGTCCCACATCAGAGACACCCAAGCCCTCCACATGCTCAGTCCTTGTGAATGACAAGTGTATTCCAGCACAAAGATTCACCTGGAAACAGGCAGAATTTGGGATATTGTATTACAGCAATTAGTGAATGGGTGAGTCATATGGTATTCATTTATGGTGTTACCTATGTGGATATGGAAAAAAACTCATATAAATATTGAATGTATAACAATAATGAAACCCACAGAAACTCCAAAAAGCATGTGTTTTACCTGATTCCATTATGAGTCGTTAGAGTAGTGACTAGCAACTGTAATTGAAATCAGGCCTTGTTTGTATAGAGCAATATGCAAACATATAATGAGGAATTGTTCTGACCTTGAAAGAAATTATAGAAAACACTACATATCAACATTCTTGCTATATATTATAGTGTCTTAAACAAACTTCTTGGAGTAACCTTGAAATTTTAAGAAAGATAGAAAAGAGTGTTTTAGCATATTTAAAACTATTATATCCTGTGACAACTGGGTCATAACTAACATCTTAGCTGGGGAATAATTAATATAGGTTCTATTTGATCATATTTATGAGTTAAGTGCAAAGGTTAATGTTAATATTCTCTGGCACATTCACACAAGGTAAGAATGCATTCATTTGCAGCTGTGTCTGTGAAATAAGTCAGATCTCCTTTTGGAGTCTGAAATTGTCTTTGAGGCAGTGCACTAAGAAAGTGTTCTGGGTACAGTGGTTAACAACCCATTTGATTTAATTTGTAGCATCTTTGTGCAAATCTTTGCAGTCAGTAGTTTAACATTCCAAGTCAGCAGGAACTATTAGGGAAACTTCAAGTTTACTTCCTGTAAACATTGGTACAGGTGAAGCTCATCTAACGGTGAAGCAAAAAATCCAGGTCAGATTAATTTTTAAGCTCAAAGAGAGATAGAGTATTGTGCAGTTCTAAATCAGGTCTGACATTGTCTCACAAAGTCCCCTAATTGTTGATACAGGGAAGATTTCTTAGTGTGGTTTAGAAGGGAAATAAAATATCCTATGCTTTTTTTCCTTTTTCTTCTTATTTCCCCCTTACCACCTAATTCAACTATGAATGTTATAAGGAAATAAACTTGCTACTGCAAGTCCAAAGACAACACAGAAAATACATGAATGTTTATACTTCATATGGAGGGCCTGTGCAGAAAGCAAATTTTGAAAAAGTAGGGCAGATACCCGCTTTGGAAACTGCTGTGAAAGTTGCTCAATCAAAGTCTCAGCAACAGGTGGGTCTAGCTGGGAAGGTGTGTGGGAAGGTGTGTGGGAAGGTGAGAGCAGAAGTGATTCCTGCCCAGAGAAATTGCTGTGAGAGGAGGTATCAAACCAAGAGTCTGGAGAAATCTAGCCACCTCTGTGCCCCTGGGTGCAGCACCACGCTGCAGCAGCCCCACACAGCCCAGCACGAGTGACAAAGGTCATTCCACCTGACTAGCAAGGCTCTCTGCTACTCATTCAGACCTCACCACTGACTGCAAGAGTCTGCATCTAAACTGCTGGAAAACTGGGAACAGAAACAGATGTTTGTGCAACTCACATCCCTGTCAGGCTTTGCTGAGGTGTGGGATGGGGAAGCTCTGAGGTGTACATCTGGCAGTCAGGGGCATTTATAGCCTGTGCATGGATAGATAAAGAACAAGACAGAGCAAGGGTTGCTGCAAGATTGCAAATGCAACCCCCTCCCTAGGATTTCTGCTTACCCCTCTGCAGCATCAGCCTCTTTGTCTGACTTGCCTCCTTGGTTCTGAACTGCTGATTTCACAGCATAGCAGAGCTCAGAGCAGAATAAATCATCCTGCAGAAGTGCATTTTTCAGTTTAGGTTGAGCACCAGTTGACTGCCCCCTAATTTGAAGCTTGAAATGAACTAGTTTGAGTATATCTGTGCTTGTAACCACCTGGGAGGGTAATTTGGGAAGATAAAAGTGTATCTCAATTGTGTAATTCTGTCTCAATTTTACTCAATTTAGATAAATGCTGACCTAACTCTTCTGGATTTCATAAGTATATAAAAATGCTGACTGGCACACAAAAATAGTTTTTAAGGTCCAATTACAGATAAAGATTTCACCTCATTTAAAGATCAAAATGTAAACATCTGATTAGTCTTAAATCAAATTTTGCTGAATACAGCTGGCTTGCTGGATAGGTGTATCCTAATGACTTAACTGAGATTTCAGGTGACTAATTCCTTCAGATGTTGTAGCATAACTTAGTGCTGCCAGAACAGTGCTTGGCTTCTGTTGGGGTGAGAGGGAAGAGCAGTACCACGAGTACCAATGCAGCATCCTTTCAAGATGAGCAGCAGAAACACAGCCTAGGAGTGCTCTGGGTAGGAATGGCAAGGAGCACCAAATGTGGACAAAATACGTTGCTCTTGCCACACTGAAGAGTAGTCAAGCAACTTTCCAGAGCACAGACATAGTACCCAACTTGGCAGAACAAGTCAAGAGTAAAATAGGTTTGAAGACAAAGAACTCACTAGAAATTGAAGTCCAGCTTGTTTGTGAGACATTATTTCAGTCCAAGTTGTCTTGAAGGAAAGGCAATCTCACGTGGAACTTCTGGACCCAGGAGTCAGTGAGCGTTTTCTTAAACACTCTAGTTAACAATTGGTTTTTTTTAGAAAATTGACTTTTCTAACCACGATTTTGACATAATATATAATGATAGTTTCATAATACATTTAGAAGCAGCTAATGATTTTAAAGATCCTTGGCATAGCATGTTCTGTACTGATAGTATCAGACTCTATCTGAGAAACTAGACATAGTTATTACTCAAAATAAAAATAAAAGCTCAAAGAAGTTTACACACTTTAACTGCAATCATTAAAAGGCCTAAAATAATACTAGAAGAATAAACAAATAATTCCACAATTTCTGAATCACTGCCTCTAAAGTACCACTTTTTTGTCTTGAAAGTCACCTTTTTCTACATATACTAGGATGCTGAATAACAAGAAGCAATTCAACACAGATATATCCATGGGAAGTCAGTTTTTAAAGCTAGTTTATAAATCATGGCAGAATTTGTAGGCAACAATGACAGCTCCATCAGAATTAAATATTTATTTAAGATTATATATTGAGGCAGCAAGAAATCTCAAAAGCCTGACAAAGTCCAATCAAACGATACTGCTAAAGAATGCATAGTATAAACCCAAAATGTCAGGATAAGCAGTTGAATTTCACAGATACTCTTTATTCCTTATTAGTTTTTTTTTCTTCTGTGAGATTAATATGTTGCTAGAACTTATTACTTTTCCAGACCCAGGTGGATTACTGGTATGCTTTGTTAAGCCTTATTTGTATTGTGTTTTCTCATAAAGCTTAAGTAAAACAGAGAAATGAAGACAAATTTGCAGACAAATCTATAAATTGTAGTCCACTGCTGATGTTCTTGGAACTATGACCTTAAAAGTGGCCAAATGCAACAATTATAATTGTTCTTTTTACTGGCTCTGTTATTCTCATTTTGTACCTGCACCGTGCCAGGTTTTCAGTACTGTCAGGAAATTGAGGAAGCAAATAGAGCTTTTTGGCATGCGTTTCTACAGCACATGTACTTCTTAATCTGGGATTTAGGTTATTTTACAGGCAAAGATATACTGAAAAAAAAATTAAAAATTGATCCTCTGTAGAATAGACAGGAATATTCACTGAGAAGTAGGACAGTAATAGTGGGACAGAGAAATTGAGATATTTAAAAAAAAGAGGTAATAGAAAAGGTCATGGAGGGTCGCAATAAAAGAAGTTTGAATACCATTTCAATGTGGTGGCAGAGGGAGTTTGTTATCATTAATGCTCAGATCCTCAGCAGCACAGTAACTGTGGCACTTAGATGAGATCACTATGAATTCTTTCCTTCATGTACCTGTTGTGTAATACTGGAGTTTATTTTCCATGCATTCCAAGACAAACATATGAATAAAGATGGCAGTTTAAAAGCTCATCTGATCAAAAAATAATTTAAAAAATGGCTTAGGTCAAGTATTATTGTATATTAATCTGTTCAAAGAAGGTATATATTGTTCCTGCTCTGTGCTTACATACTCATTCCTTATGGTTATGAACAAACTTTTTCTAGGAAATAGAACCTTCTGCCACACTTACACTTCAAATTTATTCAGAACAGAATAAATTGCAGGTATCCCAGAATTAGTGCATACACAACTTTGATGGTAATTTTTCTCCACTATGACCACTTATAAAACAATGCAAAAATTGGGTTCTCATTTAATAAGTGCTCAGTTTCCATAATGACCTATAACAAAGGCCTGTCAAATGACTTTGGACACTTAAATAAGCTATATCTGCTGGGTTTTCCTTATAAACACAAAAGTTTACAAAGAAAGTTTCATTCCAGTTTCACAAATTTTATATTCCTTTTTGAGGAATGAGAAAAATATTTTTGAGGTAGAACTACCTTAAATGTATGAGAAAGACTGTTCTCAGAATTGCCAAGTAAATATTATTTTTCATCTTAGTATAAACATTCACATTTTTCAGAGGTTTATTTGAATTGGAACTTGCTATATTTCTTCATGATCTTTTTTTATTAATATTATTTAATGCTATTTCTATATATTAATCATCCAGTAAAAGTTTCCTTCCAGATTTCAATTGGCACATAGTGGGGATATATTTTTGGATCAATTTCCAGTATTTTCTTTTCATATATTTAATTTGATAATTCCTCATCCCACTATGTTTTAGTAAAGAATTCTATGAATAGTTTAACTTCTAACTATATTATGTTTTTTCTAAAATAGGAAATCCAGTCTGAACTTATATAAACATTGTTTACTGCATTTAAATGGTAACAATTGACACATTTTTTTCATTATTTCTGTTCATGAATCTAAGAATTATAACTTCTATTAGAATTACACCAATTTCACAAGTTACAGCTCACCCTAAAGCTTGCAAGAGGAGTATGTGCCACAGTTTAACTTAAGGTTGTCATAGAATGTGTGATATTCAGTGACTTGTTAATAGCCACTGGTTCTTTTTTTTTTCCTTAAACACTCTAGTTAACAATTTTTTTTTAGAAAATTGGTTTTTCTAACCATGATTTTGACATAATATATAATGATAGTTTCATAATACATTTAGAAGCAGCTAATGATTTTAAAGATCCTTGGCATAGCATGTTCCATATCTTTCAGTACTTGAAAATACTGTTAACAAGAGAGAATATTGTGAATATTTGTATAGTGCTGTATAGTATATTTTTACAGTGTTGTTTTAACATATAGGAGAAAGATATTTTTCTCTATATACCTTATTTATCTTTATAAAGAATGACCCACCTCTGTCCATTTTCGGTACTCATTTCTGTGTCTTAACTTCTTCATCAGGGCATCCTGAAGAAATAAAACTCTCAGACACTTAATGAACACCTAATTCTTCTAATATACAATTCCATTAAGAATAAACCTACTAAAACATGATTTGATTCAACAGCCAACTTCCTTTTGAATAAAAATGTGTTGTAATATTTTTATACACTTTTTTAAGAAAAGTGAAAGCATCAATCTTGCCATCCTGATAATGCACTATGAACACAACACCAATAGTACACTATGAACAGAGCAGCAATGTATTTATAGAGCAGACTAAAGGGTTTTAAAAATGCATTAATCAAAACATTTCTTTGCAAATACCTTTCAGCTTGTAGTTATTTGAAAACTCTCCACTATGATAATTAGTGTCAATATTTCATATTCTCAGTCCATTCTGAAGCTTATTCTTGAACTTTGGTGATCTGAAGTGTCTTCAATGAGGATAACTCGCAAAGCCATCTGTGACAGTGTTGGTGACACACAGATCAGTATATGAGTGTGAATTCTGGCATCCTAAAATGACATCTATGTTGTCAGTAGTGTGATAACCATAGGAGGAATAGTGTGCATTCTGGTTATCCTAACCTGGAAGAGAGGAACAAGGAGGACTCATCTGAATCTACATTCACACAAATGTCATTATTTTCTTTCCCCACAAATATTCCTTGGATAAAAGAAAAAATAAAATTTTAACCAAAAATTTTTCAGCCTCAGAAAATTTAAATAAAATTTTGTGTAAATTTAATATTCATTCATATTGTAATAAAAAACCCCACATTTTAAACACAGGAGATATTATTCTAGCTTCCTTTTAGTTTCTGAATTTTTTTTAGACTTTGACATTCTCTGCTTGCCATCTATTGAACTGTGAGCAATGGTTTTAAGGCATTCTCTGTCAACAGAAGTACTATTATAGAGATTCTCTGTAGACTTACCCAAAAAATTTTTTCAGAATATCAAGGTTTGAGAAGAACATCACACAAGGACTTAATTTGAACATTATCAAACATTAACTGAATTTGAGTTAAAACTTATTGGCAATAGTGAGTTTATGTTGGTGTACTGCTTTAAAGACCACAACAAATACTTTTGAAAAATAATGTCACAGCTAAGAGTATGACTTGTTCATTACATGCCATTCCAAAAGATGGGTTCTAATAAAAACTTGTGCCTTGTTCCTTTTGACTACTAAAATTTAATATTTGAGTTTGTAATAAATATGCCATTAGAAAAGTTGTGGAAAATTGTTTGTATGCTTGCATACAATTGTTGTGTATGCCAAGGCTGTGATGAATTAGAGGAATCATGGTTGAAATATGTGCATTTTCAGGTATCTGTTAATACGAAATAAGTCCTAAGAAGAATTTATATGGATTTATTTTTCCTGAAAAGAGACCTAATCTATGGTAGCTTCATGGGCATCATTACTTTGAATAGAAATATCAATGACAGCTGTTGTATATATTACAGGAATGAACTTATAGCAAATCTGTGAGAGTCCCATGAGCATTTCAAAGAAAAAGACTGCCTTTTTTCCTGAATATAATCTTATCCTGAAAACTTTAATCCTATTTAATACAAGATATTCTTTTAAAGTCGGTTGAACTGCTCCATATTTTTCAGAAAAATAGGACTGTCTTCAAATAAGGTGAAACTGAAAGACACATTCTAAGTCTTCATCTCAAGGACTTGAAATAGGAGCAAAAAATAACTAGGCATTGTATGGTAAATGAAGACAGTAGTGAAATGCTTTTTTTAAAAAGAGTGTATCAAAATATTATAGCATTATATATAGCGACCACAATATCATATTTTTATTGCATCTTCTAATTTTCCCATCTAGAATGCAAGGACAACTTTATCTCTTCCAAGTGCTTTGAACATTAAAATCAAGTATTTGTTAATATCTAAATATCTTTAATTATATAATTTAATTTACACCTACTAGTAAAATTTTTTGAAAATATTGTTATAATACTGTGCTGGAATAGAGAGGGTTTCATATTCCTCTTACTGATTCTTTTTCTCACAGTTTCTCTTTCAATGATAAGATTTGAGGTATTACTCTTGTACTTGAATACTTATTGCACAAAATATCTACATCTAGCTGAAGCTTCTGAAGCTGATTATTAGAAACTGAGCCATCTGATGTTGCTAGTCACTTTTTGGAGAAGTTGAAACTTGGCTAAGCTGCAGAATTTACTGTCTCTGGGACACTGATTTGAAAGATCCTTTGAGAAATTTGCTGCTGCCTGAAGAGTTTTCCACATTTATCACTGGTTACATGAACTGGACAGAAGATTAGCATAGATTCTCTGCTCTTTCTTCTTTGAACTGCAAAAGTGATTAATGGCCATGTTGTCCCTAAGCTTTGGAACTCCCTGCTTCAGCCTAAACTTCTTAATTTCCTACATTTTCCATGATATAATTAATTTCTCAAGCAAGGAAACTAAAGGATGGTGCTGGCTCACTCTCAAGGTCAGGTAGTGTGGACTTGGCAGAGTAAATGCTGTGGATTGAAGCTCAGTGTCCACACAGCTTAAAGACAGCCAGAGAACCAAGAGAGATGAGGCTGTTCATAAATTTCTTAGTACTTCCATGTTCAATTGTCATATTAGGAACAAAAAATGGTGGTTTATTTCTCTTCAATATGTTTCTACTAATTGGTCTGGGAGGAGGATCAAAAACACATGCAGGCAACATCCTGACCTGTTGAACTCAACACAGTGAAGACCTGCACACCCATTGCGGAAAAGACTCCTACTCTTGGAACAATACCAAATCCTCTGACCCTCCTTCTTATAAATGTTTCCATTAACACCAGTGTTCTTTAACATCTGGTGATAATTCAGGGTTAAATTTTTATCCTGTAAAATCATTAATGCTTGCAATAGGTATCCCCCTTACAAAAAGATTGCTGGATGAATCAATATATCATAGAAACATAGATTCATGGAATGGCTTGGGTTGGAAGGGGACCTTAAAGATCATCTCATTCCAACTCTTGCCACAGGCAGGGACACTTCCCACTAGACTAGGTTTCTCAGACCCCCACCCAACCTGGCCTTGAACACCTCCAGGGATGGAGCATCCACAGCTTCTCTGAGCAACCTGTTCCAGTGTCTAGCCCCCTTCATAGTAAAGAGTTGTTTTCCTAATACCTAATCTAAGCCACCCTCTTTCCTTTTAAATCCATTTTCCCTTGTCTTATCACTGCATACCATTGTAAATAGTCTTGCCTGTCTTTCCTGTAAATTCCCTTCAGGCACTGGAAGGCCGCAATTAGGTCACCCTGAAGCTTCTCTTTTCCAGGTTGACAATCCAAATTCTCTCAGCCTTTTCTCACTGAGAGAAAGTGAGAAGAGGTACTCCATCCCTTTGATGAACTTTGTAGCCCCCTCTGAACTTGCTCCAACAGGTCCATGTCCTTTCTATGCTGGGAACCCCAGAGCTATATGCAGCACTCCAGATGGGATATCACCAGAGCAGAGGGGCAGAATCACTTCCCTCACCCTGCAGGCCACACTGCTTTGGATGCAGCCCAGGGTACAATTGGCTTTCTGGGATGTAAGGGAATACTACCAGCCCATATCTAGTCTTTCATCCACCAACACCCCCATCTCCCTCTTGGTAGGACTGCTCTTGAACCCTTGAGCCTGCATTGACACCTGGGGCTGCCCCAACCAGGTGCAGCACCTTGCACTTGGTCTTGTTAAAAACTGCATGAGGTTCCCGTGCACCCGCCTCTCAAGCCTGTAGAATACACCCAACCATGGGAATTCTTTTGGCATTTTGACAGCAGAAAAGATGTTTTTGCTATAGTTTCTTCCTAGCCCTAATAATTGAAAAACTATTTTCAGTGACAAGAAGAGATTTTCTTCCCTCCGTTAATTGTAGTAATAATTCACTTAATTTAATTATTTTTTAGTTACCTGAATTTTCCATTTTTCTCAAGTGAGATTTCTTTTCTGGGTCCTTAAATATATTCCATAGTTACGTGCTACCAAATAGCTCTTCAGGGACTGAATTAATTTACTCAAGTGGCACTGATTGCACCATCCAGGGTCTTTCTCATTTTAACTGTATCCCACAAACATTGACATTATGTCAGCATTTTCACGGTTAGCTAAATTACCAGCTATTTATAGATGAGTGGCTGAATTTCTCAGGTTTGGAACTGAATGGAAGAGCTTCAGGGTAGGGTTTACTGTGAGAAGTGCCAATGAAATAATGTAGCAGCTTAAAATATTTTGAGGGAGTGTATAGTGTAGGAATATGTGTGTAATTGGCAGTTGCAGCCATTTCCGATGAAGTTTTGTGCCTGGAATGGGATGGATATGGTTTTGAAATTTACAGTTGTTTATAAATTAAAATTACAGCTTAAAATTTTCTTGTATTTTAGTATGATATTTAAATGTTATAGCTTAAAAATTTTGTGTATTTTAGTTTGGGATTTAAATATTCTTTGTACAAGTACAGTGTTGAGTTTGAGTTGTCTAAGAACGAAACTGCACTCGCAAAAATTTAGACAATTTATGAAAGGATTTTTCTAAATGATATTGTAACTTTTAGGGAAAAGTGAGATCCAACATCCTTAACAGAATTTTTTTAATCAGCAGAAATTGTGAGGTCCAGAGGAAGGTCTCCAAGGCAGTGGGACTGGAGCACTTCCCCTGTAAGGAGGTGCTTAGAAAGCTTGGCTGGGTCATCCAGGAAAAGGGATGGCTCCGGGGACAACTAATAGCCTCTGCTTATCTACAAGGGGTCATCGAGGTGATCCAGCCAGGTGCCTCACAGTGGTGTGGGGTGGGAGGGAGACAGAAAACAAAAACAGATTGTAAGAGGTTCATGCTGGGCATAAAGAGAAATTTTTCTTCAGTGTTCCCATGGAGAATAAGGCAGTGGAACAGGTCACCCTGAGAGGCTGTACTGTCTCTGTCCTTAGAAGGTTTCACCCCCTGACAGGTGCAACACCTGAGCAGCCAGACCTGTCCCTAGAGCTATAGTTTCAGAATTGCATTGTAGAAGATTCTGTGGTCCAGTCATAGGCCACTGAAATGAGTAATCAGAACTTTATGGGGATATTTCTTTCTTTCGAGGTATATTACTTTTCCCTGGTTATCTGTTTAATGGTAATAATACTTTATGATTTTTATGGTCAGGGAAAAATACCCAGTGTAAATACTGTAAGTAATGTAATACACAAAGGGTCCCAGTTACTCTAAAGAGCTAAACTTGTGATCATTTGATGAGACCATCTAGTCATGGCTAGAGTGTTTATCAGGAAAAGCAAACAAAGAGCAGCATAGTTCACTCCTTTCAGGATTTGAGATCTGCCATCTGACACTAGGAAAAATACCAGATCACTGTCAATCCTTGTAGAATGCCATGACAGCCAACTCTTTACAATTTTTACTCTTTCCTTTATTCTGCAGGGGTTGGTACACAGGCAATGGGAAGGGAGGATTTCCCAAACACAAGCAGTGATCTATAGGTTCTGATCCCTGATCCCAAGGTCACACCCATGAAAATAACAACAATCTTCCCTCTGATTTCAACAGACTTTGGATCAAGGTTAGGATAAACTGGAGATTTATTCCTCGTCTCATTCAATGCAAAAATGAATGGGAAAACCCCAACATACTCTCTTATGAGACAGCAGTCTTGCTAAGTTTTCTCTTTCACTTTTCTTGTTCTTTCAACTGTAATGTTTGAATCATTCTTAGTCAAAACATTTTTTGACATCTCAGAATTACATTCTTGGTTAATAAATTTTCCAAATATTTCTGATGTGAAACTACTATGATGGTAAACCACTTCCCTTAAGAAATCTGTCCTGACTGGCCTATGACTTACATTGTTGTTCAGGGACAGCTTTTTAAGTGGTCTTGAACTGTGACCAAAGTTGTGGTCTTCATATTCTCCTGGAGAACTAGATCTGCTGCTACCTACACATTTTAATATGCCCTTGCCTGTGAAATCTAATGAGGTTACCATAACCACTAATGCCTGCGTCTTTCCAGCCTCCCAGGAAAAGAGAAAGTGCCCTTATTGTTTTGTGTAGCAGCATTGCCAAGTAAACATCACTCAATTTTTCTTTTTAGTTAATATTTATTTGTATTTCCCATTAGATGAAACTCTCATGGGCAATACAAATAAAGAAATTACTCCTTTTGGTTGATATCACCCAGAAACATTTCTGCCATAGATGTTTGTCATTCTGCTAACATGACCAGCAGGAAGACAAAATTACCAAACCATCAAAGTGTAATAGAAATGCCTCTGTAAAAGCTTTTCTTACTGGTGGCTGAAACAACAAATAAAAATTAGCTGTCTTCTATAAGAGCTTCAGACTCTCTGTCCATAGCACAGCTTCTAGCACTGACAGTGAGAGATTCAGAGGACTGGAAAAATTTTAAACTATCCAAAATAGTCCCAGACTGAGAACAACTGGAATAAAGACTTTCTTCAAAGAAAAAGCTGATTTAGACGATCAGAAACACAGACAGTGGAATTCTGTTTTAAAAGTCAGTTTTTCGTAACAACTAAAGACCCAGCTGTTTATTTCTTTGGTATCAGGGCTGATTTCATGAAAAGTTTGTCTGATCCTTCTCAGAAAAGTTCTGCAGAATAGGCTTACATATACAACCATAATTCTTGATCAGTGAGCTTGCATCTGATGGTTTTCATACATAAGGTAGCACTTATCTCACCTTAACCTGGCTCTAAATTTGAATCAGTCATCAAAGAAACCTTCAACAGAAGAAAGCTCTCAGGAGAGAATGTATCTGATTTTTTTTTTTTTTTAAATTTTAAAGGGGCACATCTTAGATGAATTGTTTTTCTCCATCAGTTGTGAAGAAGTCTTATCTAGTGAAGAGAGTAGCTCAGATGTTTAGATGAGTTCCATCAGCACTATAATTTAGGGGGAAATGTCACATTCACAGATATGATTTATGTTTGTCTGAAGCATGCCGTTCTACCTTTATGTAATGAATTTGTTAATGTCTGAAAACACTGTAGGAAATCCCTATAAGTACTGTGAAATGATGCAGATTGGCACTAATGGTACATATATATATATAACTGCCATTTGGATTCTCCTCTCAAATGCAGAGAAGGTTTTACAGTGTGCCAGTGATTATGCCATTGTGTCATTCCCACAGTATGTACCACCAAAATCTTGCTCTTTTCTCTTTGATGATTGCCAACTACATTTTAATAGCTTGAAAATTGCTCACCTGTTTTGATATTAAAGTATTCAAATATCTATTCTGAGTGTGTGAGTATGTGTTAAGCATTTCCTGCAACATCCCAAGAATGATCTGCTCTAAATATGAATTTGTATTTTCCAATGGATAGAACTATAAAAGTATTCTATTCTACTGTTTCTTAAAGATTAAAAAGATCAAAAAAATTCTTTTAATAAGAAATGAAATTTACACACTACTTCCAACCAAAATATGGTTTGTTTGTCCTTTCAAGAAACCACTGAATAAGCACATTTTGCATTTTGCTGTACTGATTGAATTATTTATTTCACGGTCTTTTTAGCTCATGCCCAGATTGCATCAGCTTCAGAACATAGCTCTAATGAAACAGAGTATTGTGAAAGTGTTCTACATAGCTGACTGTAATACATTTCCTAAATAAATACAAATTAAAATCATAAAAGTAGACTGTTCATCAAAGCCTTCTTTCTCAGTTCTTGGCATATGTGGGACTTGGCCAGTATTCTGTTTTGCCAGTTGAACCAAGTATGAGTTGGTATAATGATCCTACTCAGTCTGACCAACATCTTTTGTGTATCTTTGGAGGTTTTCCTCATTGCTTGTGACTTACAGCTGAACAGGGAAGAATGTTACTCTTTACAGCCCTCAGACACTGCAACACAGTGCTTAGATGAATAGTTCCTTTTAATAAAAAGGATCAGTACAATTTTTCTTCGCATTCATATCTCCCACATGAAAGTAATAGTTTGAACTGTAACTTAATGCTGTTTCTGAGCATAAGAAAACCCTTCACTGATCAAAGGATTTATTCTATTTATTTTTCATTAAAAATGCAACTTTTTCATGGGAAAGTTAAGGCTATATAAGGTTATATTTTGTTCTGTCATTATGAAAAACCTTAATTTATATTACATGAATTAAACAATTAGCTAGACAGCAGAATGTAGCTCATGGTTTATAAAAATACAAAATACCAGCTTTCAAGAGTTTTTTATAGAAAATTATAATGGTTAAGTGATAGCCATTTTGTCTGAGTAGCTCCATGAAATTCATACTTACAGATATAATTTATCAACTTGATCACAGTCATTAAAGTATCTTCACTTTATTTTCCCCCCAAAATTAATTCCCTCTCTTCTTGAACAGAACTGAGCAAAGTTCACATCACTGCTGAGTATGGCAGTGCATTACACATTTCAGCTATGCACATGGCTGATGGACTCATCCCTTAGCCTTGCCTGAGTCAGGGTGAGCTCTTGCTGATCTTGGTGCAATACCCTCAAGAGCCAAACTCTCCTCTTCCCGATTCCGGCAATTGTGGGATTTCATTCACTAGCATGAGCTTGTGGCACTGACACTAGGATAGTTCAAAAACAAAGCAGGACTTAGTGAAGAGGTTCTATGAAGCATGAATTTGAGGATGGTGGCTAAGCTGGAAGCCTGTATACTCCAGGAGATGTGCTGGGAAGTGGAGGCAAGACCAGAATAGTGTGAGGTAGTTGGGATACAGAAAAGCTTGACATTAGAAATGGCATTTGACCAGAGGTTGGAGCAGGAGGTACGCAAGTGAGCAAGTGATTTGCGTAACTAATTTTTAAGGTAGACTAGTCAGAAAATAAATTCAGAATGATGAAGAGGGAATTAAATGGAGGACCCCTTTTTAAAATGTTTAAACAGATTACATCTCTCTTAAGGGCATCTGATGGGTACTCTCAAATATAACTGAGAACTTTTACAAAAAATGGCTTCTCTAAAAATACAGCAGCAAAAATACCTGTTGAGGAAAAAAAGTGTCTTGTAAAAGTGAAAATGGCTTCAGGTGAGTTGGATATCAAAGTTTGTGTAGGCTTGATTGAGGAGTATAAACTAGATGAGTAGATAAATTTAGTCTGGTGCATGGAACTTTGTGCATGACACAATGTTTAAGCAAGTGACTTGGAGTCAAACATATCCTTGCACTGGAAGGTCAGGAGTTCAGTCCCCATGTGGGGTTAAGGCTCAGCCTTGGCCCCTGATATGAATGTAACTGACATCTGCTCCATCTTCAAGGAGCTAAAAAAACCTTGGCAGTTCAAGTAAATAATTGGGAGATCAAAGCTAATCACCTTTCTGTACTGAGGCTGCAGGAGAGGACTGATCCTCATTTAGCATTATCTGACCGTCAGGCTATATTTTCATACAGAGTACAATATTACTTTGGATAAAAGGAGATTTTAATTCCCTCCCCTAAATACAAAATTACACAGAATTAAAATATACTCATACCTTTGCGTGATGCACAAATCAGCAACTGGAAAATTTCCTCCCTTCTTTCCTTCCTGAGCTACTATATATTTTTACTGTAGCAAATACGGTATTTCTGTAATTTAAAGATGTGTTCTGGAATACATTTTCTTTCATTTTCATTGTATGGTAAAAATGGATTTTTCAACTTCTGTCTGAACCTCTGAGCTAGAGAAAAGCTTCAGATTTTTGATTCAATGGTAAAACAGTTTTACCCAGCGAAGAGTCAGAAAAAATACTTTAAAATTTTGTAATTTCCCAGAGATTAAAAGACTTTGTTATGCAATATTAACACCCAAAGTATTGGAAATGAATCTGGACCAAACCCCAAAATATTCCTTCGTTTTTTCCTTCTCTTTGCCCACACCAATAATGCTGCTACTGCTCAGCAATGAATCTGAGAATTCACATCTAATTTAGATGGTTTCATTTCTGTTGTTTCAAGAGAACTTCTGGCTAAGGCACTCACAAGCATCTCTGGAATGCAAGTTATCATGCTCACTGAGAGCAAGACAGCACCTTGTCAGCACCCTAAATGTTAAAATAGTGCAGGTCCTTTGGTCTTGATCTGCAGAGCAGACTTCACACTACAGTGGTAATTCAATTCATGTAGGATAGTCCTGACTCATAATCCTGTCTTCCACGACAGGTCAAATATTTTGAAATTAAAAACTACAACTGCTTTTTGAGTTGGATATCTAAAGGCATTAGAGTACACACGCTGTAGTAATTCCTGTAACACACAACTCAAATCACAGCTTATTTAATTTAATGGCCTCTCCATTGCAAAATCCACCCCAGTCCTTTGGGACCAGATTAACTGATTTAACATTGGAATGAACTCCTCTCTTTGTTCCCAGCCTGACTAACGATGAAGCGTTCCTGCTAGAGCCTACCACTGATACAGTCCTCATCCTAGTCCATATAGTCCTCACCCTAGTCCTCCCTGGGCTGTGGAGGGACAGCTGCTTCACATGGTCTGCCCCACAGATTTCCAGGGAATCTTTGCTTCCCCTGCTCCCATGTGGAGTCTCACCCACAGAAGTACAAGTCCTCCTTGAACTTCTCCAGTGCAGGGTGGATCCTTCCCATGGGCTAGAGTTCTTCACAAACTGTTCCCTGTGGTGTCACAACGCCTGCCAGCAAACCTGCTCCAACCCAGGCTTCTCACAGAGTCACATGTCCCATCCTCCCTCAGGCATCCACCTGCTCTGGTGTGGGGCCCTGCATGGCCTTCAGGTGCATCTCTGGTCCATCGTGGACTCCTTCACATGTCACAGTCCTTTCAGCTCAAGTTCACACTGGAGTTCCAGCCTGTCTGGCAAAGCAGCACAGAAAACAAAAGCAACACCCTGGCCATCTACCAGCCCAGGAACATTGCATTGGCCATTATCAAAATGTTCTGAGGCACAATTCAGTAAGTGATCAGCAGTACAGAACTACAGCAAGCAGCAAAAGCAAAAAAGTAGCTACTAACAAGCTCTAGACTCTAATATACAGTAAGGAAAGTGAGCCCCATGGCAAGGACAGGAGCGTGCTCATTACTAGCTAAACAGCACTAACAGGTATACATTCAAACTAGTGCATCCCAATCGAATCCCAGCTGAGAATTGGAAGCGTAAAAGCAGGAAAACTCGTGGGTGCAGATACAGACAGTTTAATAGGGAAAGCAGATGACAGATACACAAGCAAAGCAAAACAAAGAATTCACTGCCTCCTGTGGGCAGACAGGTGTTCAGCCATCTCCAGGACAGCAGACATCCATCATGCACAGCTGTGACTTGGGAAGACAAACACTCCCATTTCAAGTGTCCCTCCCCTTCCTCCTTCTTCCACACACTTTGTATACTGAGCATGATGTCAGGTGGTCTGGAATATCTCTCTGGTCACTTGAGGTCACCTGTCCCACCTGTACCTCCTCCTAATCTCCCGTGCACCTCCAGTCTCCTTCCCAGCGTGGAAGTGGAAAAGCTCTGTCAGTCCTGCTCAGCAATAACAAAAAATCTCTATATTATCAATCCTGTGTTCAGCATGAATCCAAAACATAGCCCTATACCAGCCACTGTGAAGAAAATTCTCTCTACCCCAGCCGAAAATGAGCAGTTTAACAAACTTATCCCAATTTCCCTTTTTCTCAAAAATGCACTCTCACAATGAGAATAAAAATTAGATACATTATGCAAAAATCATATACACGTGCTTAATGTTCTACACATGACTAGTTTCAATGAAGTTAATGGATTTTAGTTGTTATTGGAAGTAAATGAGAATTCATTATATGAGAAGGCTGCCTCTATTTAGAGGAAACAAAATTTAAACTACACATCTAAAAGAAATGGACTTGCTATAAATCAGCTATTTTATTGTAATGTTATGGTTGAGCAATTAAATTAAAACGAAGACCAAAAATGCACAGGAAATCAAATCTGATTAATCTGATCTTCAGCTAGTGCAAACTCATACAGATTAAAGAAAGTCAAAAATGCAGTGTTTGAACCATATGACTCTTAGGTGAAATGTTTCTATAGCAAAATAATCTAACCTTTCTAGTTTCTTGAATATCTTGAAATTAGTACATAGTTCCATGGTGGTAATAGCCATGCTTTTTTTTTCTTTTTACATCTGGGTGATAATCATTAGAATCACTTGATCTGGATCGGAGCCCTTGAGGATATCTCTGGCATGTCATTTACTAATGTTTCTCCAAGGAGATTATTCTAATGTACAAAATTCTAAGTGACTCCAAATAGCTACAGTAACTTTGAAAAGACTATGAAATACATAATCTTTCTTTCAATAGAAGTCTATTAATTTCACAGCAGAATAAATCTGGTCTTAAAACTTTGGAGATTTTTAAATTTGTGCACAGTGACAAACGAGGCTTTGAAAGCTTCCAAGTTACCTAGAAAGCTCTACTTTCATGAATAATTTTCCTTTGGACTTGCCGATGAACTCAGCCTAAGTCCCATCAAATTCACATGCTTGAGTATAGCCTTTTATAAGATACTTAAAGAATTCATGTCCCCACTAAAATTCTAGGAAAATCCTCATTATTTTCCTTTCAAAAAGTATTAAACTGCATGTCAGCAATTTTGATCACATACCAATCATTCTTGTTAGCAATACAGATTCATAACAAAAATTTCTCAAAACAAAACTTTTAAGCTTTTTACTAAAAAAGGTACGTGCCTCTTTCAATTCATCTATAGTGTTTTTAAACTAAGTAAAACCAAAAATATATTTTTTTAAATATTGATGACTTTGAATATTATAAACCCATGTGAAAGGTCTTTGAGGTCTATTCTGTGGGGTTATACTGTACAAGAGGCTTATCAGAAATATTTGCTTTGAAGTATATCATGTGGCTGTCTACTGGAGTAGAGAGAG
>VXBB01021941.1:0-24418 GCA_013399915.1 Illadopsis cleaveri
CCATCAGTAAAGCTAACATCCTTCTGTTTGAAAAAACCTCTATTTTCTTCAGTAAGACAGAATGTATTAATAAATTAAACATTTGGTAATAAACACTCTCACCCCTGTTTTAGCAAGTCTGTCTGCTTAAAAGAACAGGTTAGTGACACTATTAAGTAACTGGGAAACTCATTTTTTTCCAGATTATTTAATGCTCAAAGGACTGGAAATCTAGTGACACATAGTTTAGGCTGCAGACTTACAAACTGGCCATTATAATACTCACTATGACTGTATTTAAACTGGAGATTCACAAGCACCATGTTCTATCTCATCATCCAGTCTCTTAAGGCTTTTTTTTTCCCTACAGCAGTAAGGCAATGCCCACATCCATTGTCAATGCCTACATCCATTGTCAATGCCTACATCCGTTTCAGTACTAGGAGTTTTTTCATACAGTCAGCTTTTACACCTGATTTTTCAACCACCAATGCTAACTAAGCTGATTTCTTCAGTGAATTGCATAAAAATTAATAAATTTTAGCCATGGAAATCATTTTACACTTTTAAAATATTATAATACTCTTATTTGAAGCTTTATGGATATTGGAAAACTTAAGGTTCTCCCATTCTCACTCCAAAATGAGCTCCTGATTAGTACCAACTCCTCATTTTTTCAGTGTTTATTTTTATAACTGTGTTAACCTGGAGTTGCAAGGAAACTGGAAAGTGTTCTCTAGTCAGCAACCGTGATCGTGGCAGGCTGCCAGGATCTTTGTGACCTCTAGAAATCCTTAAGGTTTGATCAGCATTTCCTTATCCCCAATACTCTGTTGTTTCTGTTTTAAATTACATTTCAGTGTCTCCAGGGTAGGTGATGATGTTAATGTGAGTGATACAACAGATTGTTACAAGCATCCTTGGATTATGAGATGGGAATTTCTTGACTTTCTAAACAATGACAGTGTTTATTGTATTATAGTTCTGAAATTATTATAGTATTATGCTGGTACAAATTACACTGCTGCACATCAAGCATATTTTTTAAGATACAGTGAATGGAATTCAAAGACTGTCAAAGGCAAGGAAAGACAATACCTGAGTGTCCCTGGTTTTGTATCAGGATGAGAATGCTGTGGTAACCTTCACATTACATTGCACTAAATCCTAAAATCAGAAGATACAAATTTCTTGACTTTTCTGTGCCTGTACAGTTAATAGTTACCATAATTATAAAGCATTGTAAATAATGGGTGAAAAGAGCAGGCTGCTGCTGCTGCTAAAATACATTTGTTTGCTTCAAAATGTGCAATGAGTTCATCCAGGGCCTCTTGTGATTGTAGCTGCAGAATATAACAGAAAAATTCTCTCTCAGAAGGCACTTTTTGTTTATATATTCATAAAAAGGTTCTTTCCCCACTAACACTGTAAGGCAAGTTGATAGCAAGACAAGGATTGCTTCCATAGCTGTGGAAAAACCCTCCAATGTCAGGGCTGCAGTGAGCACATAACGTGCCATGCATGTTACATATTGCACAGCACACGTGGGGATACAGATCAATGAACGGTGCTATGCAAACTGTGGCAGCTCCAACACTCCTGTGTGCAAGGGGCCTCAGTTCAGAAAAGTGGAATGTCATATTCCATTGTAGAACACACAAAGACTGGCAGGTATCCTGAAGTGATAAGAATATTAAAATATGGAAGAAAACACAATTATTTGTTTAAAAGCTCCATATTTGTTATTCTAAGTCAAGTAGCACAACTTCAAGCTTTTAAAAATTTGTAACACTTTTTCAGCTAGAGTTGGTGTTGAAGCTGAGACAAGCATATGCTGTCTTTTCCCATATCACCTTTATGGATCCTTATGCTGCAATGACATTTTAATAGGAAGTTGTTTTCTTCCATGCATTTGTAAGTGTTTTCATTGATTGTTTTAATTAATGATGACCTCCAAACAAGTATGATTTTCTATAAATTGCAGAGCATTACATAAATTTATATATAGGTGATCACTTCCAGAACCCAATGTCAGGTATTAACTATTTCATTTCATTTCCTCTGCCAGGATTTTTCTAGAATATTTGCCTTGTCACCCAAGTGGCATATCATCATTACAACTGCCAGGCACAGGAAGGCAGAATCACAAACATGCAGGCAAGAAAAGCTCTGATGGGCAAGAAAGAGACTGGGAGAGAGAGTGCTGAAACAATGGCATCATCCACAATACTCTGTGGGGTGCAGAGAATGAGACTTTGCCTGGCCTGCTGCCTCAGTCATCAGTACATTGTATATATGATGACACTGGTTTTCAGGCTTATTTTTGCTTACTCATTTTCTGATATTGTGGCTTAAAAAGAAAAATGTAATATAGCTATCACCCTAACCTCTACTGAACGAGTTAAATTGATACAGGGTCAAAATGCAGTCCAGGTAATTTTACCCATGTGGATAATAGGTGTTCTGCAGACACAGCTCTCTGTTCTGAAAGTTCAGTGGGCTATGCAGGCTGCTCCAGGTGTACCACACTACCTAGCTCTGAAATTTTGAATCCTTTTTTAAAAAACAATCCCTGGAACATCTTAAATAGAACTGACTCTCTCTGTGTGCCTTCTGACACCTCCTTTGTGAAACGTGCCTCTTCATTGTCATCTTCCTTTGACAGCTTCTCTCATCCTGTGTGTTCAATACATCCGCTCTGAGCAATTTACCTTTTCATCTGGCATTCCTTTATGTTAAGGCTATGCTGATCCTCACTCGTGAATTGGATCTGCCAGGCTTGCTGATATTGGATGCTGCAGTTTGCCAACCCTCGTTTGCTCTGACTGCTGGTGATAGCAGTGCACACCACTTCAGACAGCAGTGGCAGCAGCAATCTATGCAAGCCAGTTGTTGGTATCTGAACATAAATATGATAATGCTGTAATGTTGGCCCACAGCCAGCTCTGCTCTGGCTTCTGCAACGCTGTTCTACAATATGAAGCACAAAGATAATCTGATGCTCAGAGGTATTCAGCTTCCAGGCAGGCAAAAAAGCTCAGGTTTGCTTAAATGGCCACAGCTCCAGCTGGGAGGCCTCATCATTTCTTGTATGGAGGGGGTTTCAGGAACTGTTTCAACATAAGCATGATGTACGTTTTTTAGTGCTGTGCACGATGTAAAAAAGCTCTCCACATCTGAATCAGGGTATAGCTGGTGAGAATGACAGTTAGGAGCTTTCACTGATAGCAAATCCACAGGACAGAGCAAGCAGTCTGCGTGCTGCTGAGAGTAATCTCACACAGGTCAAGTCTAGGGAAATCCATGGCTGCAGGTTACTGTGAGAATAGTTCAAAAGGATTCTTCAGATGATGGAGTATTGATCCTGACATCCTGACTGCCAGGATTCAGTCATGCATGTGATGTTGGACTATGACATGCATATGTTCTAACTTCAATTTACTGGGGTGATAATTTAGATGAAATTATGCATTTTCTGTTAATTCCTTCCAAGCTGACAAGACTTGTCAGGATCTATATGAGAAGAGTTTTCTTAAAGTTACCAACTTGCAGAGTGCACTGATCTCGAACTCTAAATAAGCTACAGGTATATGGGGGAAGTTAATCCATTTCTACATACAGAGACTTCCCACAGGGAAATAGAACCTTAGGATTTTGGCCTTTGTAATTTGCTAGTTAGCCTCAGGTTGCTTTACACCTTTGCATCCTTGAAACTGTGCAGTACCTTCCTTCCCAAGAGTGTTACAAGCCATAAAGGAGGATTAATGCAGCTTTTGAACTCCATTAACTATTGAAAGTATTTTCCACTTGGAAGCTTCTAGCACACACTTAATATCATGTAAAGTAGAAATAGGAAATAATTAGCAGCTAATAAACCATCTGCCAAGTTTTGAGCTTGTATTTTCCTCCATGATCTGACCTTCTGACATATCCTGACTTCTTCCAGACTTTCCTGGACAATTAATTCAGATGCTACAAAGCAGAGGCAGACACGTTCCTGAGAAGTAAATTCTTTGATCCACATGGAAAAGGATGTACCATAGATTATTCTATCCTTCTTTTCTTGTTTTCCTGGCATTCCCAGACTTTCAGGACTAGATCTCAATGTTTGATGATTACAGACTCTCAGAGCAGCATCTCAATACTTATGTGATTTATGGATCCAAACTTTGTGCTAACAACGCCCTGTAGCATTTTATTGTGCTCACTAAATAACTCAAGGTTTGTTGCTCTCAAAAGAGAACAAGAGTAATGTAATTTTTATTTTGTCTAGCTGTCTGTTACTCCCTCTAGTAGCTTTTAACTCCTTTGCCCTTTTTGGTGTTATTGAGATCCCAAGGATGAGATGTTTCTACAGCTGCTAGGAAAACAAATGGCTGAATGGAGACAAAAGGCTGAACCACAGTCTCTTTATTGTTGTTAGCTTGGCTTGTTCTGCTTGTTGATCAGTCAGGATATGTAACCCAGGCTGGGCAGCTCTGAAAAAATCACAGATTATTCTTTGGCCAAACAAAATCAAGGAACACAAGAGGAACCTGAGGTACTGCATGTGGGTTACTGAGATGCAGAGGGGCTGAGGGGAGAGGCACAGTCCTCCCTCCTCCTGATGAACAGACACCAGGGGTGGTAAAGAAGAAAGGGAAACTTTAGTGTTATTCCAGTGGACAATTTCAGCAGAGTAAAGCACTAAGTTACAGAGACCAGATTTTCATGGACCACTTGTCTTCCTTTCTAAAAACATTTGGGTGATTTTGACGTTTATAAAATCTGAAAATCTTTCCTTATGCATAGGGCAGATAGGTGATTCACACTTTGCAGCACAGCTCTAGTTCTGTGTCTCTGGTTCCAGAAACATCTTCATCTACCTCCCTATGTTCGTAGAAATAATGGAAAAGGTGTCACCTAAGAAATAAAGTGCAGCTTGCAAATAAATATTTCAAAGCAGATTTTCACAAGGAATGTTAATGGCCCTAAAATGCTAGACTATGACAATACAAGATCATCGTATTATAAAGTGTGTAATCTGTAAGTGTTTGAAAGGAACCCAACAGCACTGCTGTTCTTTACTGTCATTTTCTTAGTCTGAGAGGAAATAAACCTAATATATTTGCATAAAGTTATTTAGACCTCGTTATGAGAGGCATAGGATCACAGTCAGAAAAAATCAGTCAGCTAATTATTAGATTAGTGCATAAAATTATTAGTATAATGAACAAATTGTAAAAAGAGACAGCTTAATAGTATAAATTGTATTTTATATGCTTATCCTCGATATCTGCTAAAATTTGGACTTTTTCAAAGAAGCAAAAATAATTTCATTTTTAATATTCTTGAAGATTCAGAAGTTTCTGGTATTTGTTACTGGTTTTGCTACATTTTTATCCAGACTTAGTGCCGGGTCTCTCCATCACCACAATAATACCTTTGCATGGTTAAGGTAAAATTTGAGTTTATTGACTTTGATGCATAAACCTGTAGACACAAGATTAATCCCAGACTCATAGTAAAGAGATGGCTTTATAAGTGAATTTTGCCATTATAGGTCTTAAAGAGACCTTGATTCTAGTTAAACATTTAAGAAGAAATCCCCTGCAAATATCTTATTCCTTCTGATTTTCTATGGGCTCTTGAACATCTTTTCTGGGGTTAAGTGTTTCTGAGAGAAATAATTCCTTTTCACAGACCTCTCTTCTTAAGTGGAGACCTTTTAGCAAGGAGGAAAAACAAGAATCCAAGAAAAGTAAGTGTCAAAATTGTGGGAAAGGGGTTATTAATTGTTAATATAAATAATTTTGCCTTAAAAGTCCTTATAGGAGTTCATTTAATTAAGTAAAGCATTTAATGGCAATTCCATTACAGAGCTATGACTAGAAACTTGAAACTGTTCTAACCAAAGGGACAGCCAGGTTTGTTTTTCACAAATGATAAGGAATGTTTCCTCATAAAATCAATGGCTGTTCAGAAATTAACTTGAAACTTTAACAAGAATCTGGATTACTACAGGAGGAGTGCAATTTTCCAACCTCAGAGCCTTGAAAAAATGAGGAACTCTTTAAACCATTGTTATAAATGCAAATTATATTCTTTAAACGAGAGTTAGTCATTTGATGAGGTAGAGGAAAAAAACCCATTTCTTTTTTGGAAGCTTTTTATAAAATACCATCTCATTCTTTTTAACACAAGAATTCACCAATTAATTTGCTTCTGAAGGTAAGAGCACATTGTTTCACATGGCCAAGGCCCCCATGCCAGAGCAGCAGAACCTGTCAGGCTGTTCTTGGCCAACACCTCACTGCAAACATGTTCACTTGGACCCCTCAGTACTTGGAGGGGCTTCTGTGAAACAAATCCACAGTGCTCAGTGCCCCACTCACACAACATTCCAGAAAAATTCCCTGCCATTTACATTAGGGAAAGCTGCCACCTGTGATTGTATTAGTGCCAGGGTTCAGTGCCTGGGGATTCAGCAGCAGCACAAACTCTCCAAGGGGCCTGACAACAGTTGTTCAGCTACAGCAGCTGTGCTGCCAAAGGGCACGAGCATGAAAGGGGAGCACAAGAAGCTGCCTTGTCCCTGTGTGCCAAGGGCATGGACTTTTTCCTCATTTGCAGATGCCCAAATGTCCCTAAAATCAGAACAAAAATGGAAAGCAGATCTAGCTGAAAACGCCTTCTAGCCTCCTGGCTTCTCAAAACACTTTTCAGGTGGGTCCAATTTGGTAAATTATTTGGTAGTTTTCACTGCACTTTCCCTAACTGACTTCTATTGCTCTTGGCAGTGAACATTTTTCCTTTTCCAACACTGAACTGTTTAAGCTGTGTCTTTTTTTTTCTTTTTTGCAAAGCTGTAAGATAAATTTCCTGCATATCCCTTTATCTCTCTCCTTACTCCAGATTAACAACAAAAACACAATTCCCCTCAATAAAGTATATATGAGGTCCCTAGTGAACTGTAGTGCCCCTGGGTAAAATCCTTGAGCCCTTAAAGAGGATGAGAGCTTTACTGGGACTTTTGACCAATCAGAATTTAACCTAATTGGCATAAAGTGGCCATTACTCTAAGCACTGCCAAAACCCTGGTTCTGTTGCAAGGCTCAGAGACTGTTCCTACCCCCACATCAGTCACACCCACAACCATTCTGTGCTGGAATCACTGGTTTGCAGTCCCCTGGTGATAAATGAAAGGCTGGCGGGCATTCTCTGCACTGTCAGTGCTGTGGCATTCCCTGCTGTGCTGGCCAGAACTGACTGCAGCTTCCTAAACAATCCAGTCCAGCATCATCAGTCAGGGCTGGAGCAGCTCCTCACAGCCAGCAGAAGGGACAGCAACAGGAAGCACAAGGTCCAGGATGTGTAAAGAGTGTGGTGAGAGAAAACAATAGAGCAGTTCAAAAGTGATCAGATTAGCCCTTGAAGAGCAAGGATCCACATGGCAAAGGCTGGGCTTGTTTTCTCTTGGGTGCTGCTGTGGAGTGTAAAGGGTGAACTAATACACTGAAAACAAACTTATCAGGGTCAAAACTGCTCTGCTTTTGAGTTTATTGTGGACACTTCCAGCTTAACGAGTGCAAACTCAAATAATGTCCAAACTTTGTTATGTACACTCTCTTTTGTGTATGCTCATGGCTGTGTATAGATAGCTATTTACCAAATGTGCATTTCCTCTAATTGACGAGGAGTGAATGGTAAGTGGAAACTGGATTATTTTGGATTATGTTGCAAATTCATTACAAATTCAGAGGTTAATGTAGTTATAGCATTAAGTTTGGGTGAACAGACACGTTGCTTAAATGTATGAGCTGAAACTGAAATTATGCTGTTGAAGGAATCTTAAAAGTTATTTAGATGTGATAACTAAAAGTTCAGGATTAAATTCAATTCCACATTGTAACCATCTGGGAATGATCCTCAATGCAGTTTTATAGCATGGTTCTAGAGATTTTTTTTCCAGCTATTTTTTCTATTATAAAAATCAACAAAAAAGTTAGTTCATAAATATTCAACACACTCAGTTCCCTTCTTGACTTTATCTTGTGATAATAATACTGGAATCAGACCCAATATGTACATTTCAAGGAGATTTATAATATAAAGCAGAGAACATAGAACAAAGTACTGAAAATCATTTATGATTGAAACTGTAGATTGAAGTTGGTCTTCCAAGTGTCTCCCTGAGTAGCATCTCACAATTGCACCACAATACTGGGATTTGTATTGATAAGCTTTTTAATGTATGCAGCCAACCTCTTCTTTATTGTGTAACCACTGCACTGATTCTGCTTGGGAAAGCTGGGATGACTGATTGAAAAATTAGGAGGGAATTGATTTTACAGAATGTCACATTTCTGATGAGAGCATTTGAACATCTAATATACAGTATCGAAGTTTTGAGCAGCCAAAACTATAAAAAGTTATCTTTATAGCTGTGAATATACCAGTTTAATTCTTGCACCTGCCTATGCAGACAGAACTGATCTATTTGTGAACTTACATTTTTGTCATTTTTGTTACAAATCTATGACTTTTGAGACAAAATATGAGGGTGGGAGTTCAAGGATTTAGAGAGATGATTAAGCTCTAAGTCAACAGTTAAGAACAATATTGTTTTGGCATAAAAAATGCAAGCATAGTTTGTGTGAGAGCAAACCAACAATGAAATCAAAAGGTAGTTTTTGTTTGCCTTTCAGCGAGGTGACTCTTACCATATTAAAAAATAAAGTGTATCAGTCTCTACCCTTCTTCATTTTGATGAGCACAAATCTGGCAGAATACAAACATAAAAAGGTTGTGCTGATCATTTGTGGGTTTTTTTCAAAACATGATTCCTACTAGTTTTCTGTACTAGTTTTTGACATCAAGAATCCCAGTGACATGAAAGATTACAACAGGCATGAAGCACTGATCATTGATACTGCTGACAGTTGGGGTTAGTAGTGAGAATATCTGGCACTGGAAGTTACTCAACAATGAAAATACTGTTATTTGGAGTGCCTGTCCGATGATTTAACATACAAATTTAACATACAAAACACAATTTTATATATTAAATTCAGTTGTATAGAATAGGGATAGCACCTGATTAATCAAATTTGTTAAGTAAAATTTGGATTGCAAAGTGAAAGTAAATCACAAGGGAAACACATCACTGTTTTCAAAGACACTGAACTTTTCATTTTGTAGGTGGTAAATGCATCCCTGCACCATCGGGCAACATTTCAAAGTACAACTCTGCACCCCAATGACAGCAAAATGAGTCTCATCCTTCAGAGGTGTTATTGAAGTCTGCTGGGGTGTGACTCAAAGCTGCTATATAATAGTCTAGTACAGCAATGGCTCTCTTTTGTCACACCAATACTTTTATTTTATTAAACAATCATTCCGCCTTTTAACTGCAGTATAGAATGCAAAAATAGTTTCTTAATATTTTTATTGCCATGATGTTAATTCTTGCAATAAAGGATAATGTCAGTGACTGACTGTATTTCTCCCAAATACATTTTACGTTGATGAATATGTTTATTAAGACATGTCAAATGATTTCTCTGAATTAAAAGCTGAATAGAAGTAAATGATAGGATGCAAGGCAGTAATCCAATCTCATTGTTCTTATTGTACAATAAATGAAGAAAGATAGAGCAAAAACTTCACTGTGCAGTTCTAATGGAAATCCTTATATGCAGCAGAGCTTATGGAGACCTACCAAATACAACCCAAACCTAAAATTGCACATAACAGTCTCATAGAATTTCCAACAAAATCTAACAAGAAATATTTTAGAACAAAGAAGGGACCTACTGAACACATGGAATGATGTTAATTCACAGTTTGATTTTATTACAAACCAAATTCCTCAGGCCTGTTCATGCAAAATTTTATATTTACTATTGCTTTTGCTTTCCATTTTTTTCATTTGCCAGATTAAGGAAACAGGATGATTCCAAAGGCATGGAATTAACTGTTTGGTAGCAGCAATGCCAGAGTTCTGATGTAGTACACTTTGTGAAGATTGGTGTAGTTATAAATAAATAGATATTGTGTATGATATATGGTAACATTTTCAAACTCATCCTGTTTTTTTAAAAATTTAATTGATGAAATCTACCAACAGTCAGTGACAAATTAGATATTTCATTTGTTTTACTTTCTGTCTTTCCTAAACAACCCCAGAATCTCTCATTCTCAGGTTGTAATTAACTTCCTTGAAAATATAAAATATTCATTGGCGTTTCAGGAAGTTTCAGAGCATCTTCTCATAAATCAGCATCATGCATCTGAATTAAAATCTGAATGTAAATTAGAAACATTTTGTATTAATGATTGTGAGGCTAAACACACATTCAGAACTGATTAAACATTACTGTCTTTCAGTGACTGAGTTGCAAGAGGAATGGATTTTCAGACTCTGTATTTATATGGGAAATTTGATTTCCAGCATGGAAGCTCTGGATATCTGGAATGCATTACTATAGCTGGAGTTACATTAACAAAAATTCTCTCACTAATTTGCTGATGCTTTGAAGTTGTACTTGTAGCAAGATTTCAGTTTAAGTTAGTGAGGAGAAATTCATTTAAAGGTTTAAAAAATTCTCAAGATAGCTGTGACAAAGCAGCTTGCAGCTTCAAAACTCCAACAGAACTTATATTTAAATATACAATATTTCTATTCACATGGCTGCTGATAGTAGTGTGGGCTTTAACTTGGATGATTAGTTTGTAAAATGTTTCATTTAAATGTGGACTTTGTCCTCTTAGCTGTCTATTACAATCAGAATGCCATAAGCAGCTCTCTCCTGGGGTTAACTGAAAGCCAAATTTGTGTTTTGTTCAGGAATTTAATCTAAATTATCACATTATTTTAGTGTTGTTTCCTGTATAGATCACAGATACCCCAGTAAAATGAGTTTTTTACAACAGCAGTGAAGAATAAGGCTTTAAATGTAAGTAAGTTCCCAGTACTGCTGACTCCAGGCCCCTCTGTGACAGCACTGGAGGCTCCTGTGCACCAAGCACATCCTCCAGTTAGGCTGGCCAGTTTATTCTCCCTCGTTCTTCACTGTCTTGGAGCACTCCATCAGCAATACTTATCCACCCCTTCTGTCAATCTGCTCAAACTATCTTTTTCGTGCCTGAAAACTTACTGGTGTTGTCCATCTTTCTACTCACAGAACATGGCCCTGTCCTCAGCTCAACCTTTCAGTCTCTTTTCCTTCTAAGTGAGCAGATTAACAACCAATTGAAGCTTATGAAGGAAACAGTGCAATTCCTCTGGGCCAGACCCATGCACAAGGCCAGGCCTAAAAAAGCATTTCAGTGTAATCAAACAAGCCAGACACCAGAGAAGCCAAACAATGTTACCTGCTCAGCCCTTTGCATTCTGCAGCCCTCTGTCCCAACAAGGGCTTTGGTGGAGTTGCAAAGCCCCTGCCCCCAGCAGCACAAGGTCACAGTGATGCTGCACATCCTCAACAGTCACTTCTCCAACACCATGCAATTCACTGCCCAACAGGTACTCTGGAAGCACATCAGTTCTCGTGTTTGATGTGCTCCATGAGCTTTACATTTTGAACAACAGGACTTCTCTCTACTGAAGTTTCTTAGTAAGACACCCTGCTTATTTCCAGTGACCAACAGTAGGAATTATATTTAGGCAATGCAAGACAATGAATCATCTGGTTCAAACATGTTATCTAGGTTAAACACAAAAATAATTAGTTTGCCAAAGACAACAACAACAAAAAAGCTTATTCACTAGTGATGAAAGACTGAAAAATATTCTTGCAAATTCTATTTTCACAGTGTCAAACTAGTGACAGTTCCTGTCACTGGAGAACACAGGCTGCGCTTCTGTGAGCAGAAATGGGGACAAGAAGAGGGATATGCAATACAGAATTTTTATTCCAATGTACAAGGACTTCAAAAAATACCCTCCTATTTAAATGCCCACTGTCTCAACACAGAAATAAAGAAAAAACAAAAGTTAACTTATCGTAAGGCTCCAGTTACAGAGATGGTATAGCTTTGTTTTCAGCATTAGCATTTGTTGTTAGTCAGTATCCAGGACAACTGACAATCAAATGCAGCAGCAAACACAACTCTGAATATATTTTTTAAAAGGTCATTTTAATCACATGTTCTGCAAATCTTTAGCCAGTATTAAAATTGGCCATTTGAAACAGTGCAACATTTCCTTCTTTGAATCATGTTTAAAATCCACTTTTTAAAAGTTAAATTCAAAATAAAGAAGTAATTCATACATGTCAAACTAACTAAAAGCATTTTTCATCTTAAAAATCTCCTTAATCTATAATTGGCTTCCTTTTTAAATCACCTTTACCTTGGGAGCCTGCATAAATTGTTTAAATTTACTAATGCAAGGCTGGTTCTTGGGAAAGAGTAACAGAGCTTTTACTGATCATTAGGAAAAGTGACTGTGAATTGCACCAACTGAAGTATTTTTTCACTCTGCTATCATAGATCATGAATCAGAAATAATAGCAGTAATCACGTTCCAGAAATGAGGATGTAGCTATGAAGCCTCCTAACTCCCACTCCATCAGTGTTACAATCCCAACAAGTTAAATAAATCCCTTGCTTCTAACACAATAAGAAGAAAAGAAGAAAAAAAGAAAAAAATCCCCAAAACTAGAAGAGAAAATAATACCTTGAATGCTGCTGATTTCTTAAATACCTTAAAGTCAGAGATTAACACAACAACTCAAACTCTGTAGAAAAGTTTGCTTTTGGTTTGATGTTTTTAACATAATTTTTTACTTTCTTTTATTTAACATCTCATGTTAGAAGACTTGAATGCTACATTTTGATGGATATCTGCTGCTTGTTTACAAAGCACCACTACATTCTAATGTGTATGAATGAAGGGGAATAATAGAAAAGCAGTCCTAAGGAAAGTACTGGAAGAAAATTATGACAACAACCACTAAGGACAAAATGGCTTTTGGTAAAAGTCATCTAGGTAATTTGGATTCACATGTGCAAAGGAAGAACCTGTGTTTTTCGGGAACCTCCAAAATATCTGTTCTTTTCTGAACATCAAAAAAGAAGGGACAAGAGACTGAGTAAACTGCAAGACTCTGAAAAGAGCTTTGGCCGTCTAGTGGCCTGTGAGTTCTGGCAAATAGCTGCAGGCATCAGAGACAATCCTTGTCCTCTGGTAACAGCCCAGAAACAGAAACACACTCATCTTCAGTGTCAGAGACCACGTGAAGTTTGTCATTTTGACAAAAGAGCTTCCCTTCACAAAACACTTTCAGAACGTGTTGGCAACATCAGCAGAATGTTTTCAAGAGGAGAGAAAGAGCAAATGAACATTCAAATTAGAACATTTTTAATAATGTTTGGCTTTCAACAGCTTGTCTGAAAGACACAGTATGGAAGGGATTTGTAATGACTAAGAAATTCCTTCTGTCCTCTTCGTATTTATGGATCAATGTGAGAAGTACATCAGCCTCAAGTATTTAAGTCTCATTATGAGATGGCAAGTAGATAGAAAGTGGTAACTTGGAAAACTTTAAAAATGACTATTAAAGTTTACGATGCAATAATTTTACACAATTTCATTTTCTCCATATAAGAAAACATCTGGAATAGAATTTCTATGAAAGCTGTGATTCAGTTTGGTTTATTTGGTTATTCAAAAGTACCCAGAAAAAGCCTGATATTTTTCTAGCCATGGTAGTAGGTAATGCTTCACTGCCAAAGTTTCTGTCTGTAATATCCACTCTTGCAGTGTGTCAGAACTTCCCAGTAAAATTCTGATTTGCTAAGATACTGACCTTGGAAAATTTGTCTTAATAGTTTTGTCTTTATATAAAGATGTTTTTCCTGCGCCATAAATGCACATTTTCAACATATTTCAATCACTTGTGATGTTGTGGCTAATTCTAGTAGGTCATTTAGTCATGTTTTACATGAGTTTATGAGAATAAAATGCCAACAAATACAGAACAACAATCCACTTGCTATGAAGTAAATGTATGCAATATTGGTTATAAAATGCCTTGAGTAATTTCACCACTTGAAGCTTTGCACTTTACAATCTAAAATTATTGACTTAATGCATAAAGTTGATTAAAAACTGAAACAATTACCATCAGAGCTGCTGGCCTCTGAGGTTTCCTCGTGCAGCAGGAATGCCTGAGGTGCATAAGAAGCATTGTTGGGACTGCCCCTCTACCTGACCCCAAAGATCAGGACAGCTCCAGAGTAGCAGCAGTGCTTCTGTGTTGTAAATTGCAGTGGTACAAGAGCTGCTTTACATATAATCCTTGCCTCTGTGCAAGCCATATTCTGAGACAGAGGTGGTATGGAGGTCTGGGCTCAGCATAAATCAACATCCCATTAAATGTGTATTTTTTTTCCTTCCTTTATGCAGTACCTATGTGCCTCTGAGTTGCATTTATATGCAAGAGGTCCTAGAAGCAAGGCTTAAATCTGGATTCAAATCCAAGAAATAATGACTTTAAAGGCTTGCTGTGTTATGCTGTGTATTGTAGTATATACCAAGAGTTTTACACAAAATATCTCAGTGTGATCATTACAAAAATCTAGATAAAATCAATGCAGCAAGAACCTCTTTACTTTGTCTCCTTCATTTGTTGGGATTCTGAATAAACACTTCACATGTGAGAGAAAATAATGGACCCAAACTTCACTACTGTTTGTTACCATTCCTGCAAACATGGTCATGGGAAGGACCAGACATCAGCAAGGAGCTGATACACAGAGCAAAGAGAAGCAAAGAGCACATTCCCATCCTCATTAACCCTTCACAAGTCAAGCTGCAGGGTGGTAGAGCACCTCTGACTGAGGCAGCAGCCTAGGTCCCCTCCAGAAGTGCTGTTTTTACACAGGTAGGGTGTGTGCCTGCCCCTCTGCACTGCACACCTGCAGAGCCCCAGGTGGAAGCTCTTTGCTGGAGAGCAGGGCAGACAGATGAGGTGTCACATGAGGAGGTGTCACATCTCCCTGTGTGTGGCACCTTTATCCCAGGGCACAGCTTTCATTCTCTCCCATTACTCTGTAAGGAGGCACATCAGGAATGGCCATCAGCCTCTCTCACAGAGCAGTGCAGGCAGCACATGGAGCTGCTCTTTCTCCCATTGTCCTTACACCCCTCCACAAAAAAACCACCAATAACTGCACAATGCAGTCCAAACAAAACTCTTTCTTTCTATAGTTAGGGAAAACATGAGTGCACATACTTTAGATGCTTCAAAATGCAAATACCAATGCAGTAAAAGTATATTGGTAGTAAAATGCATATCTACACTGATCTACAGCACAGAATAAAGTCACTTACTGCCTAACAATCTAAACTTTCCTGAATTATACCTTTTTATTTTATAAAGATATTGAACTTGATTTTGTAAATATATACATAATTTAAGCATGTATATATGTATATTTTTAAGATATAGCTGAATATAAGCTACATAAATAAGTATCCAAATTAAATTTGCAGTGGCATTGTTTATCACAAGGAGAACATGTGTCTGAGCATGAGAAAGATCTGTACTGTGCTCTCATAGAGACTGGGAAATAAGTTGTCTAGGACTTCAGAACCACTTGAAATGTCACCAGATCTCATCTGAAGCTCCAAGGTTCACTTTTTTCTTGCCTTCAATAACATAAACATGTAACAGCAGATACAAAATAAAAATACTATGTAAAAGTTAAAACAATAATCTTCTCATCCTTCCCTTGAGGAAACAAAAACCACATACAACTTGATGCTATCCAAGGAAGTATTTAATTATTATGCCAGTGGATATGATCTAACAGCCTAATGAGACCACTTTGCTTACTGGATGTTACAGCCTATGAAACATATTGTTAAATTCAGCTGCAACCACAACGGTTTGTATTTTGGTATAACAAAACACGGAATAAGGCAAAGGCTGATGAGCTGAGCAAAAACAGGTAAAAGAAGACAAAGATACAAACTCCATATTAGTCAACCAAGAAAACGAATTTCAACTAAATATAATAACTAATTTTTCTAGTCAAAATTTATTTCTTTCACTGTTGCACTAACCTGCAGTAGGAAACTACATTTTTGTGATGTTGAGAAAATGAGTATTTCTGATTTTCAAGAACCCATGCACGTACTGTTGATCCTCATTTGACACTCAGCAACACTCATTTCATAATGCTCTTTTCAGTGCCAGCATTCCAGCTATTGATAAAGTTAAAATGCAACTTACGTAAGTTGTTTGGAGGAGGTCTGGTCTCCATGTTTTCATAATGCTGCACGTGTACTACAATGTTTAGATCTCTTTCCATATGATCTGTTGTACAAGGACCTTGAGGTCGCATAACATCAGCAAGAGCCCTGAAAACCAAACAAAACCAGAATGAATCTGCAAAATCTGTGAGACATGAACAATGTGTTGCAAGATCTATTTCAGTGTGCGACGCAGTCGATCATAACGTCTGCTGCAGAAACCAGCCCCCTTCACAGTAAATGCAGGGAAGTAAATTCATTGTGAGACTTCACACCTAAGGCTCTTTTTAGGCTGTCTTACTGTGCTAGAAGTAAAACACAGCAACACACTAAGTTCTTTAGGTATCTTGGCTTTGGAGGAACATAATTTAAACTCCTTGAGCCTCCTTGAGTTCTGCCCCTGCATGTGCTCAGTAACATTATTGCCATCTTGCACCTCAGGACCTAGCCCATGGCTACACCTTTCACAAACTGCTTATCTTCACACCTAGATTACTAATTTCAAAGGAAATTCTCACACATGCATTTACAATCAGAACAGACAACACAGTGGTCTTCACAGTCTTTATTCAAAAGTGTCACTCAGGTTGAAAAGTCACGTAACTTCCACGCAGAAATCCAGCAAGCACGGAATTTAAGGATTTCTCATCCAGATGGGGAGATCAAAAAAGTCTTTTACTAACTTCTGCGAGTGTCCTAGTCTTTAACATAGAGCAAAGCTTGCCCAGGAACACTCCCTGCTCCTTTGAAGGCAGTTGGGAAGCAGGATGAAAGCCCTGTGCTAGCAAAGAGGGAGTAAGCAAAGGCTCCTCAGTGAGGCCAGGCCCAGCCCGTGCTGGCTGTGCCTGCCCTGCAGAGCTGCAGGCAGTGTGCCAGACCCATCCTGCCCTGGTGCCTGTGCAAGGCCCAGCCCCACTGCCGGGGTCCTGCTGGGGCACAGCCATGCTCAGGGACACGGATAAACACACACACCTGGGTCAGCCCTGTGCAGCCAGAGCTTCTCACCAAGTTTTGAGCTCTGAAACTCCCAGCATGTCAATATCTGTGTCTGTGAGTCTGTGGTATTTTTCCAGAGTTCCATAGGAGCAGGATTAGCCCTTAGCTATATGCCAGAACCACCTGCTGTACTACTGTACACTAGGAAATAATTGGCCCACCTGCAGAAGCCGTTGCCTTAGGCAAAGGAAAGCTGTAGTATGTTACCAGTGTCTTCAGGGTTCAGTGCAAATGATTTCTATTCAGGTCAATGCATCATGGACTGTTATTTACCTCCTTTTTGTTTTATTGTTTTTAATTTTTAGACCTCTTGAGCAATTTTTTAAGGGTGTGGACACATTTTCTGGGCACTATGCCCAGTTTAGTTTTATTTTCTGCAAAATTGTATACAGTGTCCCAGATACTGCATCAAGAAATACTAGCTTATAAACTAATAAATAAATAAATAAACTAGGCACATTCCTTGGTGAAAGCCATGGCAAGTGCCATCTAGCTCCTCCACTGCACTTCTGTGACATTATGATTTCTCAATCAAGCAGCACTATACTTTTAGATACTAAAAAGTAGGTAGCTTCATTTATGTTACAGACAGAAATCCTGGGCTGGATCTTGCTTTCAGATTGCTTGGGTACACAGCTGAAAAATACTGATATTTTCTTTTGTCTATAGCTAACATCATGTTATTAAAATATTAGTTACAGTTGTGATCAACATGTTAGAGAATACTCTGTTGATCCTGGAAAAGGTCAGAAGACAGTAACCACATGATTAATGGTATCAGAGTAATGCTCCCATTTGAAGCAGTGCTTATACAGTAGAAATAGCAGAGCTGGCCTACATAACAGAATAATAAAAATTCAACAGAAGAGATCTCACAAAGACATGTAGAAATTATGCAAAAGGAAAGCATTATATTGCAAAAACAATTGAAAATAAGTAGTGACCAAAACCATTAATATCTAGTCGATTTATGCAAATATGTCTCTATACAGAGGAAATTATTGACAGCAATATTAATTCTAATTCCAGAGGCATCTGGACACATTTCTGGGAAGGGAAAAAAAGTAAATGAAAGTTCCTAACTCCAGTGTGGGAGTTAAAACTGTGAGATCTAAGTATTTCCCATCTATGTGAGAGTGCATTTCCAGAAATCCTTTCCTCGTTGCTCTTAATCTGATGGTAAATATTGTTTGCTGAAGACCTTAAATAACACCCTGTATGATGGCAGATGAACTACTGCCTTCCCATGAAAATGCTAAGCTTTCTACCAGTTCAGGGTGGCTTTTTTCAAATGATTTTCAAGGAATTACCTTTCCAATTCCTTCTTCTGTATCAAGAAAAGATGAACTACTCACCATCAAGTTCTGTTTTTAATAACAGAGCCCCTATACTGTGTTAGCCAAAGTTGTACAATCTTCCCAGGGCAGAATAGCTCACATAACTGAGAGCATGTCCTTATTCTCCACTGATGTCAGAGAGAGTTAAAAATGTGCAGCAGCTTCAGTATCACTGAAGTACAAAGGAAACGCTGTACCTGCATTTTGTTCTTTTAGGGATTTGTCCATATAATGAAATGGATAAAGGGAGGCTTGTTCCCCAGCACATGACAAAATCCTTGAACAGATGTTTGCTTTGAGAAATTCCACATGGGCCAGGAGACTTTTAAAATACCTTCATGCATTTGTCTCACCTAAATATAGTCATGTAGATTTTGTTCATCATCTGAAGGAACTGTCAGCCCCATTGAAAAGTTAAACTTACACAGAGGGTCTTTACCTACACCTGTGATATACTGGGTGATTTTTTTAAGGAAATGCAAAGTGCAAGATAACCTTCTAATCAGGGAGCAGTATCATTAAGGCCTGTGCAGTGATATTGTTTGTAGTATTACAAAAGTGGAGAAGTGTTACCTACAGAGGAGTTCATGGCCCAGAACTATCCAAGTACCACAAAACTTCAGCATTTTTCTTGCCATAAGATTTTTCTTTTTGGATATGTAATACTGGTTTGGGGTGTTATAAAGCATGTGGAGCCAGGCATTTCCCTTATGGGTAGAAGCTGAAAGAAGCTGAAACACAGGCTATTTCATGAAAGGTCACTTGTCAGATTTTACCTCCAAAACTGGGGCAAAACCCATAATGGAAATACTTTCACACATAGGATTCAGGATTTTGGCAAGTCAGGCTATTTTTGGGCTCAACTACATGTCTTTTAAATGATCAATACAAGACTTCACTCTTGATCTCAGCACTGGTCACTTCCTTCCTTGTGAAGGAAGACAGAATAGCTCAGATGGTTCACAATATTTGGAAGACTGCTAACACACTGGCAGAAGCACTGTTTTTAAAAACAGGAGTTACAGCATAAGAGCATGATTGTAAACATTGCCCTTTCAGTTCTTGGTTTGTTTGCACATTCTCCAAAGGATTAAGGAAGAAGACAAAGGTGGACTTGTATTTACAGAATAATCTCCTCCACGCAACCGAGGTAAAGCTTTTTCATTTTCTATTTACTTTTGAGAGAGAATTCTCCACTTGAACTGATGGAGCCTGGCAGGCCCATTGGTGTAGTCTCAAGCAGCAAGAACGTGCTGCCCTCATATGCCTGACAAAGCTCCTGGTCTGCTTCAGCAGGCAGATCAAATCTGTGTCCTCTCATGCACAACACTGCCACGTTCCCTCCCTCTGCCACAGCTCCCTCCCACACCATCTGATTTCCTTATTCTCCTCAAAAACGGGAGAGGAAAGGAAGAGCTACTCTGGATACTACTATTACTGCTTGTCTTGGACACTGTAGCTGAAGGGAATACACATCTCCGTTTAACATCAAGGAACAAATTTTAAAATGAGGAGAAACAAAACATGCGAGGTCTGAAATGAAAAACACCATGCAGAGTTAATTCTGCACTCCCCTCTCCACTTTCGTCCTCAAGATTTACAGTTCATGCCAACAGAACGAAAATGTCAACAGTGCCAGACCTGGCCTGTTTCCTCAAAACAAAAGTAACAAGCTCTCTAACAAGGGACAAGTCTTGACTTCTTTTCTAGAGGGACTTGTGCAATAGAGACTTCTTCCTATGATTTTTTTTTTCACTAATTAAATACATTTCCACAATGCTTCTTTCATTGTCAAATATTTCAGGAAAATTCAGTGAAGTTAAAAGAGTGTTCTTGGTTTGTTTTGATATAAGCAAAATTTAATGAAAGGCAGCTGTATGGAAACTATGCTCAGTTAATAAAGAAAGTTTTCTTTATTAACATTGTACCACTCTTACACACACCAGTGTCTTACTTCAACAGCAGATCTACTGACTGCAAGATGAAGTAATGCAAGGAATTAAAAAGTGTGGCACACTTTTGCTTCCCATTTAGAAGTCAATGTTCTCATTCCCATATGTTCTTATTCTATGTTCATATTTTGAAATATTTTTAGTAAATCAAAACTGGAAATATATTATTTACATCAGTTGTACTCAGTTGTTCATTTTTCTTAAAAAATTAGCGCCCATAAAAAAAATCAGTTTCCATTATGCATTGTGGTTTTTGATACGCAGTACTATCCCTTTCCTAGGTGAATTTGTTCATAGAAGTGAAGGGGATTCAAATGTTTCTTGTAGCCATTGATTAGGCAAGGGAAAGGAGACAATCTTAGCTAAGGAAACAAATGACAAATCATTTTCTGTGTGTTTCTTGCTGCCAGCCAAAATGGAGTAACACTCAGTACTTTTGCTTTGGCCTACCTAACACCCTCGATGCATTAAACTTCTGCTTATTAATAAGGTTCAGTATAGAAAAAACCGTAGGAGGTGTTCTTTTTTATTTTGTTTTTCTGATACTGTAGTGATGTTATAAAAGAAGGTGACTATGAACACAGCCTACATATTATATCAATTGTTGGTACTAGAAACTGATAGGTAATATCTGTCTGAACAGATAAATTATTTTTTAAGCATTGCAGCCTTTTTTCAGAACATTAGTAGTGTAAAATGAGCTAGAATGGAATATTTTAGTTAAACACTCACTTGAGGACTATAGGGTTACTTCAATTCTTCACTCAATGAATATATTTATAGATTGCCAAAGGGATTTACAAATCTAATTCCTTTTCAAATTAATGTTAAACTCATCCCACAATTGGAATAAGAGAGAACTTTAAAAAAATAAAAGCTACAGATCTTCTTTCTCAGAACATGACAAGCTATTATGTGTACTGAGTGGGTGACTGTTTTTCCATGTGATCATGACTTTCCAAGTTTCTATATAATCCTGCCTTGAACAGTTTCATGTACAAGATCACAGACACTGTTAAGTAATCAAGGTAACAGACGACCTTTGCTAAGACCCACTTCAGAAACCTAATCTTTATGCATACATGGCTGAAGGATATCAGAATGATTTTCCAATCCCCTACAATTCTACTTCCATAAACTGAGACAGAATATCCCTTCAGAATACTTCACACCTGTACTTCAGATAGCAAATATTTCTACTCACAGAAGCAGGACCTATTTAAGCCATGATTTGCAGGGATGGCTATAACTTCACTCTCTTCTGAGCTTTGTGACTGTTACGAGCCCTCTTTTTTTGACTGCACAAAGGCACCATAGAGGGAGACTGAAGCTAGGAAGAGCTTTTTGCAAACAAGCAAAAAAGATTAAAATTTAAAAAAAAATGGGACCCATGTATTGTTTTTCTCAATTTATATTCAAAATGTCTAAAGGATTATCTTACCTTCCTCATCAAAACCCATCTTTGCATAAGTATCACTGACACACACTGTTGACTAAAATTCCTGCAATGTGCTTTTTTCCTCAGTGGTAAAGCATATCCATATCAGCCAGTTTACAAATAGCAAATAATAGCTCATGGACTGGTGATATATTTTCAGGGGTATTTCTGTGACTTTCTCTGTTCGTTTCGGGATAAGGAGTTAATCAAAAAGTCATGCATAAACTTCAGTAAAAAATGAGTCTCCAGGTGTTGAGTTGATCTCTTGGACTGTCTTTCAAAGGATGACTCCTCATCTAAGCCTTAAAGATGGTGAGCTACACCACTAACAGTCAGGGCAAAAAGAAGTTTTCTGCCACACTGCACATCCAGTAGAAGGTATCCCCTCATTGCATTTCATCACTAAAGTTGCCCAATATGCTGGGATCTATTTAGACTCTTTAATGGATCTGTTTGCCTTTTTTAATGCCTTTCCCCCATCTGCTTTACTTTCATGTGCCTGGGATTAGCATAAAGAATCAGACAGGCTGCAAACTTGACAAATGTGTTATGCCTTGATTTTGTACTGCTGTGACAATCTGGGTTTGGAATATGTTGTTAGAGACACTGGGCTCTGTCCCGAGTTGCCCACCTGCCTATCCACCGCTAGGCAGCCAGGATCTGGAGTAGATGGTACACAGCATGCCTAGCTCTAGGTGGGGGAGGTTCTCTTTGACAGAACTCAGCCATTACACCGTGGAGACAGAGTTAAACACACACACACATATGGATGAGGCAAGACTTTCATATTCCATTTTTTACCTCTCAACAGTAACTGAAAAAATGTTTAAAAATTCTACAATGGCTTTTTCATTTTGTGTCTTCCTCTTCCCTTCCACCCTGACTCATTTTCACAGCTTAGAAATTTTACAAATAGCTCACACACTTGCAAGGGCTGGAGGAGTAGGGAAGGTCCTGCCAAAATCATTTTGCAGCTGGAGAGGGAGGGTGAGATGGCATTTGTTTACATCCTTCTGTTGAGAAGTAAAAACATTTTCCAATCTTTGAAACTGTTGGAAGAGGGAACGCATCAGGCTCTCTATAATTCAGTGTTGCTGCTTTCAGAATTTTTTTGTTTTTCTATTTATGCACAGTATATCTGGGAACACTTGCTGGATCTTGTTAGGGAGAGGGTCAGGCACTGCAGATAAAAATGGACTACTGTCTGTGCAGACTCCACAATTATCCCTAGTCTTCCTCAATATGCATGTTCTGTGATAACCCGGGCTAGGGGCACCACAGGAGCTCTGCTCAGCAAAGTTGGTGTCTCTCTGTCACCTGGCAGGGGAATGCAGCCTGCCTGGCAGGAGTTGTTTGTTTGGCAGGGACACACGGGCCCCTCTCTCCTCCCTAGGGGGTGGGCAGGAGGTCGGGGGGAAGGGGACTCTGCTGCCTGGCACTCAGCCTTACCTGGACATGTGCTCCCGCTGGGGTCTGTGTGCCTTCTCCAGCCCTAGTTTGGTGAAGATCCCCACCAGCACCATGACTGCTACAACCCCACAGATGATGTAGACAATAAGGTTGGTTTTATCCCGGGTAGGGTCATGCAGAGGGTCGTCTATGCGGGAAGGAGGCTTCCCAGTGTTCATCCACAACGGCGTCTCATAGTTTGTGCAGGTGCTTTGATCCAGCCTCGTCTTCTTGAACTTGCAGCAAAACCTGAAGCCACAAGTGCCACAGCAGAAGATGAACTCCCCCGAGCTGCAGTTAAAGGGGGGGTCCCACTGCCCCATCACGTCAAAGTAGCCCCTGCAGAAGTCTGGGGTGGGAGGTGGCTCGGAGGGGTCTATCTGTTCCCCGAGGCTGGAGTGGTTTCCTCCCGAGAGCACCACAAAGCTCCCCAGCTGCTGGCCAGCTTTCTCCTGAGCCCGACACACCAGCGTGAGAAGGTCCGCCACCAAGTAGCCGAAGAGCAGCCGAATAAAGCCTTCCATTCTGCCTCCCAGCCCCGGCTCAGCGATGCTGCTGCCGCCGCCGCTCGAGCTGCTGGATGCTGCGCTGCGCCAGGAGCTGAACATAAAGGGGCTCCGTCAGGGGCCGGGCGTCCGCTCAGCCCGCGCTCGCCTCCAGCACCACGGACAGCCCCGAACGGGCCGGGCAGGGTCCGCAGCCCCCGCGCAGGGTCCGCAGCCCGGCCCCGCTCCGCTCCGGAGCAGCGAACGCGCGGCACTTGTGGAGCGGAGTGCGCCTGAGAGGGAGCGCGGGAGGAGGAGGAGGAGGAGGAGGAGGAAGAGGAGGACCGAGGGGTGGAGGTGGCGGCGGCGTGCGGGGCACCGCGCCGGGCTGGCGAGAGGGGCGTGGAGGGGCCGCCAAGCGANCCGTCCTCTGAGGCGGCCGCGGGAAGCTGCGTGCCAGAGACGGGGCTGCCCGCCCGCCTGTCCCCTCCGGCAGCCCCGCTGAGGGGCCGGCGACTTCTCCCTTTCTCTCTCTCTCT
>VXBB01021941.1:24528-41320 GCA_013399915.1 Illadopsis cleaveri
TCCTCTCCGTCCCTTACATAAGAGATTTGCCGCCCCGGCGGGCGCTCCCCACACAGGTGCGTCTCCAAAAGCGCGGGAGCTCCTCCTCGTCCCCTGCCTCCCTCAGCCCGCCCCGCGCCGAGCGGGGTAGGGGGCAGCCGGGCTGGGCTGGGCGAGCCGGGGACAGCTCCGCGGCAGGAGAGCTCCTCTGCCCATAAGTAGAGCGCTCCTTCTCCCGGGAACTCCTCTCCGAGCGCTCTCCGGAGACGCACTCACCTGCGAGGCAAAGGCAGGTGCCGCGGGCGAGGCGGCGACCATGAGGCCGCGCCTCAGCTAAGGCCGGGCGGGAGCAGGCGCTGCCCCGGCCGCGGCGTGCCGAGCACAGGTACAGTGGTGCTCGCAGTGCCTGCTGCCGAGCAGGGCTTTGTCTGCTAAACATGAGCTGCTCCTGCACATCATTTATTTAAAAATCTCCTTAAAATGTCAGTCCGTTGGCTCCAGAGGACACGGTGAGGCAGCGGGCTGTTTGCGAGATACAGAATTGAAATAACTTCCCCCAAACAGAGAACTGACTCTGGGAAAGACTTTAGTGATTCGCTCTCCTTCCCTGTTACTTAACTCTCTCATCTCTGTCGTTTGGTTCGGCGGTATAACCTGCGCAAGTAGCAGTAATATTTTCCTGAATACTATGCTGCCACCAAATGTAGGAAATAAGCCCACTATGGCGTGATTTAACAGTGTGGGCTGGTGCTGAAAGCCGCTTCCCCTTTCCTCGGGGCACGTCTGTGAGTGCCTTGCCGTGGCCTCGCGGGCTGCCCTTGGCCCTGGGGAACGCGGCTGTGCTGGGGCTCTGCCATGCCAGCCTGCCCTCCCTCTCCCTCTGCGTCCCTGGCGCTCTTCAGGAACTTGGGCCAAGTCCGTGTGGAGTTGTTACACGGTAAATAAACGGAAAGGTGAGGCAGAGGACAAAGCAGACGTTTGGAATCGGAGAGGGCTGCAGTTAGCTAATTGCGATCCTTTGCCTTCTCTTAAAAATAGACTCTGAAGTACAGTGATGATTCCACTGAACAGTTTGACAGTAAGGCTGGCATCTTTGTCCAGGAGGTAGGTTAGAAAGCCCCTTTATTTGTTAGCAGAGAAAAACAATCAGTCCCAGCAAAAAACCAGCCTTTCTGGGTTTTAATATTTAATTCTTAAAACCTCCACCTCATCAACATCCCCTTTCAAGTCTCCTCTGAAATCATATCATTCCTCCCTTGTGTATACTTCTCTCTACTATAATTTATTATTTAACACTTTGTGATGCAGTTTGTGCTGAAAATACTGCTCAAAATGAATCTTTTCCATACTTATTATTGCATCTAGAGACATTTAAGGTCCAGTCTGTCAAGCACTTAAGATTATGCAAGTTTCCCTGTTGATTTGGCAGCTAAAAAAGCTGTTTAAATATTTTGGATGATTAATGCTATACATGTGTGGAAATAATAACATCCAAAATGAATTTATTTTATGGGTTGTTAATCCTCAGTAAATATGGTACAAGTTTCTTGTTTTGCTGAGTTCCTAGGGGTTTCCTTAAGAATTACCCTACAAAAAAGAAGCCTGAAGGATTTAGGGTAGAACGTGACATCTGTGGGACTCAGGTCCATGAGATCAGAACTCAACCCTAAGTGGAATGTGCTTTGGAAAAATAGTGAACTGGAGTTGTTCTAGACTGGGGCACTAAACCTTTTTACTAGACCTGTGGCAGTGTGCTTTAAAGGCTTCTTAGCATAGAGTTCTAAGAACACCTGCATGACCAAAATAAAAACCATTAGTGACAATAATGGAAATAAAACTAGTTGAGAGAAATTTGTATTATACAGTATTGAGGCACATCTTAGGTCACTGTGTGATTTTATAAAACTCACAAAAAAGTCAGTCAATAAATGTCTTATTTATTTCAGTTGTGCTTAACCAGTTGAGAAACACGGAAGATTTCCCAGTTTTGCACCACCATCTTCCACTTCCAAAACTTCAACAATTTCTTTTTGACATTGCTTTAAGGCAAGGAATAATTTCCTACTTATCTACAGATTTAGCCCATAAGGAATGTTCTTTGCCTCTGAAGTAACTGAGAGAAAGAATTTTTCAAACTGAACCTACAGAGTTCTCTTTACTCAAGTGCATATCCATTTAATTAAGTGGAATTCTTATTTTAGGCATCAGCCATATACAAAAGTCTTGTTATATTTTCCTTCTAATTTCTTTGACTTGTTTTCACCAAGACAACGTAGATCAATGGCAGTGCTTGTGCTTCAACTTTAACCTAGAAAATAGGCACCTTTCCTGGTAAATTCAGTAGCAATGTATACTCATGTCACATGGAAGCTGCATATACACTCATACTCTGTTTCTTGAATTCCGTGTGCAATTGTACATAGGACTGATTCTTGCAGGGTTTTTTATGAAAATAAGAGAGTTTGAAAAAGAGTAAAATTAGGAGAGAAAGTCAGTGAATTAACCTGGATGTTGAGGTGGTGGCAAATATGAAGAGTATAGAATAATCAGACCATATGAAGCAATTGCAATTATTATGTTCAAAATTCTGTATTTAATTCTTGTTGATAACAACAGTGTTGATGTAACCTTTGAGTATTTCCCTGGGACTGATTACCTGACAGAGAGAATAGTTCTTTGCTGAGCATTGAGTCAATGGAACTTTCTAGCCAATCATTAATTCCCAAGAAATGCCCTATAGCTCAATCATTAACAGACATTCCAGAGCTGTGAATATCTGTCAAAAAAAGCAGCTAGACAGACCTGATCTCAGGCAGTATTGATGTGAAAGGTATTTTGTGATAAGAAATGTCATGTAGAAACTGGAATGAAGCAGTCAATGTCTGGTTCCTTGTTTCATTTCATGCTGTAGTGGGGTGTCTGGATGTAGACACACGTTTTGTGGCTGGAGAACAGAAGAGGTGATGATTCTTCTGTGCCAGGCCAAGTGGCAGCAGGTTTGCAATCACTGTCTTTAAAAGAACAGCTCAGTGGAGGAAGATTTCTGCTGGGCAGCACTAGGGAAGCTTGAGACCTAGAGAAATGTCTTAGCAGATATGAGTTAAAGAACTCTTTCTTGAAAGAGTTCAAGAAGTGTGTTTTACCAAGGAGGCTACAAGTGACATAATGTTTATAGATACTGAAAAAAGTCTATGATTCACAAATACTGTAAACACCCTGAATCACACAGCACAGAGGTTTGTTTTGAACAGCTCTGCATTCTTGAATTCATGTAGATCAGACAGCCCCATTTGCTTCTACCAAGTTCTGTCAGTCCTCTATGAGCACTGTCCTTCCCCAGTGGTATTAGTCTTGCTGTGTGGCTAAAGTGCATTTGGTTTTAGTTACATAGGAAACTCTTCATAAGCCTTTGCTCTTTTAACCAATAACTGCAATCATTAGTGTATCAGTACAGCAATGTGTGAAATCCCAGCCTGCATTGTGTTGACACTTCTGCTTTTAGAAATACTGAGCACACATCTTCTAACCTAACTAACCTTTCCCTTTTCATTAAAAAAGATGCACATATGGACTAGGACAGAAGCAGCTTGTTCTTACAGTTTCATGGATTCATAGCAATTTTAACAGGAACATCTCAAAAACATTGAGCGCCTCTTTGTTTTTGTCATCAGATCTCAAAACATACACTTTGCACAGAGCAAAGGAATCACCATCAAGAGATTTTAATGAGCTGAGGCACTGCATGAATGAGAAACCATGAGAGACTTGCTTTTATGGCTTACTGAGGAGAAATATATAATTTATTGCAATTATATAATGTAGAATTTACCTTTATAACCTAACATTTTTCTCTTCAGTCTTCTTGTAAAACCTAAACTGTAGTAATTTTATGGGTTGGGTTTTGAGGCAGGCAGTAACAGCAACCACATTTGGAGTGGACTTCATGAAATCCCAAGAGTTCTTGTAGCTTCAGCTTAATTCAAAGGAAATTCAGAAAAAATCAGATAAATGTAGAAGGTAAATGGAATACTTGCAAATAAATATACAAGAGGCAATCCATGTATAGTACAAATGTCTTTAGTATACAGCAGTGGGAAAAAAGTGCCAACATGTCTAAATCAGCTTCCAGCAGTGTAGCTGAAAAATGAGCTGTGCCCTCAGGTTTGCCTCTTATACAGCTACTGCTCTGATCCTGAACAAGAGAAGGTGACAGCCAGTTTCTCTCTTTGGCAAAACTGATGTTACTTTTGAATTGTAGCAGTATTACAAGTACCCATGAAGAAGGTACGTTTCTGCTTGTTATAAATTATCCTGACATGGAATTTAGATCTGGAATGATTGGGGATTACTGCAGCTGACAAAGAAGGCTCTGCAGATCATTGCAAACTTGTGCCAACAATACCTTTCTCTTGTTAACAAAAAAAAAAAGAAAAAAAAAAAAGGAAAAAATGCTACACAGGATCAAAAAAATTGGAACTGCTTTTGTATCTTTCCAACTGAAAAGAAAACCACCTTTGTTCCCATGAGTTCAAATTTTCAAGGCAGGAAGGAAGCCTTTCTAAACAGCCCTAAAATAGCGTTAAAAATTGTCAAGGTTAAAGTGAGTATCATAGGCTGTATACTGTACCTGAGCATAGAGAAGCTGTTCTTAGATATAGAACAGGACACACAGGAGAGAAAATTTTCTGATCCTCTGCTGTTTGACCCTGGCCTATGTTAGACCAGCTGAGGAGCAGATCTAACCAATACCTCTTCTAAAACTCCTCAACAACTGAGATAAAGAGGTAGACAAGTTTAGTCTACAATGTGCACTCTTTGGGCCTGAAACATCCATGGATGGAAGGCAGAACAAGAAGTCAAATCAATGAGTCAGTTAAAGTCTGCCAGTTTCAGCACTAATAACCCTCAAGGGCTATAGAAGTGAGCTGTAAACCTCAGAAATGAACAACCTGCTCTTCACAGAAATGTAAAGCTGCTGTATTACTTAACTAATAAATATTTTAGCCACCATATACTTTGCATGTCTTCCAAAATGTTCTGTCAAGCAACCAAAACCAAAATTCGTACTGAAAATCAGACCTTTCTAGTGTGCTTCCCTGATAATAAGCTTTAACGATGTCTCCCTGTATCACTGTCACAACATGCCCATCAGGAGCTTGATGTATTTTGAGTCTTACATATAGTACTAATATATAGATCCAGGAACTTTCAGATTTATGAATAAGAAAATTTCTCTTGACACTTCCATTTTTAAAGGATGCTAACTGTTAAAAAGATGCTCAGGATTTTAAAATGCTAAGTCACGAGATTAAGTAAGTGGTACAAAGTAATAATGGTCAGAGTTCTGTGATACCTTTTTAATATCTATGACACAGTTATCAGTGTCAGGTGATGCTGTCAGCAGTTTTCAGGTGGCTGTCACATTCACTTATGTGACTGTGGGCCTGGCCAAGAGTGTCAGACATGGTTGTCAAAGGTTAAACATCCACGGACCAACTCAGTATCTACTAAATTCAACAACTGTCTTCTCACTTATTTAAAGTGGAAACTGCACTGCACTGAGTGATTTTGCTCAAGAGATGCTGAATAATCACAGCTTACATGAAACACCAGATGTCTGAGTGGTCAGTACATCTGAAAACCGGGTCACATATTTGAAAGCCCAATAATGAATTCAGAAACTAAATGTAGGCCCATGTGTTGGAAAGCTGTTGACGTGCACAAATACACACACGGGCTGCAGACCATGCTTTTAGGCAGATGGTAGCAACTGTCCCTTCTTGACTCCACTTGACGGCCAACTGTAAAGAGCAGTGCTAAAACTGGCTCCAAAGGGATCTGCTTCTCTGCCCTTTAGCATGATAGCCAGTGAGAAGAAATAACCTGTCAACTAGGTATACTGACAGATGGCTTAAAAACCCAGGAAGATTTCAAGGTGGAAGAGTAAATGCCATTCCTTATGTTTTCTTTCTAGACAGCATCCTGATAATGCTAACAGCATTCATCATTGATATTTCTGAACACAGTGCAATTCTGTTACACCTACATAAATGCAATATCTATCTAGAACATCTGTCTAGGTACTCTGTTATACTATCTTGAATGAAAAGGCATCAATCTGATTTCCTTGCTCTTTGCATAAAGCCAATATGAAATGAAAATGTAATGCTTAGAGTAAATAATGTGCAGTAGAACATTTTTAATAAATTTTTTTTGTTTTATAGTATATATTTGCCCCGAGGTTTTTTTATTCTTGTGAAAGTCCAGTGATCCCACAGCTGGATAAATAATACAACAAATAAAAGGATTTTAACTGCATTGTGAAATGCACATCAGGGAGTCTTAAGAAGTGCTGCAAAAGGTGCTGACAGCAGACTCTTGTGGTATCTTTTTGTTGTAGTGTTTACTTAAATCAGCAGACTATCTCTAACCTGCTAAATATAATCTAATGTTAATAACATATTTAGGATATCTGTTCCCTAATACATATATTTTGGAGGTTATTGCAGAGTACAATAAGGTTAAACACAGTTTTGTCACAGGATGTTTTTAGTATTGGGTCTTTGACTATCAATAATAAATTATTGACAGCTGTATGCAAAGTCTTGACTCATTAACAGAAATATTAGCATTAAATTCAACTGAGTGGAGATTTCACTCTAAGGACCAAGATTTTATACCTTTATTCTCATTGAGATGTTCTTGATAGGACATAATATTCTATTTGTTTCAATGGGATAATTTTATAATGCTAGTGTTCTTCATAATGAAAGCAAACCCAAAATCTAACATGAAAGGCTGCAGAAAAAAAAGATACAGGAAAAGTTAAAGACAAAAATACCAAGGCCACCATCCAATGCTCATTATGTGAGAAAAGGCAGAAATATTTAAGGAAATAATATCTCTACATACAATACAGCTTTAAGCTCCAGTGCATCTGCTGTGTGTTCCTGCAAATGTATTCAGCCAGCTCTCAGGTGTCTCTGTGCATCAATCCATGGAAGCCCAAGGGAGGCCCGTTCTGCTGGCACAGGGATAAGGAGAGCTCTCTGGCACAGACGTTCAGGGAAGCTGCCTGCACTGCTGGGGAAACCAAGAGAAATCAGCAGTGTATTCATCAACTCTTGTTTGCACCTCCCTCCCCGCCTCCGTCCATCCCGAGCATCTCCGTGCCCTGTGTGAGAGGATGAGGGCTCCTCCTCACTCCCTGCATGACCTTTCACTAACTCCAGCTGGAATTTTCTGGGCAAGAGAAGGGTCATCTCTATATCATGTGCAGATGCAATTTTCTTGGCAACTGACATACAGCTGTGGAGCTGATTCCCTGAGGAATCTCAGCTCCTTGAGAATAAACTGTAAAATCCCTTATTTTCACTTGCTTGTCAAATAACAACAACAATAGCAACAACAAGAAAACAAAGCCATCCCTCCTAGGACTCAAGGAGAAACTACAGATCCTCTACTGTGGTTACACTTAGAACTTGTAAAGGTGTTTTGATACCATGGTGATGAACACAGCACAAATGCCAAGATAGACAATGGATCCAGCTGGCACCTCTCCCTCCTCCCCCACACATCATGGTGTTCACTACAACAAGTTTATGATTTTGTCCTAAAAATCTGTTGAGTCCTGTTGGTCTTTACGAATTTACTTGCAGAAATCACAAAATGCTCTCTTCACTTTGATTTAGTCTAGACTGTATAAGAGGTGCATGATTTTCTTCAGAAATGACACCCATATGATATATTCTCTTGGGAAAAAAACCTCCTCTAAAACCCTAGCTGATAAATAAATGTAAAATTCTCCTTCTTGGAAAAAAAATTATATACCTGTCTGCTCAGGCAGTTTAGGCAAGTTTTCCCCAGGATGGTATTTTTATATTTGTTCTGGTGAGATTTATTGTTCAGAGGCTCAAACAGAAAGTCCTCTAAGTTAACTTCTGCCTTGTAATTTTTCTGTTTACATTGGATTTACTTAAGGATGAGGGGGCTTGATTTTTTTATCTAGAGGATGAAATAAATACTTTCTAGACTAGGTTATGTAAGAACCCAGAAATATTACAATTCTCTTTTCTTACAGGAAAGGTGTGAAAAATAATAATAGTCTCATTGATTCACTAAATCTTTCTCAAGATATTTACTAACTCTAAGTTTTAAATAGTAAACACTGCTATTTAAATTTGTGAGGAGGTAAGAGAAAAGACTGGAAATTCTACTACCAGCCTGCTTATAATTATTTCTGGCTGACAGCAAGATGACAGATGCTTCTTCAGGTCAGGGCTTCCCAACCTGTTCCTAGGCAAGCTTTGCATCCTTTTTCACACTAGCTGGACTTCAATTACTGTGGCACATCAAGGGCATGAACAGCCCATGTGCAGATCTCTCAATCCTTTAAAATCCACAGTGGGAGGGTTTAACCATTCTGGCTTACAAAATTGCATCTGCACAGGAATGAAATTTAGCCTTAAACAAATAGTTTGTTCAGCCCCCAAAAAATTTGTTGGAGAAAACTTAGGGCGAACAGAAGTTACAGTTATAGTTTGCCTGAAAATAAGTATGTAAATCAACCTGGTTTTCAGTTAAGTTTGACCTTCTCTGGGGACAAATTAGTCTTGAAGATTTTTAGAGATGCAAATGGAATATTTGCTTTCCCACCTGCCTGTTCCAGCAAGGAATGCAATGATCTCCATCTAGGTAAGCTTAGAAGTACAATAATGAATGCTCTTTTGCTCAAAGTTCAGCACTGGCAAATTCTCACCAGTTCACAGTTCTTTAATACTTTTTGCAGAAATTATCATAGATAAGACTAGATTAGATTAGAATTGCTTGAGAACTGATGAGTTTAAAAGGAACTGTCATAAATATTGTAGTGAAGTGCAGCTGGTTGATATAGTATGATATCACATTTTGTACATCAGATAGGCATACTAAGACCACCCACTGAATCCAATTAATCAATCACAGTTTTTATATATTATATACATGTTTTGTGTATATGTACATTATATATGCATAGATACACTTTTCCCTCAAAGTCAGTTGCTCTATTCCAAATGTCTGATTTTAAAATGTTTATCCATAGTGCTTGTTTGGAGTGCAGATTCAGATACATTATTATATTCTTCTTAGCATGATGAGTTCTTACAATGTTTAGAAATATTGTGGAACTGCAAAAAAGGCACAGTCAATTAATTCCTTCATTTGAATAATTAAACATTTTAAATACTCCCTCCATACCTTATGTTCAGCTCTGGATATATTATTAATAGTAGCTTGTACTGTGTGCTGCAGGAGACTGTCAGGCACATGATTCTTAGAACCTGGGGAGGAGAACATTTCCTGGCACTGTGAATTTACCTACCCAATGACAAAGTTGTCTTTTTCTAATTCAAACGTGTTTCACATCGCAGTAATTACTCCATATGAATGTTGTGCTTTTATTTTAATGAAAAATTCAGCACAGTTAATTGTTTCCAAAAAATTGTTACAGCTGATGAATCCATCCCATTGCATTCAACAAAAATGCTGATCACACTTCACTATTTTTGAACTGTTTCTGGTTTACCACCCATTCCAGTACCATGGTCTACAAAGTGCGTGCACAGGATAAGTAAATGACCGTGGGTTTGTGGCCAGACACTGTTGCCAAGTGAGTGTTGTCAGGATGGCTGGAGAGGGTTTGTTCCATCTCTGTGGTGAGGACATCCCTACAGGCAAACAGTGCCCCTACTTGGTGGATTGGCATTGTGCCATTTGCTCACCCTCAGGCCCACTCTGGGACAGTGTGCAACGTCCACTATGCTTTTTGAGTGAGCCTGACTATGCTACAGAGCAGGAAGGTCTCAGTCCTGTCTGGTTTCAAAGCTAGAGTGTCTGAAACAGAAATGGCTGGCACAGTTTGTTTTGCAAGGACACGGGGTTTATAAGCCACGGAGTACATTTGGAAGAGTTGGATGTGGCATCTTCTCATTCGCAGCCTAGTGTTGTACACAGCCTTCTTCAATTCCTCACTGTGTATTCCTGCAACCAACTGGCAAACATCAGAATGATCTTTAAGGGTTCCAAGTCATCTGCAGAAGAGGCACTTGAGTTAATTTTCTATCTTTTGCCTGATGTACAGGGGACATATCTTTATTGTGATTATCCTTCAGCAAATGTAGGAATGGATCAGTGAGACCAAGCAATATTTCCATGAATAAAATTTTACTTCTCCCTTGTTTCGAAACCAGAAGAAATTCAAAGAGTGGGAAAGCCACTTTTCTAGTGTCAAGTAGTCTGGATTTTTATGCTTGGACATTGGACTCTGTTACATTTGTAACAGACTTTTGTAAAATACTGGAGCGTTAAAAATTTGAAAGAACACTCTGGGAATACAGACAGTGTTTGCTGTCATTGACTTAGTTGTTATGAATAAGTACAACTGGAAGGGATCTGAAAACAATCATTGCAAACACGGGAAGGAGGCTGGTAGTTGAAGTGAAGGGTAGTACAAAACAGGTGGATTACATTTGCCTTGTAGGGCATGCAGTCTTTTCCTCATCTATTATTAATTTTAGAAGTAGAAGCTTTGTGGTGCATGTTATGTCTTCACTCATAAATCAGCCTCTGTGTGCCTCTACCTGCGCCCAAATTTTTTGTTATCTCTTTTTACCCAAGACCTATAAAACACCCACAGATCTTTAGACCAGGAATCTGAGGGAAGTGGAAAATGTAATTTATTGCTGAGATAATACTGTTGAAAAATGGTTCCTTCTGGGTATCTAATACAATCACTAATGGGAAAAGAAAGGTCCTTGAAATTCTGAGAAACAAAAGTGCTAGACACAACTAAAAGAGTCCACACTGAAACCTAAAAAAAAAATCAAGTACTATTTCATTTTCAAATCACATTTCCTACAAATTAAAATAAGAGGTTTGTAATAGCGATAATTACCTATTCAGCATCCTTCATCAGTCCCTGAACTAATTTTCTTCAGTCATTACTTGAGTGGAAAAAAAAAAACTTAAATGGGTCATTTATGGTTAAATTAATCTGTGTTTTTCCCGGAGTACCTCCTTTGTTCACCTCCAGCTTTAATTACTGAAAAACATTTTGTTTTATAGAAATCTGTGGCAAAATAGATGCATCCTTCATAGTCATCCTATTTCAGGAAGTTCAGTGACTGCTATATTAGTGACATCACAGATGGTAAAGTCAATTTTAAGATCTACTTCACATGCAAAACCTGGCACACAATATGAGTGAATACTAATGTGTAGAAGAGTTCTATGAAGAGTTTAGAGAACATAAATCATTCTCGAAAGCAGCAAAGATTCTCTGAACCACTGATGCAATTTATTAGGCTGTATTTTGAGGGGAGAGTAGTGGCAGAATGGGACTCAGGAAGGCCAATCAACAGGAGGATTTATTTGCCTGATTGATGTACAATTACCTTTTCCACATCAGAAAAACTAAGTGGAACCTTGCCCAATTAGAGGACATTTCTGTGGGGTCAAACTTCACTCTGTAGCAGAAGCTGCATCTTTGCAAAGTGGTCTGACAATGCGTTCTGTTCCACAGGTTTTTTGTAGTCACTCTTTCTTCTTCTCAGAGTCATCTGATGTCTCTGTTTCTTTATACCCAGTTTGTTATATTCTGTCAGATGGTGATGTACATGTGCTGCTGAGAAATATATGTGGTTAAAATTCAGGTGAACAAAGAAAATTCCCCTTTTCTGAAAGAGGATGAAATCTCTTTATAGAAGGAAAGAAAAAGGAGGTATCAGTTTTTTTCAAATTGCTTATATGTCACCTGTAATGCAAAAATGAGGTTTTCCAGTCTGAAAAAAAAAAAACGCTTTGAGCAAGGAAACAAAGATATTCATCCAGTGCATATGCAACACATTTTGGATTAAGCAGTGTTACAGAAAAGACCAATGCCCTTGTTGTATGCATAGCTGAAAAGTATCAAAGTGCTGTGATTGTTTATTGAATTTTAAGACTTGAAAGATTGCTTTTTTTTCCTTCTTTTTTTTTTTTCTTTTTTGGCAGAAATAGCAACTGTTGTCAATGATCATCAGGGATTTTATTTTTTTCTAATAAAATGTCACTTATCAGCAAAGAAGGAGAAAGGAATCTCAAGAGTCATCCATACAGATCTATTAACTAAATACTAATTTCTCTTCCAGTTTTCTGGTTTTGGTTGTACATTAATGGAAAATCTATTTGTTCCAAATAAAAAAAAATCCAACTGGTCCAAATGTGAGACCAAGTTGTGAAATAAAAGGTTTTAAACCTAGATTTTCTTCTTAGACCAAGTCAAACAGTATATACCTGAAACCTGTAGTGCTCTAAAAACACACATATCTGTATGTGGATATATATAATAAATAGTTTATTCAAATTAATTTATATTCCTAATTTCCTTCCATTTTTGACTGGAGAGGTCTTGATGAGCAGCAGGAATAATAAACCTTAGATAGTGGGCAACTGCTGCCCAATTCTGATGGGAAAAATTCTGGAGAACAGTTAAGTCAGAAAGTTCTTGGGTAGTTCAGGATAAGGTGGCAATCAATCACAAATATTCTGCATAATTTTGGAAATGGATACTTCAATTAAAACACCGAATTTTTTTTCACTTGCTCTAGCCCTGCTGGACTCTGTGTCTAGCAGTTCCAATACAAACTCATGACCCAAATATCCATGACTTTTCAGGAGCAGACACTGAATGTGTCAGATATGCACCAGATCAAATAATTCCTCCTAGTCTGGCTCTCTCATTCACTGGAGTCTTTACCAGCCACGACTTTCAAATTTGCTGGTAGCCCAGGTCTCCCTCACTCAATGAATAGCTTCAAGTTCTCAGTGTACCTGCAAATGAAATCTCAGGACAGGGAATTCTAAAATCAGAGGCACCCTGAATAAAGTAGAACTCTTGAATATTTGGGAGCACAGAAAATTAACAAGACATCTTTAAAAATGAGCAGTAGCTCTAGATAGAACCTGTATCTGTGTCAGAAATTGGAATTCAGTGTGCAAAACAAATTGAGTTAAATAGTGTGTTTAACTCATTACATCAACTTTTATATCTCTCATAGTTACAGTGATTCAAGGAATATATTACAGGTTTCTTGAACAAATGGAGCCTGCCCACACTAAATGAGTCAGATAAAAATCAATTACATTGTGGATTTTTAGCTGTGGAAATAATCAATGTCATCATTGTTCCCTTCCTAGCAACAAAATACTGGTCCTGGTCAACCAATCCTTTTAAGCTGGTTTGTGCAAAATATTTCTTAGTATTTTTGATATTATTCTGTGGGCCCTTGAAAATGGAAGGCTATTTGGTATCAAGGCCAAATAATAACAGAGACTTTTTTTTTTTTAAACATTGCTAGCACTCATTGCTAGCAGTTATTAATTTTTAGTGTAATAATTCATTTTTGCTTGTATTGAACATCAGATCTTATGTTTTACCATATTCTGTAATGTTTTAGGCTCAGATGGCTAAATTTCCTTGTAATGGCACAGCTATCCTGGAGCCTCACTCTCAGCAGTGCAGCAGGACACAGGAGTGTACTCGTAGGAGTTACTACTGTAGATTTGCAGAATTACTGATTTTTATCCATTAGCTGCTCTTGGGGAACGAGAGGAGCTGTATCCTATGCCAAACCTTCCAAAACATTGCACCTGCTATGAATGCTGTCCTGTTCAAGGACTTACAGGGAGAAGAGATTCTTTAAAAACAGACAATACATTCTATGCACTATTTATTTTTCATTTGAGTAAATCCATATTATTTCTAAACAAATACAACTATATGTGATCCTTTTTCTATCATCAGGTTTTATCAATTTCCATTATTTTCTCCAACTTATCCCTCAAGGACTCATATATATCAGCAGGCACTGAAAACAGATGTTGATACTGCTGTGTGTGTTGTTTACACCTCCAACTTGCATTGGATTCCCTGAATTCCAGATGGCACACAGTCATTCCATTCTATATATAAGATTAAAATGGTTTAGTTTCAAATGTGCATATCTGTCTTGTGCTTTGTAATTTTAATTCTAATGTCTAGACCAACCTTGTTATGTCCTTTTCACCTTTTGTGCTCTTCCAGTTTTATTTTTTGTCATCTTGTCATTTGCTGAGATTAGAAAAAAGATTCCCCTTCTTCAACCACTGCCTTGGCTATTTTGCTCTTTATTTTAATTTCTCAACAGAGATATAGTAAATTTTAGAATCATTTACTTGTTTTATTAGTACTTTATCTAGGTCCCTGAAGGTGCATACAGTCTTACTTTAAACTGCAGTAAAAAATAAGGTAGCATGCCTGTTACTGGATTTTTCAGAACTTTCAAGAACTGTGAGTGTTGGCAGCATGATCTAAAGCACACTCAAGTAAGTCTTACAAGATCTGGACTCCACAAATCTGCACTATTCTATTCACAGTCCTTACTAAGCTAAACCTTATATAAGAATTTGATTTTCAATGCCTACATTTCCCACTTCTAATCTCTTATTTTCAATATACTGCATGCCCTCCCAGAATGGTACATTTCCCTCTGTATGTTCACACTAACTTTGTAAAATTAGTAAAACTCTCAATTTATACTCTATAAATAAAAGGAGACACGTGCTACTGTAAATTATTTATTCAGTGCCATTATATTCATGACACTTTGTATAACAAATCAAGTCCTATGACAAAATTCTGATGCTTTATCTAGGCCCAATCTGGAATGAGTCCATGGAAATCTATAATTAAACCAACATAGATCAGTAGTAACTTTAAACGACTTAGTCATAGTAAAACGAGTTTAGCTGTATAGCATTTGCTCCATGAGCTTGGCTTCAAAAATGCATACTTCAAATTTGGCAGAGTAAAGGAAGCAGGAGAGAGCTGAAATCCCCCTCCTGCACACACAGTCCTGGTTCTCAGTTCTCACGTTTATAAGCAAATGTTCCTTTATTTCTGCAGATGAAAACACTTCTGCACTCAGGCTGTAAAATCACAAGAAAACGTGTTTAAATTACAAAATCAAAATTCCTCATGGCCTCCTCATTACTGTAAGTAACGCTCAAGGTGATCTAAGATCAAAAGATTCCATTTGAAGAGGAGGCAACACAGGCAGGCTGCACACTCACCATCACCTCGAAAGAGCTGAGCATCCTGAGGCTCATCCACGACCCATCCTGCAAAGACATCAAATACAGTACTGACAGCAGAATTTTGTAGAGGAGAGCATCCTATACATGTCTAGAAAAAAAGAGCTGTGAAATTACAGACTTAGATATATCTAGGAGATCTTACAATCCCCATCTCTGCCAGGTCTGATTCAATCTTTCAGGCATGCATAACTTGACAAGAAACATGGTTGCCTTTAGCAACACATCAGGTTAAGACAAAGGTAATTCAGGTGCTGGTCACAATCTCCTGTCCTTGTGCTCCAGAACCACACTGTACTGCCTTGCCAAAATAACCTACATTTTTTGGCCTGATCTTGATGTTATTTCACTTGCAGAATTAATCCTGAGTTTAGCTGAAGTCATGCAGCAGTCATATATTCTGGTTTATAGCTGCTCAGCCCTATTAAGCAGATGAGAAGAAAATGGAAAAGAAACAGAAAAGATAAAAAAATTCTTTGCATGAGTGAGCCAACTGCTCTTATATTAGCAGTTCCACCACGAGACTGTGATCACCTCTTCCTATGATGGTGTTGGGATATTTAGATAGGCTGCACCTGAGACTTAAAAATGCACTTTAGTTTTTATTTGCTTAATATACCACATGCTGCTTCATAAAGAGGGGAATTGACAAAAACTACTTAATAAAAAAGACTTCTCCTAGCGCTTTCCATGTAATGATCATCAAGCAGTTTACAAGTAAACTGAAGAAGCTGTTTTTACGTGTGGATAACACCCACATTTTACAGATGGAAAAGCCATCTAGCCATAGGAATGCCTTTTAGCTGACAACATGAACCTTACCTAGCACGCTGCTGCAGATGTCACGCGATGAACAGAGGCACTCAGAACTCTGCATGTTGCACCGTGCCGAATAATGGCGTCCCGGCTGTTCAGCTGGGAAACTGGAACCGTATTGTTCCGGTATGGCTGGGTCAAAAAGGGATTCTCGGTCAGAAGAGATGAAGAAAACATTGCCTTGTAAGGGTGACCCATATATTTCAGCCGTCACCTCCCTGTGTGCCTTGGTTCTGACAGAAACAGGAGCAGTGTGGGCCCTCCTCCGTGCCCGCCGCAGTGCCCATAGCCACGGGCAGGGCAGGCTGAGCTGGGGCACTGACAGCAGGGAGACACTGGGCCTTTGCTTTTTCGGCATAACTTTTCTTTTTCAGAGAGTAGTTGCTGGTGATACTGAAATTCGGGAGCACGTTTAAACACTGAGGAAACCTGACGAGAACAACCCTTGAAGGAACAAAGGAAGGCTGCCAATGCTTTTAGACATAGGGTTACTTCAGTTCGCAGGTTAGGAACAAGCTGAAAACGATGCAGTCTATGACTTTATTATAATTCATTTAAAAGCCGGCGCGTCTTCGGGGCAGGTTCCACTCGAAGCCGGCCCCCGCACATGGCGGTGCCAGGAGCCGCCCCGCAGCACCGCCCGCTCCCAGGGCTATCCCAGGGCTCGCCCCAGAGCCGTCCGACCCGCGCTCCCCGCCGCCCCCNCGTGCGGAGGGAGGCCCCGGGCTTCCCCGGCGGCGGCGGCGGGAGGAGCTGCCACCGGGGAAAGGGAGGCGTAGAGCGCCGGGGCCTGGGCCGTCTGCTGGCGAGCCCGTGGCGTGGAGCGGGGGGAAACGCGGGGACTGGC
>VXBB01021941.1:41384-137920 GCA_013399915.1 Illadopsis cleaveri
TCTTGTGCCGGGGCGCGCCGGGAGCCGCACTAATTGTCCCCACGCTCCGGGCCCCGTGAAGATGCCAGCAGTGTCCAGCACCGGCTTCGTTTTAAAATGCTTGATATGTCCGTGCTTGTTAACATGCCGCAGCAGTTTCATAGCCTGTGACTGTGCTGTCCTATTCTTGTACCTGTAGGGGTGACCCAGCAGGTTACCGCTGGGTCACTGTTGGTGATGCCCAAACGAACAGCAGCCGTAGGGTGGTTCACAGCTTGGTGAGATGCTGCGTTCCCCGGGGTGCTCAGCCTCGCTCAGGGTGCGGGGCAGTAGCGCAGGTGCTCCCCTGGCCCTTCCCCGGTGTGCAGGAGCAGCACTGCGAGCCCTGGGCTCAGCCGGCCGGGGCAGACGTGCTTCCACACCTGCCGGTGCGTGAGGGGACGAGCCAGAGGTGGCGGCCGCCTGTTACTGCTGGTTCTTGCCCGTGGCTGGACACAGAGGAGCGCATTGAACACGTTGCCTGTTTGTAAAAGTCTCCCAAGGATGGAGGTTCTACAGTGTGCCGGGGTTTTTCGGGGACACAGCTGTGTTAAGACATCATTTCCTGTGGCCACACTTGGAAGGTCTTTTATTTCTCTGTATTTATGAATTTCAAATTGTATTGGTTTGGTGGGATCAGCAAGGCTGTTCCGTCCGAACAATTTTGTGGTCTTTTCTTGGGTTGCACTGGAAATATTTGGCTTTGCTTGTTGCCAAATAAAGAAAAATCACCAAGTCAGAGCATGTGAAGTATATGTATACAGCCGTTCTGGCAACCTATTAATTGCAGATGGTCTGGTTGGTTTGGAACAGAATGCCTAGCATTTGCTGAGGGGACAGATGGCAGACAAGCCATCTAGTTAAATCAACTGTATAGTGAAATTTTGACAAAAGGAGTGTTCAACAGCAGTGTAAAAACTTCTGAATAAAAGCTGTATCTAACTCCTTGAAAATTTCCTTAAACAAGGAAGAAAACATCACTTGGGGATCTGTTTTCCAGGTGTGCTTCTTTCTCCTGAAGTGTCCTTGTTTGGAATTCTTCAAATATTAGTTAAGATTTTTCTTACCAGTTGGTTGCTTTTAATCTTGTTCAGATTTGTTAGGCTATCATAGTCCAGCCACCATCCTCAGGTGCAATATTTTTTGTAAATAATTTACTTGAGTCTTTCTTAAGAGGCTAAAGTTCAACATAACATTTTAATAACCAAATGATAAGAAAAAAAAAGAGAACCAAGGGGTGTTAAAACTGAGGCAAATTTTCATGCGGTCTAAGAGGAAAATCAGTTATCTCTGTTTTGTTGCTTTTCTCAGTCTTAAGTTTTCACTTCTGTTAAACATGTATCCACATAAAGCATGTACTGCCACTGCTATGGCTTGGCACAGTTTCCTTTTAAAATTTGAAAGCCACTATTGAGAGCTAAATTTCCTTTTTTTCTTACTACTCTTTCTGCAAAGTCCCTCTTCCACACCCTCTTCCCTGCTGGTAACTTGTTCAGTCTGCTTTTACATACATGGAGGTTATACCTGTAACCTGCTCTAATCTGCCCTTGATGTGGGGCGTGTGAATGAGGAGCTTGAGGTGAGAGATTGAAATGATCCATTATGGTTGAAATTATCCATATAATCAATGAGGCGCAGTAGTAAACAGCGTGTGGATAAAAACATTGGCAAGAGACCTTTGTATGGTTTGGCTTTACTTTCTAAAATAAATTATCTTTTTTCTACCCATGTGAAATTTTGCTTCAGCTGTCTACTCCTTCTATTAGTATTTGAGTGAAGAAACAGGACCATATGTTTGGGTAAGTGCTGTCTTCACCACTTCTCTCCAGAAGTCAGGGGGTTATTTTGCTTTGGTTTTTTTTTTTTCTTTTTTTTTGTTCCCAAGTATGTCAGTAGCATGCTGTGCAAAGAATTTCTGTGAAAAGTGGTAGAACACTTTTTTCAAGTAACTAAACAAGTGATAGTCCTGCCAGTTTAACTGTTTGAGAGGTGTCTGTTTGAACCTGTCTTTTGCTAGTTTTAGTTGATAGTTCCAAAACCTTTATGTGGCACAGGCGAATAGCCAGTATTGCATCCTCACAGTCTCAGTTCCACGTGTGATTTTGTGTTCCTCTGTCATGCCTCCCTTACCAATCTTTTACATTCTGTTAAAGTTTATTCAGTTGCTTCTCATATTTTCATTTTGCTTTGTTCTCTGTTCCTTTCCAATCTCTGATTTTTTGCCATTTTTGAATATTGAGCTAACTTCTTGGTAGCACTTGGTAAAACTCATATGAAGTTGTTGGTGTTTTTCCCATGTGCACTATGCTGCACTTTTTTTTGCACAAAGTTCATCCTTTTTTGAAGTCATTGCATAGGAAGTCTCTCCTCAGCTCTTCGCAACCAGGCCTGGTTCTCATGCTGCCAAATGGCTTAATTTTAGCAAATTCCACTTCCTCACTGTTCAGTTGCTGTGACGGATTGCTTTGAGTTTGTTGAGCAGTGTATAGGTCCCCATACAGATCCAGGGGGAATCTAGGTGTCTTGTCCATTTATATTTTTCTTACCAGTTTTCTGTGTATGCAAGGACTTGATTTCATATTTCCAGACAGCTTGGCTTGGTAAGTGTTAGATGCCTCTTGGAGATGGGATCCAGTGGATCTCCCTTGTCCCTGAAAAGCTGTTGATTACTCTTTCCAAGAATCAATAAACACAGGAGCTACTGTCTTGGTTAGCATTTCCATCGCTTGTCTGTACAGATGCCACTTTTGCAGTCAGTTGTCACCAGATTGCTCAGGAAACCCCTCTAAATGCAGATGTAGTAGTGGCCACTATGCTGATGTCCTGAGCTGCTCACCGGCTAGCAGGAGCTCTTTGACCAGCATGAAAGGAAGGCTTGGTGGGTTTGAATCTCAGGCTGTAGCGTGGTCTGAGGCGTGGAAGAAAGAGCAGACCCTTGGCGTGGGTTTGGAGAGGTTTTATTCCAGGGAAATCCACATGCCAGAGTGATTTTTTGCTCTCCCCCTAAATACTCAGGGCGTACCCAGAGCGGGGGAGAGCTTCGGGCCAATGAAGGAGGCAGGGCGGGGGTGCCTCAGGACACAGGTAGTTAACACAACAATGCAAAAGGTGGGTGCTTGAGCAGCTGGTCAAATGGGAGAGCATCTTCTTCAGGTCTTTCAGGGTGATTGACTGTGTTTTTCCCCAGGGTGATACCACAGGGAATTGAGGATGGGGGGTTGAAGTGATATACCAAAACAACAAAAACATTTGCAACTTTGAAAAACCCTAATTATGCACAGCAGCAGGCCACCTCCCTGTTCCTTTGATGCAAGGGCAGTTTTAAGGATAACTCCCCAGAAGCTGACTGGTTTTCACTTTTGGAAAGGTCTATGGATGCCACCTAATATGAGTGGTTTGTTAGTGCCTGTGTCTATTTGTTGAATCATCTACTGGTATTTTGATTTGAGGCAGATCTGATGTGCTGTCAGGAGGAGTTATCACATTAGATCTTCACAAGTTCCCTCACAATACAAGTGGGTACGAAAATGTACCTTGTTTTTCTTCTTTTCAGCCATTATTTTTGGGTGCATCTTGCATGTGTGGAATATCTGTTAACCTTAGTGAGTGTCTGGCAGGCTACCTGCTCCTAATTCCCCTACAAAGTGCTTTATTAGTTCTCAGATTTATGCTGTTTCCAGTTCTTCACTTTTTTTAGCTTGACTTCTTGGACTTTAGTATCTCACCTTCCCAGTGTATAAAATCTTTCCTGCTTTTTTTATTGAAATACTTTAGCTTTCCAAAGGATGCTGTCCTGCTCTTACTGGCCTCCTTACGGCTGTTACTGAAGTAGTTTTGACAGTCTGGATTCTTTCTGGTCTTTCTGAAGTCCTTAGCAAATGCTGTGCATGTGGTCTGAGCCTCTGGGATAGTGTCTTTGAATACAGTTTCCATGCTGCCTTCAAGGATTTTTGCACTTTTTAAAAACATCATAATTATATATAATTCGCCTTCCTTTGAAATTAAATACAACCGCAGTTGATTTCTTGCTTGCAGAAGAGTGTTGGATCTTGGCACATTATGATTACTGTTCTAGAGCTCTTCAACAGTAATATTTTTGAGCACTGATCAGAACTGCTTCCCAGCTTGCACATTCCATTCCCAGTACTGTCTCCAACTCTCATATGAATTAGGGAAATTTTTATGTGGGTTTTGAGAAACTTTCTGTGACTTCACCTTGTCATTATGCAAGCCACCCCCCTTCACACCTACAGTTCTGGGCTGTAAAGTTTTTGTAATGAGTTTACATGTTAAATTTGGGAGTGGGCATAAGGCATGACTAGAATTTAGCTTCTGTAGCCCTCAGTACAAATAAACTGTATCTGAGGGGGCATTTCTTACCTTGATGGTTATCTAAGAAGTTTAAAAGTATGTCTTTTGATAACAGTAGCACGGTCTCATTTATTTGAGAAACCATATTCTGTCATTTAGTGTTTCTGCTGACAGTATTTTTGTAGTACATAATTTCTAGAATAATTACTCTTTAAAAGGTTTTATTTTCTCTCTGAAAATGTATTTTAATACCTGTTTTGAAAGGGTTTTTTTCGCTGGTACTTAAAATTGCATAATTCATGACACGTTGCTTTGGTCATTCAGCAGAACCTTCAGTAGTCATATCTTTGGTAGACTCCCGGGTACACGTGGATAAAAACAGCTGAAAGACATGCACATTTCTTTAGACTGAAATCTTTGGTATTTAGACATACAAAAAAGATCAGTTTTCTAAGCCATATCTATTGATAATATTTTAATATATAACAAGGAATTATTAAGAATGTAGTTGAAAACCTTTATTGGTTTTCAGGCTATTTCAGGACTGAGAGTAATGGGAACCAAACATTGCTGTTAGTGTTGTCTATGATGTATACACACTGATTTTTGTTAAGAGATTCCATTTTTCTTCCTGCATAGAGCTGCTTTGGAAAACCAAGGCTGTGCTTCCTTTTCAATTTTACCCAGAAAAAGAGTCACTGGAGCACTTTGTAGGCAGAGACAACTCCGGGCAGGGAGCTGTGTTTGTATTTCTGCTGTGCTCCGATTTTCAGAGGATGGTATTGATTCCCCTGTCAAACCCAACGTGGCAATGAGGGCATTTTTGTATTTGTTACTGCCCATGGTGGACTGAGCAGGCACTGGAGATGTGTCCATGTCCAGACCACTCTGACACCATAGTGTCTAAAGAGAGATTATGGATAGGAGTAACTTCCCATAACTAATTTGTTTTCGTTAAATTCTGCGGAATGTAAAGGAAGAACACCAATATACTGTTGAACCCAACCAATGTACTTAGAAAAAATCCCACCAGGGAAATACTGGAAATCCCACCATGTGCCTGTCAGAGGCCAGTGGTTTCTGTGAGCATTCTCAATAGATGTGGTTGTGATCCTTGGAGATGGGGATGGAAAAGAGAGGAGAAACTAGGAAAAGGGGAAGAAATGAAGGCACAGCAAGAGATTAGCTGTTGTCCTTTAGAAGTTGGGAGATTCGGCCGAAATCCCACCTGAGTCCTTCAAGTGTCTTTTTGCCAGTGATCACAATACATGGCTGAGGTTTTCTCTGGTGAGTTGCTGCTGACTTCTTTGGTCCTTCACAGAATTAATCCTTGGATAAAATTAGAAGCTGGCACTGGTTTTCAGCCAATGCTACTAAAAATACAGTGCATTGATCCTCTGTCTGTACTTTGGCATGCATGGGAGCAGAAAAACAGTAGGAAGCTATTGAAACTGAGGCATAACAACATGTTTAGAAGTTGGACTTCTGTGGCGATCAGCTGTGCTTTTAAGGAGGTCTGGAATCAAAACTGATTTGAAATAGGAGTTTTCTGTTGCTTGGTGTGTAAGAGCAGCTCCACAGACATACTTTGTCCTTCAGAAATGGAAACCATGTGTAGATCAGTTATTGGAGAAGTCTGTCAACCTTGTTCTGCATTTGTGTTTTCATATTGTTGTGGCAAATTCTGAAAATTGCAAACAGCTCCAATGTCTATAGGGATGAAGAGCCAATTTTCAGGCATTCTCAGCTTCATTCAGTTTTGTGATGGAAGGGAGAAGACAGAAAAAATTATTAATTGAATCCTAATCTTCTACTGCTTTACCTAGCATGCACTTCATCTAATACAACTACATTGCTCATCTAAAGGTTTGAAAATTCGTACTCCTAGTGAGGAGGATGCCTCTACTGTTATTCCCACAGAAGGAATTTGCTATGTTTGGAGGGATGATAGCCATTGCATGTGTTATTTAACTGAAACCTTCAGAAGTAGCAGCTGGGACCTGGATCATGACTCGACCTGCAAAAGCAGCTGTTGGCCCTCTCACCACTGGTGCCCAGTGGTGTTTTATTTCCCCTCTGCCAGACTTGGGCTGACCCGCAGCATGGGAGCAGAATGATCTCCTTGAGCACTGTTCTTGAGAGCCAGTGCAAAGACCAGAGAAAGGGGCTTGTGAGGCCTGACCTACAGGGCAGACAAGGTTCATTTGCTTGCCCACAGTATCTGTTCTGTGGGTGCCAACAAGCAGCTGGTGAGGGAGAAAAGGAGGGTGCAGAGTAATGATCTGAGCAGGGTCCATTGATAAACCATTTCATTGTAAGGCAGAGGACTTCTGGATCTGGCTGTGGTAGTGGAAGATGCTTTTCCCAGCTGTTTCTGGTTGCCACCCTCTTGCCACATTGGTTTGTTGGAAGAGCACTCGTGCAAACCTGGTCCTGAGGTCTTCAGCAGAATTAGTGACATCGCACTAGCAGCAACACTTGAAACTTCAGCTGGACTGGTGTCATGGCTTGCACAGATGAGGAAGAACTTGCAAAAGCAACTCTGAAGACAGACCAGTGAGGGCACTTCAAGAATTACCTCCTGGATGAGCTGAATTCAGAACAGGCTTCAGATTGGTGCCAGGTGCAAGTTCGCACCAGTGGTGTTGTACTTACACAACTGTCATCATGATATTCTGGTTTTATATTTATAGTACTTGGCAGTAATTAAAGCACATTCCTGGTTTTGAGTAAAAAGTTAAGTTGTAAGTTTAAACAGTGTCCTTACATTATTTTGTTCCCATATACTTTTGTTTCATGGGAAACAAAATCAGTGAGTACCAACTGATAAGTAATAAGCTAATGGAATTTGCTTTAAGTACTAGTAAGTACTAGGGTTATTTGTTTTTAGTGTTTCTGATTGGAGTGATCAAATAGCAAGACAAAGGTAGAAAATATTTATTCAACCTTGGTTTTATTTTTGTAACTATTTGATGAGTTATTGAATACCACAGAAATAGCTATTCACTGAATTATTTGACTTAAGACCAGTTAATTAAACTAACATTTTAAGTAAATGTTATTTATGTAGTCCTAATTCCTGGCTCTCTTCTCATATCCCTGCTTCACTTTCTTCATTTTATCTTTTTCTTTCCTACAGGAGAATATAGCATATACCTTTGCATCATTTTCAGTTCCTTTCTTTTTTCACCTCCTATCTCCTTCCTTTTCTCCCCACTCTTCACCACCTCCACCCCTGCATCTTCTGTTTCTCCTTTCTTCTGCCATTTCTTGATTCTGTCTGTGTACTGAACTTCTCTTTTGAAATTCATCTTATCAGTCTCTCTCTTTGCCTCACATGACCATCACTCACCCACTCAAACCAAAGCTTCTGTGCACAGTCTTCAGGTACTTAAAACCTAGAGAGCTACTGGCATGAATATGAGTCAGGAAAATAAAATATCCCTGAAACATATATTGGAATAACCCCTAGTTATTCTAATAGGTGGCTTTCCCACCTGCTCCCTGACTGTGCACTGTCTGCTTGCCAGACCTGTGTTCAAGTGTTCTATCTGAAGCTCCCTGGGCCCTGGGCCAGCCCTGCTGCCTGTGCCACCCAGCCAGGACTGCTCCAGGTGCTCCAGCTGCCTTTGGCCACCACACACCACTGCTGGGGTTCTGAAAGGATAACACAGTCTGTCCAGACTTCAAACACAGCCTTTAAAAACAAATGCTAGCTCTTTTTTCTAAGTAGTCTCTGTAAAAATAAATAAATGTAACTGTATTTTACTTAGGATACTGTGGTAAAAACACTGGCTTCAGATTAAACAATACAAAACAATACAAAACAAGTAGATTTTTCTCAGCATTGATTTGTCAGTACTATCTATCAAGTTGCTGGAAAAGGGACAGATATTAGTAGTCCTGCCATATTGTTCAAAGGTGTGATCTTTTTTCCCCATTTAATTAATAAATTGTGCCACTCCTCCAAACCAAGTTCCTGTTTCAGGCATTCCCTTTTTTCATTTTCATTTTGTAGGGGTCGTAAAGGGTTTCTGATGCAAGCTTAACTGATTTTTTTCCTATAGCTTTCCCCCTATAAAAACTGTAAGTTGATTTCTCTGCACAAACAGTGCCTTTACTGCCTCATGTAAGCTGCTTTTATGACACTTGTATTTTTTCATGCAAGTCATAAAATAAAAACGTAAATTACTTTGTGGCATTCAGCTGGTTCCATAAGGCTCCTACTGCAAACTCATGGATAGATGGATCATTTCACTTCTCTGAACAGCTGTGTAACTTGAGGAGTAAATTTTATTTCGGAATTAAAAGCCAATGACTGGCTAGAAGTTTCTGTCTATGAAAGATGTGATTATTATTTAGAGTAAATCAGTGCTGCTATATAAATAATTTTGTTTAGAAATGAAATGTTAGTTTAACTGAAGTGCAGGAGCTTTCATTTGGCAAAAAGATCTGATGCCATAGCAACAGATGACAATTACAAGCAGCTTCCGGGAGTTGCCTGCATTCCTCATCCCTCACTCCAGCCTATCCACATCCATGGTGCAAGAGATGGATTCTCGGCTCTGTTTTCTAACCTTCCTTGAAACACACTCCTCTTCTTAAAAAGTGTGAAGCTTCAGTTCTAGAGCTTGAGGAAGGAAATCAAAAGTACATCCATGTGTTGGACATGCCACTTCTCTACTGTTACTAGAAGAGCAGTTTTGCCTCAAATTGAATTTCAGATTGATGACATATGAGTGTATATTTATGGATTATATTTTCATTTTAAATAATTTCTGTCTTTTCTTTTTAGATTCAAAAGATGGACGGCTATAGATGGATGTAGTCAGTGAGTTTTTAACAGTTTAAATGCTGTTTTAAACCCTCCAAAAACAGTAAATGTATTAAGCCAAATAGAGCTGTCAAAACTAAAATATTTAGGTTGCAAATGAATGCATGTAGACAGCTGGAGAAACCACAGTGTACTTGGGTTTGTACGTCAATTCCAGCTTGAGACATAAGTGTAGGAAACTGGCTGCCCATTTTTGTTTTAAATTTGTAGCCGACTGTTGTTTTATTTGCCCAGTGTTGAGATTTTTTTTTCCAATAGGGTTTGTAGTCATATATGTCACCCTTTATTTGTTGTATTTGGTATTACAGTACTGGAGAAAGAAGTATACAAAAAATGGTACCAGTACAGATTCTGTCTTACTCTCTGCCTACACTGACTATCAATGGAAATTTGTTTCTGAGTTCTCACCTTTGTGTCATAGGTCTTGGGAGCAATTGTGGCAGCAGTAAATTCGTATTTTCATTGTTGCTGATGATCAAGATGATGTTGGGTTCAGTGTTTGCTGACCTTGGTCTTGTTGAGTGGCTTCAGTTCTGACTCCAAAGAATGTGCTACATCCAAGTTTTCTCTAAAACTGAGAACAAAAAGCATCTAACTCCTTAATAATTTAAGAAAAGATCTACTGGAACCATAAAATGTGAAACTTGTGTATGTTTTTACTTGTTAATTAAAGAAGCAATAATTGGAATCTTAAAAGAGTCAACTCTAATGTTACACTCTTGTGCTGTGTTGTAGTCTTGTAATTTCCAGCACTATTTGCTGAATTCTTCACATACTTCTCCTCTAATCAGTCTGTAATTACTATGTGGTATAATTAGATTAATATACTTTCATTTATTACAACTACACATTAGAGGAAAATTTTGTACTTCTGCCTTTATATTTGTCCTGTATGAATGAGTACAGAATTCTGTACTTGTGCAGCAGTGTCAACCTACTGAGGTGAAGAACAATCAAGTTAATGATGCATGGAAGCTTTCATTCTCTTTTAAGTGTCTCTACTGGGGTTTTTCCTCTTTTTTCTTCTTAGATGCTGAGTACCAATGGAAAGGGCCCTTCTATTTCATCCAAGGAGCAGATCCTCAGTTTGGACTGATGAAAGCTTGGACACATGGAGACACTGAGAATGGAGATGATGAATGGGGAGAAGAAATTAAATTAGCACAGCAAGCAGTGCAGGTTGTTAACAAACTAAACCCTAAACCCAAGTTCTTTGTGCTGTGTGGAGACCTTGTCCATGGAGTGCCAGGTAAGGCAATTAAAAGTGCAGAATGGAGGTAGTAACTCCATTTTTAAAAATATATTTCTGATTGGCAATAAGGGTAATTTACTTGACTTCAAAATAGTCTTCCATAAGTATCATTAGTATTGGTTCCTGTTTTGGTGTTTTTGGGGAAAAAAACCTGTGATTTATAGATGGTTCTTGAGATATTATTCTGATTTCTTCATCTGCCTTCCTATAGCATTCATCTTAAGGCTGTACTTTCACTAATTAATTGCTTTCTTTTCAGTAAAAGAAATTTTCTTTGAAATAAAAGTCTTTCTCCTAAACAAATTGCTTTGAGATGTCAAAGAGGGGCTCCAGCCACTGGGGAAAACTAATGCTAAGAAAATAGCAAGAACTAGATATGGCTTTTTGAGTACCTTAAGTGAGTATGGCTCAGAGAATTCTCTAGATTTCTAGAGCTTAATAAATGCAAATATTTAAGTTATTTAAATGCTGAAGGTCAGTGAGGTCAAGCTCTAGCAACTCTGTCCTGTGGCTGTGGAACTCTGAGCTCAGTGTCTCACTGAGAGGAGGAACAACAAACCACCCAGAAAGGTGACTTACAAGAAGCAGAAGTACTTTCTTGGAAGTGAAATTAAGAAGTGGTGTTACCTGCTGAGAAGTGGTCTGGAAAGCAGCTCTGAGCACAGTGTCTCACATTTGCTAGCCCTGCTAAGCAGCAGAGCTGCAGACAGCCCTGGCTCTGTCCCTGCAGCACCACACTCCTCCCGGGGAGCCTGCAGACATTTTGTGCTGTGTGCCCCACTCTGCTTCACACTCCACCTGCACCTGAGGAGCTGCTCCCAGCCCCTGCTCACACAGCAGGGCTTCAGGCACGTGGGGGACCTTTCACTAATCCCTTCAGTGTCCCACAGTGTTCATTTTAAGACTTTAGCTGTCAAATTGATTGACAGTATTTATAGGCTTCCCTTTGATCAGAACACAGTTTTGCTGAAAGAGTGGGGAAGTGTAAAAACCAACAGATTTGAGCTTGATTGAATCTACTGTGTAACACTTCAGTAGCTTGATCATAAAGTATGCCATGATGCAGTTTTATTGGCTTACGTGCTTCCATTAATTTTGGAATTATCTTCCTATAGCAGAGTTTTAATAAATGTTTTTATTAGGAGTTCTAATTTGTATAGGTGTTCCAGATATTTTGGTTTCAGTGTCCCTTGTAAGAGGAAGAAAAGTCAGGACAAATAATGAGTGTTACATATCCTGTTGAAAAGGATCTTTCTCACAAAAAATTAAATAATCCAGGAGGCTAAGTTAGATTCTTTTTACCTGGATATTTCTCAAATACTCATAAAACAGTGCGAAGTTCTGAGTACTTTTGTCTCTTGTGACTTGAAACAACATTATTCTAAGGCTTCTCTGTTGGAAGAGTTTAAGTGTGAACTAGAGAGCCAGCAATCTTCAGACTTCCACTGGGCACTGAATGGCTGGATACAGTAAGTCTTGTGTGTGGTACTTGCTGTATTTGATTGTTTTGGGTTTTTTCCTAGCAATGGTTCTCTGTAGTCATTATTGTCCTCTTGCTAGTGTATGTCTCAGTAATGTTTTAAATACAAACCTGTTAGGGCTTTGCAAAACATTAGTATTATTCATTTTGCTGACGTGTGAAAGAAACGGAGTGGATTGTACTGGTGAGATCACCTACATTGTGTGATGGGTGTGCTGTGCCTTGTATAAATATTTGAAGCTGCCTTGTGCAATTTCCAAGAAATTGCAAGAAGGGGCAGTTCATTACTCAGTAAACTTAAGGGTCTTTTCCAGGCTAAATGATTCAATGATTCTATGATTACCTCACTTGAGCCATCATATTTTAACTTCTCTGATAATTTCTTGGTGATTGAAATTATGTTAATAGTTTTCAAGCCTGTGTTATCGTGTAGTTATATAAAGTGGTTAAGGAAATGCACTATTAAAAGGAACTGTAGAATATTCAGCTGGAACGATTACTTACATCATTATTGCCTTTGTGTTTATACAAATGGCTTGCTCTGCCATGTGTTGATAAACATACAAGTACAATTTAACCATTAAGTTGTACATAAAAGTACAATTTTACAGCCCTTTGTCTTTCTGTCTAAACTGATGACAGAGGTAACAGTGACTTGCTCTGTGGTGCAGATACCTGTGGATTAGCAGTCTTGGACTAGTTGCCTAAAAGGACACAGAGATTCTACAGCTTTTCAATCAATGCCTGTTGGTAAAAAGCAAGCAGGCAACACAGATCTTCCTCTCTTCTCTTAAAACATATTATCATGGAGTACTAAGGGTAAAGTTTTGGATTGACTGTTTTAAAGCATGCACTGTAGCCATTTAGGTGAACCAGTGTTGAAGCCTTTTGCAGCGGAACTCCAAGAGATCTGAGAATTCCAGCAGCTAGAAGTGATGAACAGAATCCTGATCAGCTGGGAAGCAATCAGGCACAGCACTTGGAATCCATTACAGATGTCATTAGAGCAACGAAGTAATCATATCTTGGTATTTAGCTGCTGATTAAAAGTAGTTTGTACTCTGAATATTATTTTCAGAAGTTTTTCTTGATTACATAATCAAGAATAGGATATCTATTCTTGGTAACACTAATATTGTGGTACAATCACATCAAGAATTTTAAGCAATACCTTATAGTGCAGCTGTGTCACTGAATAGAATTTCTACGGACTCGATGCTTACACTTGGATACACCATGGCAATGAAGGACTTCCTTCTGAAGGCATTTATATGCATTATCATATAATTTAGTTAATGACAAAAATGGTAATCTCTAAAATATTGTTGATCAGATTATGTGTTTATTTGACTGCATTTTTCTAAAACTCTGTAAATTGATTTCTAGAAACGTTACTGTTCTCATATGATGTTGGAACATATTGGTCCATTACCAATGCACTCTGAGCCCAACATTCCAGTTCCAGTCCCCTAGCCAGCTCCTCACCCATCTTGTTCTCCACTCATCCAGACTGCAGCATCCCAGCTCCACAGCCCTTTGATGATTACAGAGCAGTGCCTCACAGTGACATCAGCCAGCACTCTCAGTACTCTTGGATTCATCCCATCAGTGCCATGGGTTGGCCTGGGTTGCAACTTTCCAGGAGATGCTGGTTCCATTCCTTGTGTTTCCTGTGCCCCTTTAGCTCTGGGAGAGCATTTCAGTGTAGGGGGGCCAAGGAGGCTGTGACTACCTGTCACTTGTCACTGCCTCTCACAGCAGTGGCTGTATTTTCTGTTGTTTCATTGCTGAAGTAGCAGTAGAGGCTTTTGCTGCCCTCTGCTAGTTGCAGCCCTCAGAGCACTTTTCCTGACAGCAGTCCTGCATACCCAGGTACTTTTTCAGTGTCCTTCCTTTCGAGTATGTATTTGGTTCTAAATCTCTTCTGTGTCCTTTTTTTCTTTGATTCTCAGGCATGAGTTCCTCGTTTAGCTAGATCATTCTCCTTATAGCCTACATTTTTCTCTCTCTCCCTGCCTTCCCCGAGTATCCAGAAGGACCATTCTTGTGTTTGTAGGAGCTTATCTCTGAAGCCTTGTCAGCCCTCTCAAACTCTTGCTTTCAGAACAGCCTCACACAGGATCCTGTAGCTAATCCCTGAATAAGCCAGTCTGCTGTCCTGAGGCCCCCAATGTGCTCTCTGCTTTTCCTGCTCCCCTTGGGCTCTTGAACTCCACCTTGGAGGCTGCTCCAGCCAGGGCTGCCAGGGTTAACACATCCCCAGCACTCCTGTAGTAGTAGGACCAGGAGAGGGGGCCCTGGTTGGCCTGTCTGTGGCAGGGGATTGTTCCAGACTGCCTCCTGGTTCCACATCTCCTGGACTGCTGTCAGCAGCTGTCAGGGAGGTTAGTTATCCCATAAGAGGCTGCTCATAGGAGACTTAATCCATCCTTTTGCCCTTTTTTGGGTGGTCTGTAGCAAAATCCCACGCTTAGGGGCTGAGCGCTTCCCTGATCCCAACTCAAATTCAGTGAGGCTGGAGTCTGTTCCACAGAGCAGTGCCCTCCAAACACCCCTACAGGCAAACACCCCCACCTTCTTTCTTGCCTGTCCTTCCTGTTCCAGTTTAACATGAACATTGTGCTTCCTTCTCCATCCCACACCTCGAGTGTAGGTTGGTGTCCAGGTAACAGCATCAGCATCTCAACACCTTTTGTTACAGCAGCAGAGAATTCAGCTGTTGGCAGCCAAGGTCACCCTGCTGAAGCCACTGAGAAACACTGACTGTCAAGCTGAGAATCCAGCAACTATTTTTAAGTGGCCAAATTCCTTAAGAGGAAATTGTTTAACTGCAATTTTATTGATGCTGCTGCTATCAGTAACTTGATAGGTCTGGCCAGGAGGGTTATTTATGTGATGTATTTAGTGCAGGTGTTTAATTTTTTGTCATTAGTTGTTCTGGCTGCACGGGTAAAAGAACAAGACAGCAAGTCTCTTGCAAACTGACTTAGCTCTGACTGTAATAAAATGTAACTGTTTACAGCCTAAATGAAACGAGACTTGTGTAATAATGTGTATAATCACAAAAAAACCTGATAGAACTTGATTAATTTCGATCTGGTAGCAGTGTGATAATGGATCAGTGAGCAAGTAATGTTTATGCTTGCAGTTTTAAATTCATTTGTGTGTATATGTTAATTACAAGAAATCAAAATCACTGGAATTTACTATTATGGCACTTCAAATCCACTGTGAACGCTTGTACTAATTCTTTTAGTTAATGTGAAGGTATAATAATCTCTAGTATACACATTCTCTACCCAGGTCATGCAGTGCTCTATAATCTCACATCAGCCTTTTCTGTCAATTAAGCCCAAGTAGTGATATTTTTCTATTTTTTCCCACCTTTGTTTATATTATTAAATTGTTTAATTAAGAGTTTTCAAATCATTATTTATAGCATGTTTAACCATTTGTGCTTTTATAAATGTATCTTTCCTACGTGGAACAAGCTAAAACATCTGATTGTTTAAATGATCTTTATGGAGCTGCAGTCATATTTAATAATGTTTTTTTACTGCTCCTTGGTGTTCTTGCTGTCTGTGTCTCTCACTCTCTTTGTTAGGCCATACTTGGATTGTAAGATCTTCCAGGACTGTGTCTGTTATGTATTTTCATGTTTTTACTGTGCCATCTAATGTGTGTTTCAGGCTGTGAGCCCAGGCATGTGTTGTTGCTGGGAATAGTTTAAACAGGAGGTGACAGAAAAAGCCCTGACAGTAGACAAGCTGAGAACAGAGGTGCCCAAACTGTACACAGCTCATTGCTGATGTGTTCGTGGTCATTGAGGCACTGCAGCCATGAGAGCTGCCAGGACTTTACTTTGTGTCATGGGGGAAAAAACAGCTGGGCAAGGTCCAAGAGCTGCAGCAGCTTGTGCTGGTGAAAGGTACAGACTCACCTTCGACATCTGGCATCCTGTAAAAAGCAGTCATGAATTTAGGAAAGAATTGTCACTGACAGAATCACTGTGGGACTGCGGGGGATGCCAGTGCCCTCCCTGCCCCAGTGTCCTTCCTCTGTCCCTCTCCCTGCTTTGTCTCCTCCAAGCATCAAGGGCCCCTGCCTACAGCCCGGCTGTGTGGCTGTCCTGCTGCAGTTTCCAGAGGCCCCAGCTGTTGTGGGACAGTGTGTGGTGCCAGGCAGCTCCCCCTGCCTGCCTGCTGTGCTCTGTGCATGTGTGTGTATCTGGGTGTGTGCATCCATCGCCGCTCGGCGTTTCCCCCGGGAATTCACACAGCGCTCTGAGCTCCTCCATAAAGCCTCAGTAAGGCACATAGCTCAGTTCAGCTAATTACAATTTGGGGCAACAGTATGTTCTTTATGTGCAAAGCTAAACTGCTGGCTGCATGTCTCCTCAAAATTATACACCCTGTGCTGTCTCCCATGCAGTGTTTCTTCATATAATAAAGCAGGCGATGATGCGCAACAAGATTTTAAAAACAGGTGCCAAATGTTGGGATTCTGAGTTGGTGTTTAGACAGCAATTAAGTGACAGTTTTTCAAATCAGTACTTCTCCATTTGACTTCTGCTTGACAATTCGATGATCAGAATATGAGATGAGATGGGCATACTGGCTTTTATACAATTAGTCCCTCTTAGGAGCTGTGACACGTCCGCAGAGGAGAGTGAAGTTATTTACATTCAGAATAGACAGGCTGCAGAGCTGAGGAACATCAGAGCTGATGGTTCTGGTGGCCAGAGAGCAGTATGGCTTCATTTCTGTTTATAATCACTGTAGCATTTGAAGGCATCCTCTCTCCTGGGAGAATCACAGCTGGATTAGCTTGAGCTTCTTTCCCATGCCCAAACTGGATTTTGCAACTGCTGTGGTCCAAAATACTTGTCCCTTGTTTCTGTTAAATATGGAGTGCCTTAATGTGACTCCCTCCAAAAGTGCAGTTTTCATAGACAATAAATCTTGAGGCACAGGCTGCAGCATATAATTGCAAACACCTTACAGGGTAACAAAAAAAAAAACCTCTTTAATTTGCTTAATTTTCTAAACTGGGGAAAGCACACACCATAGCAGATATTCCTAGTCAAAGCATTATTGTTTGAAACCTATTTATGAATGTTTGGAATTCTCTTACTTAAAACACCATCTTGGGCTGCTCAGGAAAGGTCAGTGAATACTTGGTTTGTGTAAGAGCTGGAGTTGGTATTTCCCAGAAGTCCTACCTATCTTTTGGTCCAGGATCCACTAAAGAGGAACGTTGAGGAAATGTCTGGTTTTATCACACTTGGTAAAGTCCACAGGCACTTGCCATGTGTGTTGTTCCTTGTTAGGAAACCCTGCCCAGCCGTTTGCTGCACATTTGCAGAGCTGCACGTTTGCAGCTGCTGTGCAGCCAGCTGAGCTGTGCTGGCCAGGCGGGTGCTGCGCTGGTGCTGTATTGCATCCCGTGGGACTGGCACGGTCACACTGCAGGGATGAGGTGTTGGGAGCTGGGGCTCTGCTGCTGGTGGGTTCTGCACACAGCACGAGATAGGAATGGAATGCTGAAATCTGCATGCAAATGCACAAGCTGCCATTTTTACATTTGTGAACTGAATAAATTACAGAGAAATGTCAGGTCCAATTCAAGTTCTTAATGCTATATACAGTGATCTGGTAAGGCATTCCACAAAGGAAAAAATCTGTGAACTGCTTTTAATACTGCTTTTAAACTACCATTAAATAACCAATTTTGCTAAAACAAAGGATCATTAATTTTTTTTTAATTGACCAGATAAAATTAGGATGCACTGCTAGTCCTTAAGTGAGGCATGTATATAAGGCGATATTTTGTCAAGTTTTAATTTTAACTAAAAATATAGTAATTCTCAAAAAAACCTTTTCTCATGTAGAAGGGAAGAGCATGAGTGCTGATGTTTGATTTGTCCATATAACAGGAACATGAGCAGGTTAAAAAATAGTGTCTTAAAATATGGTTCCACCTTTAAAAATGGCTGTAAGCATTTCACCTTTACTATATTTGCTTTTTTTGCCATTCGAGCTGGCTGCTTGGTTGACTGGCAGAAGCGTTTTTGTGTATTTTTTTTAACTCTCAGCAGCGTGGCACAGCTGGGGAGGAGGCAGCTGTATTCCAGTGTCACTTGCAGTTTCAGCAAAATTGTCAGCTAAATCCCAATTCCTGAATCTTTGTCAGTGGAGAATTGTAATAGAGCATGAAGTAGAAAAGACACAGATTGACTTTTTAGGTGCAAGGCAGAAGCAGAGGCTTTAAAATGTTTGTACTGAATCAGGGTATAGGTAAAGGTTGTATTTGTTTGAGTGCAAGGTAACATTTCTATTAATATGTCACTGCCTGATCAATAGGGCAGTGTTAGGTGTGACCTAATTTCCTGACCACAAGGTAGCTCAATCTAAATAAACTCACTGCATCTGCTTCTTCTGCTGTTGTAACCTGTAACTGATAGGCTTGGCAGGATGGAATCCAAACCAAAATGATTCTTGGCTATTTTCTTCTCCAAACTCTTACACCAGTGTTTATTAATAATAGCTAGGAATTTGGGTAAGCAGCACATTATTTGTTAAATATCTAATAATAACTGTTTAAAGAAATGCCGCTGCAGTTGCATAAATAAACATTTTGTAGTAATTATCTGATTCTAGTAAAACCTAATGGAGCGTTCAGAGCCTCCAACAGCTTTCTGTGAAATTAAATTTGCTCTAATGGGCCCAGAGTAGGGCAGCATCAGAGATCTCCACACACATCCAACAGGCTCATATTGCAGACACCACTGGGCTGTCAGAAGCAAATGTTTCATCTTCAGCAAGTATATATTTATTTGTATTTTGTATGTTCTCCAGTCTAGTCTACAGTTGAATTTAGAAATCTGATTGGCAGATCGATATCTCTAAATATTAAAATCTTGGAGATGTAATTAGTTACACTTTTTCATCTTATATTTTATGACACAAGTACTAGAGACAGTACTAAAAATCTAGTACAAGTACCAGATCTTTGTATGAAGTTTTTTTAAATTAAGTTTGGTGTTGGTACTGTAGCATTGAGGTATTTTTTCCTGTTTGTGCTGATTTCATCAGAAGCACAGGCCCAAAGGCCGTGGTGGCCTGTGCTTGCTGTGACAGCTCAGCGTTGCTGGGAGATGAGTAAGGGTAAGAGCAGAGCTGAGCTTAAGTGAAGGATAATACTTCTTTTCACAGCAGAACATGGAGCAGTAAATGCCATGAATTAGGTTAAGTGGGCACCTGTGTGGCTGGCAGTCAGAAAAATGTCAGCATTTGCAGTCATTGTATTTAATGCCATGCACTGAAACCAGGACCAGTTGATCCCCTAATAGGCTTCCTTGTTCACTTGGGGTTATTGTCATTGCTTTAATGTAATAATTGTTCATTATTAGCTTAAACTAGAGTTAAAATTTCTTCTTGTTTTAATGCCGAAAGTTATATAATAAAATTAATTTATGTCTTCATTTAAGGAAATTTTTGTGTGATCACTTTTTGAGTCTCCGAACAGATTATTACTTGTTTTGAATGTACTGAAAAAGTCTCTTACAGCTGTAGACAAATGAGTATTCCAAGTTCTGCTTTTCACTGGAACTAATGAAATGAGATTCTTCGTAAGTTAGACTGAGTAGTCAGTCAGTTTGTTCAGGAGTGAATATAGTCATATTTACATTATTTTTAACTGCATAATTTTTTGTTCATCATAAAATTGTCTTCAGGCTATTTGAAGATTAGAAATATATATGTCTAAAGAAGAGAGAGGAGACATTTTAGCTATTACAGCACAGACTAAAGCAAAAAACCTATTTCAGAACATGACCATAATGGGTTTATTAAAATGGATCAGCTTATTCTTGCATGTAATAATTTGGAATGACGCAGTGTGTTGCATTAGTTCATTACAGCAGACACCAGAGGGGAAGCTTTTAAGTTTAAAGCAAGAAACAATGAAAAGCACCAGTAAGACTGAACTGGGTGGCCAGAGAGGTCTTTCCTTTCTGTGCAGTGCCCTGTCCATTATCACATTTTTGTAGCATCCTAGGACAAAAAAGGACATGGAGACAGTGGTGTTTCGTTCTGCTTATGGCCCATGAGAGACTCCCTGCTTTTCTGGGATGATCAGTGATAAACAGATGAGCAGAGGGAAGAGTCAGGCCCTGGCAGTCAGGAGGAGTCACCTGTATTGATGAGGTGGGGAAGGGCAGGAAAGAAGGCGGCACAGTGAGGAACAGTGTCAGAGCTGTGGGGTGGGGAAGCTCCAGCTGCATCTGAAGGGATGCTGTGGGTTGGTGTTTTGCGAAGTGGCAAGCTTAGAGCTCAGATTTTTGTTCATGTTAGTGCATAGCAATCAGAGGCAATTGCAGAAGGAGCCTGGCAGGTACAGTGTGGTGTTGATCATACCACTGGGTTTGGACCTGGGATGTCTTGCAAGTGACAGGGGCACCAGTGGGGCTGTCCTAGGGAGAGGTCAGCACACAGGGGTGATGTAGGATCTTGCTTGTGGCCCTCTTAATCCAGAGCAAACAGCCAGGTATCCAAGAGCAGAGCAGAGATGAAAGGCAGTCCTGGTTTGACAGGAGGAGGCTGCTTGCCCATAGAGATGGAGGTAGCAGTTGCATTTCCTCCAGTGCAGCTAAAAAAAAGAACTTGTTTGAGTATAGCCTTGGACTCCCCTCCTGCCTAGAAATGGGAGGGGGGGCTGGGGGAGGTCCTGTAAATGGAGGAGTAGGGCAGCTGCAGAGAGTCATGAAAACACATGAAACAGGACATACATCTCAAGAACAGGGAGTGCTGAAAATAGTTAGACTCTTTAAGCAATTGTGATGCACTGTAAGGGCCAGGAAAATACACAAATCTATCTGTTGTTTTTTAACAGTCATGGGATTGCTTTCAACATTAAATAGTTGTCTTTTGATGTCAGAGTACTTCTTGTATCATCATAAATTACAGAAGGAATGGGCCCAGTATTTTTCTAAATCTTGTTTTCATCGACAGTGTTTTGACATTTTCTATTTTGCTTTTATCAAATGTAGGTACAATTTCTATTTGATGTTTTGTATAATATTTTTGTCTGCAGTGTAGCTCTTACTTGTTCTTTGATAGTCAGTCTCTTGGGTTAAATGTTAAACAGATTGCAGTTATCATATCAGGGCCTTTTCATGAGTGTTGCTGGCATAAAACTTAATTTTCTTTTTTTTCTTCTTCAAACTAAAAAATTGTGCTTTCCATTAAAAGACAATGTGTTTGCAGCTCCTCTAAGTTTGGGGCACTTAAGATACATTAAAATACTAGACCAAGTAATGAGAAATTATTGTGCCACATTTTTGCATATTGTTGAATTATTTGAAGATGTCTGAGCTGAAGGCTTCTCCCGCCTTGGGGGGAGTGCTTCGACTTCTCCTAACACCAAGCCAGGAATGCCTGGGGGTACCACCTCATAATGCCATCATAACCCCCTCCCTTCCCCTCTCCTGATTCATGTCAGTAGAAAAACTGGTGCTATTGTTAATTGATTGATAATTTTTCAATTGGAATACTTCTGGAGGAAATGTTACAGAGTTGGTGGAGGTTCCTGTATGGGAAAGGTTGTGTTTTACAAAAGTTGCCATCAGCATTGCAGATACAACTTGGGGGAAACAGTGCTTCAAGTTGTTTTTAATAGCTGGTGCCTTACAAAAATTAAACCAAACCTGTTCTTAGAGAGGTGCACCCTTCTGTGGAATACCAAAGAAAACTGTAACTAAGGATTAGTAGCTAAAGGATTATTTCTTTGTCAGAATAATCTGTAATTCTGCTGACTGAAGAACAGCTCCAGCAGAAATGCTGTAAAATACTGTCTGTAAATCTGCTCTGTCAGTGTGTGAAGAAGTCTGGTTGCCTTGGTTCCTTTCAGCAGTGCAGGACAGAACACTGGAGCTGTTGAGGCAAGCAGGGACACACCCCAGAAAACAACAGGCACGGTGACATTGCACCTTCATGCTCCTGCTCACATCACTCAGCTTTCAAAAATGATAGACTGGGGAGCTGTGGGAAGCTGCACACAACTCCTCCAGCAACAGTTCTCACTTTCATATTTTTCATAAAAGCCAAGCTGCCCTTTATGGGCTATTAATTTGTGAAGTCATTTATCTCAGGGCAAGACTTTATTTACTCAGCCTAACATAAAGACAGAAAATTGTGGCCCGGGATTTAAAAATGTCACTGCACATGATGCCAGGATAAACATCACAGAAATTTATTTCAGTTGCATCTACCCTGGCACTTCACAAATAACTTTTTTTGTATTGCCTTTTGGCACTATATTATTTCCCTATTCACCTACAACAAAGCTCCCTCTAAGCCAAAAAAATACATGTCCATCAAACAGAAATGTTTTTCATAGAAATTGGAATAATTAGATATTATAGCTCTGTGCCTGAGAGAGATTAAAAGGATATTTTTTGTGCTGTGGCAGAGACCACGTTAATTTTCCAGTGGCTTCCTTCTTTACCACTGTCTTTGTCTTTTTTGCCTGTTGCTTAGCTCAGATGTGAAGTCAGGAGTTGCCTCAGCAGGGCTCCTTGTGGTGCACATGGTGTGTTGTGGTGGTGCAGCTCAGGGCCAGTGGGACACCCAGCCCTTCCTCCCCAGCACTGCCCCAAGGGCTCCTGAGACATTCCTCCACTTTTTCCCACGTTTTTCTCTTTGGGGTTCTCTTCTTTTGGAGTTGTTTTGACGTTCTGCCAAGAAAAGGTCAGGCCAAGATGCAGTTGTTCTAAACCAATCTCTCTTTAGTAGGATTTCCTAGGCTCTTGGGCAGAGACCTTGTTTTCCATTTTGAGCAATCTGTTTTCTGCAATAAACACTGAATATGTTTCTCTGTTGCTATAGAAATAATATTTCATTAAATGAGGGAATCAGTGCCCTGCTGTCGACAAATCTAATCTAAGTGTTAGTCTCTAGAGCTTGAATTTCACCACTGGGATGAGGTATACATAATTCTGCAAATTATTTCTCTAACTTTTGCATAAATGTCTTTATACTCTGCAACTGTTAGCTAAATTTCCCAAAGTGATAGCATGGAGTTTAACATGGTGTAATGTGTTTACATGGATCTGAGCAGAGCCTTCCCCTCTCGCATTTCCCCACCCTCCTCCCCCAGACATTTTCATATTTAGAGCTTGAAATTTCCAGCTCTTTCCGTAGGAAAATGGGAAGTGTCAGTAAAAGCAGCACTCTCAGCCAGGTTCCTTACCCTGTGGACAGCAGTGTGCCAGCTTGATTTGAATTTTTGCTTGTATTTTTTAAAATTCAGCATCTCCAAGTAATACAGATATTACATGCCCTGGTTTTTTCTGGGATTAACAAGAAAAGTCTGAACTGACCATTAATATACCCCAAAAAGTGATCTGCTCTCCACTACTTTCTGGACTCCCCTGGGTATCATATGCCCAGTATTTGTCAGGTTACTCAAAAAGTTTCCTACAATAACTTTCTACCCTCTGCAGCAGTTAAACCCAAGAGAGTTGTTGATTTTGACTTAATGCACTTCATATCAATGCCCTTACATTTAACCATAATTTAGACCTGATATGGTTTTTTTCCTCAGTATTTTTCTAAAGCTGTAGAATTCTGGTAGCAGCAATGAGGTGGTACTAAAGCCTGTTACTGTAGGGTATGTAAAACAAAATATTTGTTAATAAGGGTCAGTGTTTGTCAACATATTCATCATAAGTATTTTGAAGAAATTGTAAAAATCCCTTTTATCTCATAGTTGCAATACAGGAACCCATTTATGCATTTCTGTGTGTAAGGTATATGTGTAGTTAGGAAAGTAGAACACAATTTAAAAGTGCACGATGATTGATTGGCACAGACCTGTGTGCAAGTGTATGTTAGAAACCTGAATTCAGAGTTCTTATAAAAATTCTGTTACAGCTTTTGGTTAAAAAATGGAGTTATTATTTGTGAAATGGGTTCATGCTAGATGTGTGTTACGTATTTCAGGACAAAACCAGTTTATACACGTTCATTTAATTCATTAATAATAATAATTATAACAATGGCCTCTAGTTAAAGATTAGTCTTTAGAAAACATAGGAAAACGTCTCATCATTGGAAGAAAATAACTACCCTTTTAAAACTTCCTTTCTAAATTTTTTCAGTGATTGTAAATCAATCTGTCAATAAGATAAACGTTTGTAGGCAGGGACAAATTCCTGACATCCAGAAGAGTACCTGTATGGATTTGTATGTTAATTTAAAGGCAGAGATGCTGGGAAAACTAGCAAAGTACACAAATACATATTTTAAAATTTAATAACATGCTTATTATTAAAAGAGACTTATCATATAAATAAGTCACCACAAGACACTGATTAAATTTTTGCTGTTAAAATAGTTCTTGTGATGAAAAAAAAACAACAAACAAACCTCAAACCCAACAACCCTTAATTTTGTTGCACAGCCATAAAATATAAGCCTCAAGTTGACCTGGTTTTTACCCTTGTGCTGTTACCATCCAAGGCTGCTGCATTTTTTCACCACATCATCAGTCTGTAGATGAAAAGAACCAGCTGAAGCTGCTGGTGCAGAGCAGTGACCATGGCATCACCCACTGCTGTGCTCTCTGCTGGCTCCTGTGCAGAGCCTGCCTGCAGGCCAGCTGCTGAAAGGGCTGAGGCCTTGCTGAGGGAGGGACAGCTGGGGGCATGTAAGGGACAAAGTGGAGATGTTCTCATTATCACCTCTAATACACAGGATTTTCTTACTATGCACTGTTCCAGAAACAAAACCTAAAAGTGAAGGTGAGAAAACATAAACACTCTAATGTTTTGTATTTTTCTTTTCCTTTAGGAACCCGATGGAAGAAAAACCAAGAGCAAGATTTAAAGGATGTTCTGAAAAACACTGACCAGGACATCCCACTGGTATTGGTCAGTGGGAATCATGATATTGGCAATACTCCAACAAGGGAAACCATAGATGATTATTGCAAGAACTGGGGAGATGACTACTTCAGCTTCTGGGTTGGAGGTGTTTTCTTTGTTGTGTTGAATTCTCAGCTATACTTTGATTGTTCCAAGTGCCCTGAGTTAAGGCAAGCCCAGGATGCCTGGCTGGATGAGCAGCTGGCTGCTGCTGCAAAGCAGAAATGCAAGCATATAATTGTATTTCAGCACATCCCTCTGTTTCTGAGCAAACCTGATGAAGACGACGATTATTTCAACTTGAATAAATCGGTTCGTCAGGAGATAATGGAAAAGTTTCATAAAGCAGGTATTTTCTCAAACTTTCCTACTCTTGAATTTTTGTTTCAAATTGTTAATGGCTCTGCTGCCAGACAAAATACATTTAACTTAAATGGTACTGTTTTCAAGGAATTTTTGAATACAGTTTATAAGCCTCATTGTTTCCCGTAGATCAAAATTATCAACTGAATCTACTCACCTGTAAAAAGTACCAAACAAAATTCAAAACTCTGAGTGAAAATTAAAAGGCTAAACGTGAAAAGTTCCTTAACATAAACAGCATTTGTTCCATTTTGTAAGTACTGACAGATACAAGACAACCTGAGTTTTTCCTGCCTACAGAGGGGAAGATCAGGTATTGCCATAGGAGAAAAATACAGAATTTATGTTTTACATAAAACATGGAAACAGAATTCACAATTACCTTGGAGGTTGCTTTCTCCCACACTGAGCCAATTTTAAACCAAGAGTGTAATGCACCCCAGATTTATTCAGTGTTAAAACAAGTCTTGCTCTGCTAAAATCAGTCCTTTGCACATCCATTTCTAATAGGGGCCATGTCTGGGATGAAGGGCAGGTGGAGCATGTGCTAAATGAGTAATTGTACCAAATCCCTCAGCTTTGTGTGGTGCCACTTGAGCGCCATGGAGACAGACTCAGTACACAGCTACTCCTCCATGCTGTTCCCATTGTTTTCTGGTAATTGCCTTCATGTTCCTGGAGTGTGCCAGTCCCTCAAAATTTCCTGCCATCCTGCCATCGCTGCATCACAATGTCATTTTCTCTGTATCTATAAGAGAGCACATTATTTGGATTACTGAACAATGCAAATTTTTTATGATCTTGTTCCTAATTTACCATCTAATTGTTAAGCCTGGCCTCATCCAACTCAGCCTAATTTCCAAGCTCTCAATCTCCTACTGTTTCCAATCAGTGGGGCAAAAATTCACAGCTATCTGAGGGCTCTCCAGGGCAGTGATATATTTGCAGATTTAAGATTTACAAGTGGGGTTTTTTTCCCCAGAAGGAGACACGCTGAGAACACCTCCTATCTTTTTTCATTTTTGTGTCAATGTTAATATAGTAGGAAGGGTTGTCCTTGGAGAGCTGGGCAGCTGTGACTGCCTGTGTACCATGGACTGCAGCACACCCTACCTAGGTCATGGGTGTATCCCCAGAAACTGGCATTAATGTGGGAACCAGAGCAGTTCTGTTCTAGGATTTTCTGTCATCCAGTTAGTTTACTAACATTTAAAAACACTCAATACTGGGAATACAATTCATCAAATGGTAAAAGAAACATTATCATTGTAATATTGTTGTAATGTCATGTTTCTTAGAAGGGTGTCCAGAGGATTAACCAGAAGTTGGGAAGGCTTCAAATGATGGGGGAAGGGAACCAAATGGGAAGTGAGCAATACAACTCTAGGGAAGAAATTCCCAAACTCCTTTCTATGCCACTTTTCTGTTCCCTCCATCATTTCTCCTCCTGTCCCTCATCCCCATCTCTAATAAGTTGTTTGGTTCCTTAATGAGTGTGTTTAAACACTGATCTTTGGCATGCTCATTACTATACACTGAGTCAATAGGTAACATTTGCAAGCCAATAATCAAACATTTTGCTAATGAAATGAATACAGAGAACAGGCAGCTCAGTAACTCAGACTGCTGAGAAAAATGAGCTGAATCAAAAGTTGGCTCAGAGTTACCTTAGTAACGGGTGCGTTCTGTTTCCATTTTATTGTTCCATTTCAGAGCAGCCTTTGTGAGAGCACAGAGGTCTCAGCGGGTTGCAGAGGCTGTTGGCATGCTGGGGTGGAGGCACAGAGATGCAAGGACACCACTTGCTTTCTCTGCTTTGCCAAAGAATAATCAAGTTTAGCACATGATTAGACATGAACTTGGTTTTTCCCCAGTTCACTTCATACCTTCTTAGAGGATCAAAACACAGAATATTGCTAATGAAATCCCAACATACTTTGCTTTTTTTCTTTTTTTTTAATTTAGAAATTTGGTATAATTATTTATTCTGGAGAAAGAAAGTCAGTCTGCCTTTGTAGGAGACCACCAGGCTGCCACTATTCTTCTCCCCCAGCCTGTCACCAGTCCTTCCTTCTGCCTCTTGCTTTTTCAGTGCTTGTAACCATGTTTGTTGTGTCATTGTGTCAGTAACATGCATGGTTTAGGGAGTTTGGCATTATTAGATCATTGGGCATTGTATTTCAGTTGTTTATAACCCAGGATCAAACCTGGAATTACCCCAGTTGTCATGTTTATACTTTTTCTAGAAGTGTCAAACATGGAGCCATAACTCAGCAGGTTAGAGAGATGCAGGAAAGGAAAGATAATCTAGTCATTCAGGTCTTCATGAGAACAAAGACATTCATATGGATTGTGTAGGAAATAGGTACTTAAAGTATGGGCATATTGGTCATATGGTCACAGGTGCTTTAAACTGAGGTATGCAACTTCAGAATATTCTTATTTTAATTCCAAACTCCAGATCTTCTGTAGTTATTCTCTTCTAATCACTCCCGTGTTACATAATGGTTTTGGTGTAAGTGTCTGCTCATTACAAGCAGAGATAAAAGACTAGCTGTAGAAGCTACATCTGGTATGAAATACTGAATTGCATTTCTCACATTAGAAGTGTCCTTAACAGTTGGTCTAATTAAAGATAAAATCATGTCCTTATGATAAATATTTATAATTGAAAATCTGGCACTTGTAAATATGTATTACTACTGTGCAAAGTTAAACCATACTTGTAAGCTGCATGTGTAAGAATTCCTGCTTGACCATGTTTCTTTTAAATGCACTGTAACAACTACTGTCCTTGAAAATGTGATTTCGGTCCCAGTGAAAACCAGCTCAGTTGAGGACAGAGTTTAGCATTTAAGTAGAGATACCTTTCTGAAGGTGGATTGGTGTAACTTCTGCAAGTTCAGGCTAAGTTGTCAAAGGCTTAAAGGCTGTGTCTCTTCTACATGCAGACATTAAGTACAGAAAAAACCTGTGTGCAGGAGCTGTGAAAGAGCTGACCTGACGTTCTCATCTGTCAGAGCTGCTGGAGTCACTCGACTCTGCTGCATGAAATGCATATTCAGCTTTTAAGGATCTTACAGTGCTGATATAAATAGGTTTCCTCATAGCATTGTAGGAAAAATAAAGAAGTAGTAATGGTCTAGCCAAAAATCTGGTCTGCATGTCATGTGTCTTTGATAAACATAAGCAGCAAATTAAGTTTTCAAATTAGGCAGTTTATGTAATACAAGACCTAGTTTTCCTTACATATCTCATTCCAGTAAAATTTTCTTAGGACATTAAATGGTTTTTTTTCTATGACCTGAAAAGTATGGATATTTTTGGTGAGCTATAGACAATCTTTTAAAGACTTTTTTTCCTCAGAACCATCACTGACACACTGAGCAGTACTTATATTAGTTAATACAATATAGTAATAAATGTTTCTTAATGGCACAAATAACTAAAGCATTTAAGCAAATATCCAAACTTGTTTAGGAGCTCTGTTGAATAAAACCTAAATTAATAGATGTTTTTGCACCAACAGGGTTGAAAAAAGATCTTGTTTCAGAGTTAGGTTAAGAGTATTAGGTGGTCTATGTAGCTGAGAGATGATGCATCTTAGAGAAAAATAACTAGACCAGAGATAGAAATACACAGAAGGAAATTCCCTACAGTCTTCAGCTTCTTTTAATTAAAAAGTTTTAAATTCATCCAAGTGTTTTCAAAGCAATTTTTCACATGTGGTTAAAAGTACTTAATATGTACATAGGGGCAAAAATATCAACTTAACTTCATTAAATGGTGTATTTTTTCATTATATTTGTGACTGGAGGTGCTGTAACTTCTAACACCTTTACTCATTAAAAGAGTGTGATATATCTACATTCTCCTCTTAGAAATGTTGTGACAGGAGAGCAGTGTTAAAGGAAGAAGAAGGTCTCAGAACATCCACAGCTGAGATATATTTGAGCACAAAATTAAGGCATGGAGTGTTGAAAGCTGTTGTTTCTAAAATTTACCAGACAACATATGCTATGTTTCATTATTTTCTTTGTTGTGTAATCAGAGTTGACAGGGGAGTAATATTTTCATCTTCCTGCCATTGAGACCTCGATTTTGGCAAAGCCCATACATTGAGTGAGTAATCCCAGTGCTTATGTGTCAGTATTTAAGGTAATTTAAATACTCTCAACTTCAGTGGTTTAGATCAACCTCTTTCAAGGTTGCAATTATGCACTTATGGCCCAGGTGGAGTGACTACATTTGATATATTCCATGTAAGAACAGTGCCCCAGGTATGGTAATGTAAGTCTTGCATGGAGATACACATAGACATAGGCTTTTTAAATTTTTTTTCAGAAATTCAGCAGCAAGTACAAAATACATATAGTCTGTAAGGACAGTAAGTAATATTTGTTCTCGGATAAATTTTTGAAATCAGTTTTATCCACTGGGCTAAAGCTGCTTCTTGATCCGCAGAGCACACAGCAATCCAGGGCTGTTTGGGGTTTGTGTCAGCTCTCTGAGAAAGCATGGCTTTCAAATGGAAAAAAGTAACAAAATCAGGAAGTAAATTCCACTGAAAGGTCACAAGAGGCGTTCAGAGAAATGAACTTGAAGGGCAGGGTGACCTTCTAGAGACAGGACTTCTAAAGGCTTATTTAGACCAGTGCTCTAATTAGGTGATCTGGAATCACCCTCTGACTGTGCCTGTTGTTTCTCCTCTGATTATATAGGAAAAACAAGTGACACTAAAATCCTTTTCTATATAGTTCTGTTTAGTATTGTCTTACAGAAAGAAGTTTTTGACATAAATATATTTTTCAAAATAATATTTCATCTCCTACTCACACAGACCCACTGCACCAAACTCCTTGTTCTTTAGGGTACAAAGCAAATTGAAGGCAGAGCTGTCCTGCACGTTTGCAGGATAATGTTTGCAAAAAAGAGTGCATGGAATATTTCTGTTGAGATGCTTATAGAGCTGTGCAGTGTAAAGTCTACTCAGTTCTCTTCATACAGCTCTTCTGAGGAGGAAGGATAACAGAGAGCTTCAAAAGGGCTACACAAAATAATTCTGGATGTTACTGAGGGCTGACCAAAGAGCTTATGAAAGGGAGAATGTTGATCCCCAGTATTTACCAGTGGGACTGTTTCCTTCTGCTGGTGCTCTGTTGGGAAATTATTGGGGTTTTTTTTGATAACAGGGTCTGAGAACTGCCTGAACACTGAGCAGTTAACAGTGACTGATGCTTTCACATCTTTGCTGCTGTAACACCTGCTTGGCAAATGAGGCAATGCGAGCACTCTGAAATTGCAATGAGATAAAATCAATTCTATTCCACTGAAGAGATTTTGTTTTCAAAGACTTCTAAATATTATCATTCCTTGTGTAGCACTGGAGGCTTGAAAAGATGAGGTACACCACGTGCCCAGGGGGAGAAGAAAAGGTGCAGCAAAAAATGCCTATGGTTCATGTGGCTCTTGTAGGGAAGCTGAAAGAACATCATTTTGGAGTGCAAAATTGTTGTGAGAACAGGTATTACTCTTGAACCAACCACATTGTTCAGCACTTCAGACAGCAGCTGTACTCTGCAAGTGAAAGGATAAAAGAAAAGCCAGTTTGTGACTGATACTCAAGGGAAGATGTTCAAGATCAATTTATCCATATAACTTAACGGTTGTATTTGCCATTTACAAAATACCTGTGTGTGGAGGTGTACACACACATCTCAGAGTAGCATCTCCCTGTGCCTGGATACTCACTTGGTTCTCCTCTCTTTGAAAACAGGGTACAAGAGTGTTGATAACATTCAGATCCTTCAATACAATTCAATGTCTTTACAGAACTGCTTCTCCACCTGTTAGCTTCCACTTCAGCTCTACTGGTGCTCCTCTCTAGCTCCTGCATTTTTGGGGACAAGTGTATCTTGGATCAACTTTTTCTAGTCTGTCCTCTTTCTTCAGTCCTTGACTGAGAAAGAGATGTGTGGTGACTCAGGGATTTTTGGATAAGCATGACTCTATTTAAAATCTAATTTCATCATTAAACTTGAACAGCTAACTGAAAAGCAGAGTAATGGGGCCAGAAGGAGGGTCCCAATAGCCCAGCCTCCTGCTGCTCCTACTCCCCAAACTCTCATGAAGGGCACAGGATGGAAAAGTGCATAATGGTATTTCTTTCCAGGCCTCTTCCCACCTCCAAGAATTTGTCTTTCAGGGACTTTGTGTGTCATATAAATGTTATCAATATAATGCAATTTAGTGATTCCTCTCTAGATTTGTGCAGTTGATTTGTGAAAACTAACAGCTTTCACAATGATCTGCAGGAGGGAATTTCATGTTTCACAGCTCTGTGAAGAAATACCTCCTTTTGTTTGTTTTGAACTTCACCTGCAGTCTGGATGGAAAGCCATCAACCTGTACATGAAATGCAGTGAACATTGATTCATGTATGCAGTCATGAAAAATAGTTCATTAATCAGTACTTAAAAGGTGATAATCTGAACCATGTGATAAATTTCATTGTTCAGTCAGAACCACTTTTTTTCCCCAGAATTCTTTACAGAGAGCATGGGAAGAGAGGCAAGGTCTGTACTGTACCCATTACATATTTATTATGTCATTCATATTGCACTAATTTAGCCTTCTCCTTATTTTACAGTCTCATTTGCTTTTGCTGAGAAAAGCATTTATTTAATTGAAGGCTCAGTCTAAATAAAGCATGCTACTGATTGCCTATGCTGATTATTCCAGGCATTCTCCTCCTAATTTGGAAAATCTGCTTGCTTTTCTTTGGTTTATTTTTATGTTGGTAATTTTTTCCTATATTTTTTACTCTGCCCATAGTGCTGGGTTGAGCAGTTTGATTTCCAGCTAAGGTGAGGTCATTCACATTTTGGACACAGCAAACCTGCCTGAGAAATGGGGTTTGTACATTTGGAATTAGAGTTGGAAAACAGCTTCTTCTGAATTCAGGGGGTTTTGGGATCAAGCCATAGAAGTGAGTGTAGTTACAGAAATTGGAGTCAGACATCCCTGGAATTTAAACTAGTTCAATTCAATTACAACCCAGTATTATCTGATTATGTGAGAAAAATAGTTTTCCAGGTGCATGTTTCTTTGGGGTTTTTTAATATTTCAAGGTAAACGTGGGTGCAGTGTTTCCATCCTGTGTCATTGCAGCTCATTTTCCCTAGAGACTGGGGCTCAGTCTGTATTTCTTGAATTAAACTAGAAAACAGTAAATCCTTCAAGAAGTTAAGAAAAGAGATGTTACCTGTTTCACAAAATCTTACTGTTCCATGGTTCCAGAATACACCTGTTTGTTTAATGAAGCAAAGAGATTATTTGGCTAGAATTTCTTGTTTAAATGGAGACATTAACATGATCTAAGTATTCCTGAAATAGAAAGGCTGGTCAAAACACTGAATAGAAAAGATGTGGCTGTTTGTTGGGCCACACAGAGAGGGCAGGCCAGAGTCCCCTTTCTTTCCTGCCCAAATGGAGTTGAAAACATGCCCAGTCTTTCATGTCCTTGTATTTTTCTAAGCTGCAGAAGCCAGCAGTAGAGTCCCAAGTAAGAGAACTTCAGTGTGGGAATGAGGGGACTGCAGCTGCACCATGAGCTCAGACAGGGATGTTATCGCTGCCAGGGGAACTGTCCATGAGACACAGCTGAATGCCTTTGTTCTCTTGCAATGCAGTTGCATCAAAATCATGCTGACCCTTTTCCCTGGTGCTACAGGAGGGTTTTTCTGAGTGATAAATGATCATTTGTCGGAGGAGTATGCTTCACTTTCAAAATTCTGTAAAATAACCTCATCTTCTCCTGCTAACAGACAAACTGCCTCCTGCACGATCCTCAATTGTAGTTTCTTTTTGTGTAATGAAGACTTGGTTCTCACTTGGTTCTTCTCAGAAATAAAATCAACAGTGTGCTAACAACACTGGGATAGCTAAAAGTTTTCATCTCGTTTTCTTCAGTATCTCCAGGGGTGAAAAAGGTGAATATTTCAGTTAGGACTTGGTTTCTTTCAGAACATTCCTCTGCTTTGGGTTGCTTGGGAGCTCAGAAGTGCTGTAAGATGGCCACAGTTACAGAGAATAATCTCTGTAAAATTAGAGCTGCTGCAGCCTGTGAGGATGTGATGGTTGTACACAGGCAGCTGCTTCTGAGCCTGCTTGGATCCCTTGGAGCCTCCTGAGCCCCTTGTGTGTCAGCCTTTCCTGTGCAGCTCCAGAGCACGGCTCAGACACGTGGAGAGACACCTCTCCCTGTTAGGCCACTGAGGCAGTGGGACAGTCTCTGTTGCACCCTCTCTGTAAGAAAAGCACCTTTTAATACATGCTGCTGGTGTGGGTCACAAAGAGAGAACCAACAGAAAAAGTGAAGGTGGGAAATGCTGGTAAAAAGTGTCCAACTTCCCAAAGCTGTTCAAGTGAGGAAGATGCAAATCAACAAGAGCTTGGTGAAGCTCAACTACTTGTTTGGTGAGCTGGCTTTAGAAAGCAGACAGGAAAGAAAAGAGAGGGGAGGAAAGTCTTCAGAGGTACTTTTGAATTTCCTTTTGAAAAATGTCTGCGGTAGAAGCCATGAGTCAAGCATTCATAATGTGGTTTTGACTTGGAAAACAGTATCCAAATTGAAATATGAACTTAGTTTGAAATTTTATTAAAATTGAGTTGTGCTGCAAAGATTCTGCCTACGAAACAGCATCAAAGGCAGCATGCTGAACTAACTGCATGAGCTGGTAATTCCCCTCCCCTGCATTCCCCTCTTGCCCTGCCACAGCCACGGTGTGGCCTTACAGCCCCAAGAGCTATAGTGCAGTCTGGGAATTAGCATAAAACCAAAGTGTTTATATGCTTGTTTTATGGTTGAGCTGATGTAAAGTCTAAGGCTTATCAACATATTTAAGTGTTACATCTCATCACATGACTCTTGAACAACCCTTGTTTGGGTTTGTTGTTACATCATGAATTATTTTTGCTAAGTAGGCTTCTCTGGGCTCAAAGAACTTGTACCAAAATAGGTATTTCATTCTTTAGTAGGGATGCATTATTCTGAAAGGAAAAAGAGCTATCATCAAATCTGGAGAAGGAAAATCTTTTTGTCTTTCATATTCAGCTTTTTCAGATCAGAACTAAGAAGGACATTTTGTGCTTGATCAGAAAATAATGGTAAATTGCATAGCAGGAGAACACCTTTTGTTTACTAAAATCAGAACCATTTCCTGTATCTGAACCTTTTTTTACAAAGACACTGACTTTTTTCGCATAGTGACTGATTCATAAAACTCACGTTTGGTAGCAGGCATGAAGCTCAGTGGGTTTAGGTGTTTTCATGACTCAAGTACAGTTTTAGCACAGGCAGAACAAGAGCGGGTACCCAGCACTGGGTGGAGCCTGCCCTGGATCTCTGCCTCCAGTCCTGTCCTGATCAAGAATTGATTTGGCAGTTCAGACGTTTTTTCCATAGCAGATACTCTGTAATCTGTGTCATGGTGTTGTGCAGTCTGACATCAGATGAGGATGTGTGGATTGTTTTGCCTTTTTTTTTTTTTTTTGTTAACGTAACTGTCTGCACAGTTTTTTACTTTATTCTGATTTTAATCCATTTCTTCTTTAATGAATAATCCATTAGGTATGAATAGTGTCTTGCAGTAATGGATCCAGCTTTTTTTAGTAAATGGGTACTGTGAAACCTCCAGTCCCATTTAAATTCAAATAACTGTGTATTTCATTAAAAATGAAATAATGAATGCTTGTGAAGGTGCTGTTCTTTGGACATTTATTTACACAGGCGTTTTTTAGTATTTCATACAGCTTTAATATCAGTGCTTCTTCCAGCTGCTGTTTAAGAATCCAGTGATAAAAAACAAATCTCTGCTCTAACTTTTTTTCTTCTGTTGTAGTGTGAAGGGACTGTATGTTTTACTGTGTAGCTGGATGCATTTAAGTGACCTGGGGATACATTGAAGGGCTATAAAAACGAGGCCTGCCAGGACACTGTTCCTCACAGAGTTGGAGGGGGGAAGGGGTGGGGGTGTCTGTTGCTATCAACTTGACATTATTACTTCAGAAAAACATCTGAAATTAATAAATTAAATTTGAGTGCATACATCTCTAAGATTCTTTTCATGTTAAAGATCAAAAGCAAGAGCAAAGTAAATTGCCTGCTTCTCATCTTGGTATATTGCAGTGACTGGTTCAGCTTTCCTCCTTGTGCTGACTCCCAGGGTGGCTGCAGTACAGCTGAGTGAACAGAAAAGTGCTCCTGCAGAAAACCCCCCTCAGTGAGGCTCCTGTCAATAGCCAGCAGTGACCTGTGTGTTTCCTTGTTCAAGGTGTAACATCCTGTAACCCAGCAATAACAAGAGTTAATACTGGCACTAGCCCTAAAGGGTATCTGGAAACTGAAGTCTGGGCAAATTTTTTTACTGATGTCTGTCTCTGTCTAGGATGGGTTTCTCAAAATCTTTCCTTGAATTATCAGACAAGTGGAACATTTTTTTTCTTTAGCATAACTACAGTTCCTTTTATGACTTGTGTATCCTCTGTCCTTCTAGTTACACTTAGTCAGGGTTTGGTTTACATATATGTTGACACAAAATCCTGGCCTCTTTTCCTGTTCTAAATCAAAATGTTAAATTCTCTGGATGGTGGGAAGATGCTACTTTAGGACACAGATTCTTCCAATGAAAAGAGAGAACTTAATTCCCTTCCAAAGTACTTATTTCTGTTACTAAAAGTGTGTCACATGGGTTTGCACCTCACTATGTGTTTATGATTTTACTTGTTCTTAATTTTTTCCTAGACTAAAGTAGTTCTGCTTACCTGCAGAAGAAGTGGAAAACACTGAAAAGGCCTCGTTCCCTTGTTGCAGTAGCAGCACCCCTGACTTTGGGGTTCCACTCCTGCCTTTGGAGGGACTCTGACGGGGTTTCTCCCAAGGTGTAAAAACACGTCACCAGTTCTGCTGGGTTTGTGCAGCTGAGGCAGAGCAAGCTCCCCAAGTTGTCCTGCAGTCACTCACAGGTGTACTCATGCAGCAGCCAGAGGTTCCAGCAGCAGGATAATCAGCCCTGAGACTCTCAAACAGGGGAGCACACAGGTGGGAGCTGACAGGGCCCATGTACCACTGCTCAGTGACAGGGTGGCTTCATTCTCTCTTCTCTACCTTGACTCATTTGCTGTTTGAGAAGGGCTAGGATTTGAAATGTGAAAGCCCACGTAGCTCTTACCAGACACACAGTAGAATAATTTATATTTTGCTTTCCAAGCTGCTTAATTTTTAACTATACTTTGAGCCAAGTTTATATATTTTATATCAGTCTTCAGATTGCTCACTCCCACAAAAGCAAAGGATTGATGTTAGCCAGCTGTCTTAAGATGGGTTCACCTACTTTTCATTTTATCTCTGTGAAAGAGGTCTAAATCTACTGCAGGAGAAAATGTGGAAGGTTTATGCTGGATGAGCCATTAAAGAATGAAGGTAAATGTGACACCTGTAAGATGCTAACTAAATACATACTCTGGGTTTTTTTGTTGTTGTTTTTAACAGGTGTCAAAGCTGTATTTTCTGGGCATTACCACAGGAATGCTGGAGGGTTCTACAAAGGCCTGGAGATGGTGGTGTCATCAGCCATAGGATGTCAGCTGGGACAGGACACACACGGCCTGCGAGTGGTGGTTGTGACAGAGGAGAAGGTGGTGCACAAGTACTACAGCTTAACTGAGCTGGGCAGCCACGGCTTGGAGAAGGAGGTGCTGGATATGCTTGCTGAGCAAAAGTAGGCTGTGTCAGAAAGTGTTTTTCCATATTAGATAAACAGTTTCATAAAGTTTCCCCAAGCAGGACTGCAGTGTCTCAGAACAGCTCTCAGTTTGTTATTGTCCTAAATAACAGGGAAGTTGTTGACACGGGTTTTTTTTTGAAAATGAGACCTATGAGGAATATGGGAGAAGAGCAGAGCTGATATGGTAATGTGTCATTGAAAAGTACAGTTCTGAGAGTTTTTGCTTTGCTCCTAGATAATACTTCCTTATTACAGAGAAACTGGTGTCTGCATGACCCTTTAACTTGAGGGTCTTTCCAAATCAATAAATTTACTAATTTCTGTTACCTCCTGAATAATATGAATAGAGCACATTTTTACAGAAACAAATCTCAATAAATGTGAAATCAGCAGACTCCTGCTGACTTTTAGCAACTTTTGGATCATATCCTGTTACCTTGGTGTCATATTTTCTCCCATTTCCCACAGTTTGTTTTCTTAGCTCTTCAGAGCCAGGAGCAGTAAGAGAGCAGACACATTCTGGTTTGCAGTCACAGCTTGGGTTTCTGTTATATCTGTTGTAAAGTTTTATATAATGTTATATAGTTTTATAGTTTCCATTATATAGTTTTATATAATGAAAAGTCTGTAAATGAGGCTGATATAAATGTCACTGACAGAAAGTAAAGGTGAAACAACTATTTCCATTTTGAAATTTCACTACCATTCAATTAGCATATATCCTGGCTCTAGCTATGGAAGTTGGAATAATTGCATGGGGAGAATATTCTGTATGGAATACTGTATCAGAAGTCACTTTGCTGATTCCAGGACAAGCAGAGATCTTTGGTTTCCAAATGCAGTGTAGAGTGCCTTACTGTAAGGCAGTACAGAATACCACAGAATATTGAAAACCCTTAAAAGTATGTTGTGTTCACTGCAATAAGTCTTTTAAAAAAATTTATGAAATGGTTTACTGCTGCAATACTTTTAGCAAGTGTATCTGATTCGTTGCAAATAAAGTCTTCATTAATTAACTCATACCTGCTGGGGTGTTAAGTATGTGGTTGAACACATTCCAATCCTTGCCATGGGTTATCTGGAACTGGAACTGGTGCAGCTTTGGCACCTGAGGAGGGAGGAGCACAGTGAGCATCATTAATGCATTCCATCATGTTTTATGTATGTACTCACATAAAACACTGTTCCCTAGAGGCTATTACAGGTATTTAAATATGGTGAGAGGTATGAAATGCTGTGCTGAAGAGTCAGTTTAATTACATTTTAGTCACAACAGTTGATCAAGGAGTCTCCTTCAAGCCTGATCTGTGGAACTGCTGACTGTAAAATCCCCTGTGTAGCACTGCCTTGCAGCAGGGACGTGGCTGTACCTGCAGCTGGACAGGGCACCTGGGGACTGCAGCCCCATGGCAGCAGCTCCAGCAGAGGGAATGTTGGATTCAGAGAAAAAGTTATTTTGCTTTTATTCTCCATCTGCCTTTGCTTAGCTGAATGTTTTCACAGTCTCATTTTCAGTAGAATGTGGAAAATGAGAGAACATTTTATAGCCATAGAATAGTATCATGGGAAGGATATTTAACCACAGTTTGTGGCTGGACACTCCTGTAGGTAGTAAAAAGTCACAAAAATAAGCTGGGATTGTGGTATTTTACCAGCAGAAATGACAAATTGTGTTTCCTCACTTTTCTCAGTGTAATTAGCTAATTTAGAATTAATACTGATGCTTTAACTAATTTGAAATGGCAGAGGTCCTTGCTGTCACTGTGCCTCATCTTGTTTATGTCAAGAAAAATAAAATATGTTAGATTATGAAACAAATCACCCATGGAGACCCTAATTATAATTCAAAACAACATCTTTTGATGTTGAGGACATTATTTTGGTACCTCCAGCAGGGCTGGTAATTGTAACTCTCTGTCAGTGTCAGCATATGACTGCCTTTAAAGCAAGATGTCACTAACAAAGTGCTGATGAAACAAGAGAGCAAGGCATTCCTTGTGTTGCTGTGGGCTCAAGAGGCTTGGCAGAGATTAAAAAACATCAAGTGACCACAGTTGATTCTGGTTTCTCTTAGGCTGCTAAAAGGATGAGGTAAACCTTGATGACTCTTACTAAATGAGGAAAATTCACATTAGAACACCAGAGCAACCTGTGAAGGTAACTAAATACTACATAATTACAGTCTGAGGGGGACACCTATGAACATGAGGCAAATGACTGAAAGCAAGGACTTTGAGAGAAATCCTGGTTTGCCAGCCTCAGTGTAAGCCACAAATTTAAGAACACACTATTTCTGAACCTTTCCAAAAAGTCATTAAGACTTGAGTACACTCTGTTTGCCTGCTGCTTGCCTTTAGTGCATTTGGGTCCAGTATCTCATCTTGCAGGTTTTAATAGAGGTAATATTTTTATAGGGCTATGGTATTCAGCTCCTGGAGATTAGAGACAGAAGTGAAACACTTGATTTCTTGTTAAAACTTAATCACATTTTACTCTGGCAGAAGTAAAGTCTCCCCTGCCACCCCTGAATGCAGACAGCCTGTGCCATGGTCACTGCTTAATGGTTCTTTTCTTACCTCAGCTCAGCAACTTGGTTCCCAGTGTCTGGTTTTTCCAGACATTCTCCTCAGATAGCTGGTTTTATTCTGCTGTGAGACAAATAACTGAGGACACGTCTAACATAAGCAAATCAAAGAGCAGCAGTAAAACCCAAACATTTCCCTGCTTCGAAGGGCTCAGCTCCCCCTGTGTGTCATGGCACAAGTGTGTGTGTCACTGCAGGCTCACACTCAGCGTGTCACTGCCTAATGCTGGGAAAAAGCTGCTTCTCTCCATGCCCTCCCTGAGCCTTTCTGTGCAGACTCCAGCTGAACACAACAGTATCCTTTAGAGCAAGGGCAACCTTCACACACCCAGCAGTGCCCAGTGTGCCTGCCAAGCAAACCCTGACATTACCTGGCACCTCAGGATTCCCAGTCACCAGGGAGAAAAGGTGATTGGGATCAGAAAATTGTAAAGAGGGAATTTCCACTTCACTAATGTTCTGCAATTTCCAGGAATGTCTCTGCTGACACAGGAGACATCACATCCCTGGCACATATGGAAGTGCAAAGCCAGGTGGTTTAAGCTGCAGGCACTGTGCTTGTGGACACTTCATTGGGAAATGCTCCCTAAATAAAGTGCAAAAACAAAACATGTAATAGAGAGAAAGCATTAGACCAGCGTGTTAAACTAGCCTCCAGTCTGCATGAAATACAACTGTGCAGCAGCAGATACAGAAGGGGCATCCCCAGAAAACCCCAACACTCACAGAACTAAAGCAACACAGACAAATCAAAAGCTTTTCAAGCAATACAGAAAACATACCCAGCACTTCTCTTCAGGAAAAGAAAAAAAAACCACAAAAACTCCAAAAGCAAAACCACAACCCACAACTCAGAGAGCCATTACTTTTTTTTAATTGACATTTTCATTTGTTTCTCTAGAAGTAATTTTCTCCACCAGCACTTTATCAAATGCAGATAGTTTAGTACATTTCTACTAATAAACACCTTTTTTTTTCCTCTAGGAGACCCATTAAAGCCTCATCCTATTTAAATTTATAGTGTTGTTATGTCACTTTTGAGCAGCCAGAAATTGAAACATCCATCTTCCAAATATATCCTTATCTTTCTCAAACATTGCCTAGAAAGGTCTAGCATTGTTAAAAACCACAATTTGGCCTTCTAAATTAAATGGTAATGGCATTATCTGCATTCAAATCTTTCTCACCTTCTTCCATATAAAAAAGACACAGCAATACAGAAAGGTGGCTAATGCTGCTCTGACAAACCAAGATCCACAGCCCTACACAGGGCAAACTGCCTGTCCAGGGATTTCCTGAATCGTGTCACCAGCACTTCAGGTAGGGCACCAGTGACTGTATTTGGATACATGTGAGAGACAAAGATAAAATTACCACAGCAGAGTGTGGTTTTTGCAGTACCCTGCAAGTACTGAAGCCAAGGCTGCTAAAAGAACACAGCACAAAGACAATGATTATCTTCTGTCACTTTTTTACAAAGTCTGAGCTGAGCATAGTCTCACCCTTTTATTAATTCTAAGTCTTGCTCTGTCTTAGCCAATGAGGAGAAGGTGGAGCCAGCTTCTTTTGTCTCAGCTGTGTAAAAGCTGCTTTTCCCCTCTGTCCAAGCAGAGACTGTGGCTGGAGACAGGTAACTGCAGCAGGGGACTCGTCCTGTGCAGTTCATCTGCAGCTGATGCAGCATCCAGAGGGACACAAGGAGCCCCTGCTGTGCTAATCCATGGGATTCCCTGACCAGGATTCCTAAAGCAATTAGCTTGGGGCAGAATGCAAGAGGTCAGGGCCTGAGCTGTCACCCCATGCAATCAGAAGATGAAGACATGGGTGAGAAATGAAACAGAAGTGGGAACCCATCAAGAGCTACTGGCTCCTCTCCTTGGCTGAAGCTGGCACCATCCTCTCCTGACACTCTCGAGGACTAGAGGACACTCCTGCAGAGTTTACTTCTCTGCCTGTGCTGGATACTCACAGCAATTCAACATCAATACATTTTCACAGTTATCCAAAACATAAATACCAGCTGTGTATAGTATTGTTAATATTATACATTCATGTGTCCCATAGAGGAAGGTTCCCCAGCTGCCCTGGTGGTCACTGTATTCACACCAGGCTTAGGATCCTTCAGAGATCCCATGGCACCTTTTTCAGTGGGCTCATATTCCCATAAAAAGGCCTGGCTGATTCACAGCATTCCTGCTCTGGCTCACAAGGTAACAGCTACAACCTTCTAAAAAGCTCTTCCCAACCTATTTAATTGTTGAGCAATTGGAGATAGAACTGGAGAGAAGTGACGTAGCACATGAGCTTTGTAGAAGAGTATTGTCACCTTCACCCCACCCTTAGTCCTTTTTGGGGATATTTAGAATATTATTTGGCATATTTAGGAATATGATGACTGTAAAATGGTGTAATATTAATAATTCAAGTTTATTTCATTTTAGCACAGCCCCATACAGAGGGTGAAGTGTTTATTACCAAAAATAAACTCCAGCAATAACTGGGATTGCTGTACTCATTCAGTGCATTTCAGCATATTTTGTTGAGACTGCAGATTCCTACATTGTTCTTTAAGCTGTTCTACAATACAATACCATCGAAAACAGGACAAAAGAAGAGGATCTATCATTCATGAAAAACACTGGTTCTGTATCAGTACACTGCCTCAATGCAATAATGATTACAGTTTCAATCACTTTTCCAAGAAAGCAAGGTAAAAGAGTAAGAGAGAAATACCAGAGCATTCTGTCTGTTCACTGTGACCCAATTTGAGAGCTGAGACAGACCAATTATTGTTCAGAGAATAGCATTCCTTTTTACTGTGCAGCAACTTAAACAAGAGAATAAATCTGTGCATATTTCAAAATCATTTGATTTAAAAACCTAGATGCTGCCAATCTTCCTAGTCAAAGGACTTTTCATATTCCCTTTATTTCATACACAGCCATTACAGGATAACTGTAAAGAAATATTTTGTAAGGTCTATTTCTGAGCCCTGTTTGCCATAGAATTTTGTTTGCTGTGGGTACAAGAGGAGGTAGTATTTTGTATGTGGGTCATTCAGAATTAATTCTACATTTTATGGCCTGCACTTTTTATATAAATTAGTTTGTCAAAAAAAGCTCTTGTGCTTACGCTAAACAGTTGGACCAAAATAGAGAAACATGGATACATATCAAGGGGTGAGTCTAAACAATGCAAAGAGTGACAGCACTATGTTAAAATTCACCTTGCAGTAAGATTTTTACAGAAAGAACTTGTACAAGTTCACTGTTTTTATTATATGTGCACTAGGCCATGTAAAAGTTTCCTCTTTTTTTTTTTAGAAAAGCTGCTCACAGATTATTTCTAAGCCCTCTATTATCAATGCAGATATCTAACAACTCCCCTTATCCTAAGAAACAATGCAATCCTCATTTATTTCTCATTAAAGATGCATTGTAACACTAATCAGCTAAAGGTATTTTACTTGAAGCTTCTGAAGTTTATTTTTAAGTCTTCAGCATGTTAATTGCTTTGCTTTGCCCTTGGGTTCCCAGAAATTAAATACAAACAGAAAACTTCCTGTGGAAGTAAAGTAAAACCCATGAAATTTCTGTACTCTTACACAACACTACAGCAGTGAAAATTTCAGCATGTACATTTATTGCTTACTATTTCCACCTGATTCCCCCTTCCTCACTCTGCCTCTCTTTCCTTAAAGCAGCAAAGTAAGTAACTGCTCACCTTGTTGACTTCAATGATTAGTTGCAACTGCTGACCCTCAGGACATTTCCTGCTTCCAAGTGTGCTTCTGCTCCCACCTGTGCCCCTACACTGCACACCCTGGGGAGAAAATCCAGCTGCACACATCACAGGGGCCAGAGAGGGGCCTGGCTGATCGAGGTCTCTGAGCCTTGAACAGGAACCTGCAATAATATATAATTGTCATCCAGTTCAGTGCAGGGAAGGGCAGTAAGTTAGTCAAGGTTCTTTTTTTTTCCTTACAAATACTCATTAGTAAAAGTCTTGATGTTGTTTTGTGATTTGCAAATGTAGAAAGGGGATTTGTTACAGAATTGAACTGTGTGACGTCTCCAGTGATGTATCTGAAGGCAAACCAGCCCTGAATGAAGCTGCTGCTGTTCCCCATTTTCAGGTAAGGAATGTTGGCACTGCAGACTCTGGGATCTGTCACCCAGGAGCATTATTTCAGTGCTCCCCACAATGGTAGGAGGCAAAAGCCACTTAATTTTGGGACAGTGAGAAATCTCTCAGTTACAGGAGGACCTGCTGATTAGCATTCCCAGTTTTAATTAAATCTGGTGTAGCTACTGCCCTTGGGCACTGAAACGTACTGAAGATATTGTTTTGAAATTAGGACATAGCCTGGCAGAGGCTGAGCAGAAAAACTGTAGTTGGCTGTAAACCAGGCAACATAGTTAAGACACACGCAGAGATCTGACAGCAGCTCAGACTCCAGCTCTACAACCACATCTCCCTTAACCATGGCCACAGGAGTTGACCTCTTGATTTTTAAGTAATGTTCAAGCCAGTATTGGAATTAGTTGGGTCCTTTAGCATGAGAAACTGTTCAACCCAAGTATCTCTCTGCAGTAAAATTGTCTATTAACACTGGAAAGATTCCCCATTTCTCCTGGGGAGATAATCCTTTCATTACTACGGAGGAGTTGTCTCATTCTCCTGTGGCTGTTGTTGCTCTCAGTCTCACAGATGAGCAAAGCCAGAGAGCTTCAGGTACACATTCAGTGCCAGCCCAGGTGTGCTGTAAATTCTGACTGATCTTCCCACTCAGCTCACTTGTGGCTCTTACCATCTCAACTACCACTACACAAAGGATATTTAATTATTCCTGCCATGAACTCTGAATGAATGACATCTTAAGTAAGGTCTGTTAATGAGACCGAGATCAAACTGATGCTTGATGGCAACACTCAGAATTTTTCAGCATAATATTAAAAATGATCCCCTCCATAGTTCACTCTCAGTAGTAGCATTAGTATTTCCAACACACCACAGACTAACTGGTGAATATTATGCCTATTACAAAATAATAAACATAAAGGGAATTATTTGGCAAATGGATCAATTTTTAATTTTAATGAATTTTTAATTTAATATATTTTAAGATAAATAAATAACTTCTTACCCTGAAAAATACAGAATACAATTAGGACTGTATCCTGATAGTTCCAGAAGTGTCATTAAGCATACCAATCCTTAACGCAATAATTAATAACAAGGTTTATTTCTTACCTTCTGAACTTAGTTTGCTTAAAGTTTGCAATTTTCTTTTTAAGTTCTTTATATACATTAAACAAGTAGAACATGAATTGCTGCAATATACTTATATTGTATAAGGATATATATCTTATGTACCTGTCTGTGGGGTGTCTTAATACAGTTTTATAGCTTTGTTCTCAGACATTTATCTCTTCTTTATATCAATGCTAGAAATACTCCATTGCAAGAAGTTTCTATATTAGTGCAACAAAGAATGTATTTGTAGATGTAACTCTAAACATTTAAGCAAAATATTTCCAAATGTTATTAATTTTTAAAAATCCAAAACTTGAGGTTTTTAATTATTATTCTGTACTGACCCATCTGCCCATCTGGGGCTGTAGACATGAGCTGTCTTCCCTGCAGGAAAATACTGCAGTGGCCTCATACAAGGCCATAGGAAAGAGTTCCCCTAAAGAAATTGTAACAACTCATTTTGGTAAAAACATCAGTGTTTGCCAGGTCAGGGGTAAGAAAGGCTTCATTGTGAATTCTCTCAGTTAACAAGCAGAGTCAAGCTAAAACAAAAGCAACTTAGAAACTGCATTCTTCAACACAATAAAACCCTTGCAAATATAGAGCACATCCATCAGTACCATTTGTTTCTCAGCTGGGGAACTTGCAGCACCTTTTCTTCAATGTTTATGCTCATCTTTGACTCATTACTTTAATACTACCAGGAAACTAAATTATGTCCAGTGGTTTCACTGCAGAAACAGCCTCCAACTGTGCACAGGGTTTCTTGCAGGGTGAGACACTGAAGCATCATGGAGGGAACAGGGTAAGCTGAATTTCCAGCAGGCTCTTGTGAATTTAGACAGTAATTATGACAACTTAAATTCAATACAATTATTTTAAATTAACACCTAGACCCAGAAATAGACAGGGAAATTGTCCAGCTGGCTCTCCACATTCAGAGGCTTAATAAAGAAGCAAGAAGAAAGGATAGACAGGTAGATTTTTTCCTCAAACAGAACTTTCCTTAACTGAACTCTGCCTGAAAACTGGTACCATGACAGCAACTAATGTACTACTGAATATGTGCATTGCACCTTTTTATCACCTCAGCCTTGAGCAGGTAATGTTTCAGTGTTGAGTACTGAACAAGACACGTGACTAATGCATTTTAATGCATTAATAGTCTTGATAAAAATAACTATTTAGCAAAGAAAGCTTTTTAGTAAGAAAGCCTTATGAGTTTGAATAGTCTTATAGCCTTTGCAAAGTAGAACCAAATTTCACTGAAATTAAGACTCTAAAAGCCTTCAGAAATATTATTCAAAAACATTTTGATGTGCTGGAATTGTTAGCCCCTTTCTAAGTGACATCAAAGGAGAAGGAAATTAAAATCTTCATAATCCTCAAAAATATCCTAATTTCATTACTCGACCTGGTATCAAACTATTTGGAAGGGCTGTATTCAGAAATGTCAGCCTGTCATCATCTCTGCTCCTGGATATTAAATTTCACCAGGCACATTGTAAAAGTAGCAATGGTACTGGGAAATTTATTACCTAATATTTAGCCCCAAAGAAAATGTGGAAGTAATTGTATTTCCTCACTCTGCTTCTAAAATAGAACGTTACTACTTCGTACTAAGGCAAATCAAATGCTAGGAACATATTTATGTATGTAGGTCTAATTAGTGAGTTAAATTGTTGAACCTTCTCTAAAAGCTCTTGTGCTTACGCTAAAGGAATTAGAGCAAGAGGCAACTAGTCAGCATTTCAAATCCTCTGAAGTGCCACTGTGTTTTTCATTAAAGCCCCTGAAAACAGAATCTACATAAGGTGTGATATAAAGGTGTTAATTTGAAGTTTACATTTGGTTACAAAGTGTCTTTGAATGCTGAACAAGTTTGGAAATTTCTGATTAGCTGTCAATGATCTTATGAGATGTTATGTTCAGAAAATGCATAATTAGAACTCCCCCTCATCTTTACACATAACTGCACTGGGTGTTAACAAAGAGAAACTCCCAGTGAGGGATGCTTCCAACTGCTGTTGCACTCATCACATGCCTTTGACTTCACTCTCAGCAGGAGGTTTTCCACTTTCTGCTGGATGATGCTGTTTGAAGGGAAAGTGGGAGAAAGCAAGCAAAATACTGCTTTGAGATTGAGAAAGCACAGCTCTCCCACTGCCTTCTGCTGCAAACAGAGAGATGATCTGTTGGGGTGACAGCCTGAACTCCTGCAAGACAAAGGAGTCCCTGCCCTTGAGAGAGCTCCAGAGCTGCAGGCAGTTGATAAAGCACATTGATCAGCTGGCTGGATTGGTAATTGTGAGGCTGATCAGTGCTCCTGGTGGCACTGGCAGCAGCACAGAGCTGCTGAAGAGCAGTGGAGATTTCTTTTGAAGACGTGTGCACATGGAGAGAGAATGTGTTCAAGACATGCACTTTTTTAGCCATACCAGAGTGTGCTTTAAGGCACAGCCAGCCTCTTCAACATTGCCATGCAGCCCATCACACCCCAGGGACACCTTCAGCTGCCATGGTCTGCACACAGGCCCAGCTGAAAGCCTTCACACCATTATTGATTGAACTTGCCAATGAGCTACAAATGGTAAAAAATCTGTGAAGCTCTTTCCAAAATTTGTCTTAAGAAACGTTGATCTGATAATTCACCTCTAGCAGACAGCAGTTTTCAGTCAACATTTCCTTTTCTTTCCATTCCAGGTGGTATAATACAACTAAAGAAATCTGGGTGATTGAGTGAGTTAAAAAAAAGAAAAAAGAAAAAGCATTTGTTCAAAAGACTGAAACCCACAGTCAAAATGAGGCACAGATTTTAAAAGCAGCAGGAAGCATTAACATTTCTATGTTACAGAGTACATCTCAGTCATACAAGAGAAATTGCACAAGCTTTTCCACCATTGTGGTGAAAAATAGGTTTTCTTAAGTAGAATGGAAGAATTTGTAGCCTGACATTTATTTCTGTGCCAATAGCAAATGTACTTTCAGTCTCCCCAAATTCCATCCCTCTGAGGGCTGAAGAGAGAAAATAGGGCAGCACCTCTGGAGGCCAGTGTGTATGTGTGGTTTCAGAAAGTACAGCAGAACCATTTGTCTGCTCCAGCACATTTACAGTAAATGCTTTTCAAGCTCTGTGTCTGTTGTATTTCTTAAACACACAAACAGAGTGGCCTCACTTTTAGTCTCTCCATCAGTTACCTGGTAGCAGATTTGGGGATGACCAGTGGCAGAAGAGGGTTGCCTGCCTTAGGGAGAAAGAGATTTGCCAGGTATTTTTACAATGATTTTTAAAAATTTTAGTGACAAATGCTTGATTTTCTTCATTCTGCCCCAGTCAATAACAGACCAGGTTTCAAAGTCAACTAAGCACCAGCCATCTCCCCCAGTCTCTGGGATTCCATCCCATTTAATTTCTTCAGTCAAAGCAGGGCAAAGTCCTGGCAAACAATGAGGATGTTATGGAACATGGAAGACTGAGGTACTGAACTGCACATCCTGCCACAGCTGCCAGCCTGAGCCAGGCTTGGGAAGCTCTGGCAGCCTCAGTGCTCCACTGACAGGAGCAGGAGAGCTGCACAGGCTCAGAATCATGTCTTTAAAATGGTCAGGAACTGCGGTAACCACGTTGTGCTGTGGAGCAAAGGAACAGAATCAAAGTGAGTAACTGCAAGTTATTTTGTCTGCTGATTACAATTACTGAAGTCCTACAATGTAGTATCTGCAGTTATTTAAGATTGGTTATTTTCACTTTGCAAGGAGAGCAGAAAACAGATCTGCATATGAAAGGTGACACTTTTGAAAGCAAATGCTGGCTTAGACTTAAATTTTTCAAAAATATTTATACATTTCTGCTTTCAAATGGTCATGTTTAGACACTGGGGTTTTCATCTGAATAGAGACTGACATGTAGTATCACTGAGTTCACTGAGAATTACAGGCCAAGAAGTCAGGGAAAAGTAATTTTGACAACCATCCATTAGGATGAACCTAACCATTGCCCTCCAAATAGCTTTCTCCTTTGTATATACAAGAGCTGTCAGCATATAGGGCTATCAGAAATGAATAGAGAAAAAAAGAAGCAGCCTAAGGGGTGTAATAAGGAACATTAATCTGGAACTCCACTTCTAATCCAACTTAAAGAGTGCTTATGATCATAACTAAATTACAGAATTACTGGGAGTTTTTACTACTTTGGATTCTGGAAAAATGAGGCTAGAATGATATTTCAGGGCCCTGTTTTGATACTATCTCACTGATTTGAACTATTTTAAATTTTAACTAATGACAATTTCTCCTGGCTTTTTGAACATTAAAATTAAACTGGGTTACTCTCTTTGTCATAATGATTATATGGAACATAGATTAAGGCAGCCAAATTAACTTGCTTCAGAGACACTGATAAATTTGTTAGATTCTTCCTGCACATGCCAGATTGTCATCTGACTAATTATGCTTCCACAATGTGCCTCATTGACTGTGATACCTCTTTCATGATGATCAATGAACACTCTTCTCTTTTTTAAATAAAAATGAAATATATGTCATTTTTGGAGTCAGATCAAGTTTTCAACCCAACAGTGATTGCAAATATAGCAAGCAAGAACATAATACTATATATTAAACTTTCTGTCCAACACATTAAATCCTGGTATCCTGTGGAGACATAATCATATTAGAGCTCTAAGCACATGTAATACTTCTATTTCTTGACATGCTGGAAAAAAGAAGAAACTTTAGATCATTGAAATAATTTCATATTCATATACCACCTCTAGAACTATGTCACATGGCAGCAGGTTACACTGTCCTTCACATTGCTATTGGGTACCATGTTCACATGCATGCAAGTCTCAAATAAGTAGAGCCACTTCATTTCACTGAATTTCAACAGAAACAAACAAAAAGAAATCCTAAGACTTTCAGGCTCCAAGATGCACACTCCAGTCCAGGATAACTGATCCCAAAACTTTGATTCCAGACTCACCTACTCTGTGACAAGTCCTTTTGATGTAATGGACACCAACTCCCAAGGGAAGGGTTTAGCAAAGCCCATCAGCAAGCTGAGCAGAAGTTCCCAGGACTGTCTTTCATGGTCAAGGACTAATAAAGCAGATGAATGTCAAGAATGTGCTTTGTTAAACAGCTGATGGCCTGGGAATACCCTGAGAAGGCTGAATGAAGCAAGGAAAGTCAGCACAACTTAGCAGAGGTGTTGGGAACTGTACCAGGAAGGGTGGCCAATGTGTGTCCTGCCTGGGCCTCTGTGAACTGTTCTGCCACAGCAAAGACTTCTCATCCATCGCTCTGCAGGTGCAGAAGTAGTCTGGAGGCACCAAAACATTCCTGCAATATCCCTACTTGTGCATATTGTTGTCTGCAAAGATTAAAAATATTATTTCACTTTGTTTCATACATACAAACACACTTGTCATACATACAGACACTCTTGTTAATATATCAGGCACTGAACCAGAGAAAATTTTATTTCGAAAGGGACCTCTGGATGTCATCTACCCAGACCCTGCTCAGATGTATTTGTTTGATTGAACTAAACACATAACCTCTTCTTCCTGTGATGATCAGCACAAAATATTTATGAAAAATAAACTCTTAATTTGGCACCCTTCAATCACAGTTCCACTTACTGTTCCATTTTTATTCAAGAAAATACAATGACATTAGAAGTTCAGTGACCGGGCTTCACACTCTGGGTAGCCATGTTATTTTGCAGACATTTTCTTGCTGGTCTTTAAGTTGGCAAACTGGAACATAATGTCCCACAAACAAGAGATGTCCCAATGTCTACAACTACCTGGAATTTTACTCCAAAAATTCCATTCCACTTGAAACAGGGATTGAAGTCCTTTGTAGCAAATGAGGACAAGGTTATTTTGTAAGAATCTACTTGTTAGAAAGTTATTTTTATTCCTGTCATTAAAACCTGTCCTTCTTACTTGTTCAAAGGGAATGCCAATCTGATCCACTGATCACAGCTTTTGAATATCCATGGTTTTAAACTTTTAGAATGCATGAATCCACGCATTAAAAACAGAGATGTGTTTTTGTATTTCATCTTGTAGAAGACTTACATTGTAGAAGCACAAAATTTGTCTGCCAATTCTTCTTGTCAAGATGAGGGAAAAAGTAATTTATATCTGATAAGTTCCTACGGCTAGAACCACACTCCACTGAGAGTACACCTTAAGCAAACCCGAAGAAACCCTGACTTGCTTTCTTTTCTAATAAATTTTGCAGAAACAAAACATATACATGCAATAAGATAAATGAAAGAGCTCTGGGATTTTTTTTTTTGTATTTGTTTGATTCATGTAATCTACAAAGTCACATGTTGGGTGCTGCTAAAACTCCCTAACATCAACCTGAATTTTAGTTTTTACACACCACATGGCCAACACAACAGTCTGAAAACAGGGAGATGTCACATTAGTGCTGACCTTTGAAAATCAGCATCCATATCCTTTGGTAGCCTCTCCCAGTGCTGGCAGTTCTTGAAATCTGTAGCAAATCTCTCAGTTCTTGCTCCATTTGCCTCATGTAAATTTCAGCTCACATCAGTTATGATATATTAATTACTCTTTCCTCATTGCTCTGTCCTGCATTTCACTAGATTTCTTTTTAAGTCAGTGCCCTTGCCAAAGGCAGTGGACATCCAGCACCATTACTGAATTATTACTAGCCAAGGACTTCTGTCCAAAGGCTCTTATCACCTGCAGACCACAAGCTGCAGGAAGCAACTGTCAAGATTATCTTTAATAATTTACAGTACCTCAGGTTCTGATGACCATATGATATTGATGTTAAATCTGATTTCACCTGCACTAGTGTACTTACCAATGTGCTTTATCTGTCTCTGTGCTTTCTGGAGAGAAAATATTTTTTTAAGATTCTATTGGGTTAATGCTGGCTTTATTTTTCTCTCCTCAATAATTCTCCTTCAACAACAGAAATAATAAACAATATCTGGAATACACATGCATTACAAGTTTGCAAGGTTATCTGAGGAAGTATATTGGAAGAAGGATGATCTATTCGAATTTTGTGGACCTTCACTGAATGTTTCCATATTTCATCCATGTATGACTTCAGATACTTTCTCAAATACAAAGAACACTGTAAAAATGGAGGCAAAAACATAATTCACGTTATGGCAGGAGCTATGAAATCTGGAGGGAATTTTTTGAGGAGGCTTCCCTGGAAGAAGTTATTTGAAAAAGCAGAATTTGGGAAGGCATCAAATCAGCAATTGTCAAAGGAATAAGATTCCACATAAGGCACCAGCCAAAAAAGATCCCTTGCCAGTTATAACATTAGTTTATTCACAGTCCTGCTCTTCATTGGCATAATATAATAAATATGCAAATCTAGCCATTGTTAATGACATCAGTTATTTCCCACTTTTGCTTTAAAACCCAGTGGGAAAGAGTTACTGCTATATATGTATCTGTTGTTTAGCAGGCACATAAGACCCACCAGAAGATTACAAATATTCTGATTTTCCTGATTTTTTCATCTGGTTATGAATTTTTCTCCTTATAAATGAGTACCAGGACAGTGTCATGGGACTCTTAACATAAGCACAGCAACAGCAGCAAAAATCAGGATCTACTTCTCTTCTGCAAGACTCCCTGAGGAACTATATCTGATGACTCAGACACTCTACTACTTGTTTATAGTGTTTGTATGCACAGAGCTGTGGGAAATGATAAAAGCTGGTACCTGCGGGTAAAGGAATAAGAAAATAGATGACTGATCAAAGCAAATGTTTCTGCCTGCCTGATTATAAAAGGAAAATAAATGAAAAAAACCCAAATTCTAGGTCACTTACAGCAATACTTATCAAGAGTGACTGGCTGGATGCTCACCAAATGACAAAGCAGTCTGCACAAAGATTGGGCACGAGACTCTTCCACCTTTCACACACGTGCTCCTAGGTCAGATCCTGTCCCCCCCACCTGCAGCAGCCAAGATATGTCATCAACATAACAGATGCAGGTGGTCCCTTTCCACCCCAAAGGAGAAAAAGGTCAACAGGAAGCCTGCAGGTAACACAAAGATCCCAAAGGATTGCTTCTCTCCCTACCCTTGCCCCAGGCAGAGCTCGTGTAGCTGCTACAGGCAAACCCTGTTACACAGCAATGATGCTTTCCAGAAAAATTCAACAGTTGGAATTCAATAAACAGTGGAGCTGTTTCCCCCATAAGAATTCCCTTAGCCGAGGGGGACTGCATGCAAATGCTTAAGATAAAGGGACAGTACAGCGTAAGAGTCTCACATTCAAAACCCAACACAATGCCATGAGAAAAGAGATTTCAATGGGGCAAACAGAAAAAAAAGAACCTGGGGATGCTACTGAGCAGTGACCCAACAAGATTCTCTGTGCATTTGTGCTGTTATTGGTGTTCTGATCAACACCAGAACTCCCAAGGAATGGACAGGGGAGTGACAAACTGTGGAGTGTTATTGCCTCTCTTCTGCACTGCAGGGTTTCATTATCCCCAGGTGGTGGATCTCAGCAACCAAACTGAGCTAGCACACTCACCACTGAGCATGTACTGAAGTTGCATTTAAAAAATGTATCTTTCAGGAATATTCTCCCAGTACACTTCCACCACAAAAATGTTAGAAGATGCAAAGTCTGAAAGGTCCATCACAGGCAGTAAACAGCTCAGAAAGTCTAAGACATGAAACACAATCCTCATAGGATAACCAGACCTACTCAGATTTCTGTAAGCCAGCAAGCACAGGGGAAAAGCCTATCAAAAGGCAATTCTTGTAAGATTTTTTTTTTAACTGAAAGGAAATTCCTTGAGGGAGACACCTAAGTTTTATTACTTCAACTAAAAATAAATTTGCAAGGAAACATGAAGTTTCTTGAGGATGAGATTCTTTAAAAAAAAAACAAAACAGTAATATCCAACTAAATCTTATATAATCCTGCAAAGCATTTAAAGAATATGGAAATAATGCTAAGAACACTTCAAGAGTCTCCCAGACCCTACAGCATCCTGAGAACAGGAACTGTGAGACAATCTGTCTTGAGTATTAAACATATCAACACTTACTAATGGCTCTGTGAAATGGATGGAAACACTTCACAGTGTAACTGCCACACAGATGAATAAACAAATCCCATTTGATATCTTAGCAGACTACAGGACAGAGCAAGACAATTCACTGTTGTTGTATGGAAAGCTTATGACAAAAGGGAGGTGTATTTCTTTTCATCCCTACTATGCACTCTCCAAAACCACCACTCAGATGACAACAACTTTCAATGAAGGTCTATAATGGTAAATAGCTTTTTCATATAGCAAAACCACAAATACCTTTTCCATTTTTCTTAAATGTCTGAATGCTAATTATACATAGATGTAATATTTGCATTGCTTTTGGGGCTGTATATTTTCTGTTTATATGCAAATCTGAAATATAAGATTGGAGAAGTCACTAAGCTTAGTCTAAATTTGAATCCAGCATGTGTCATAAAAAGCAAGGCAGCTGCAAAGGCAAAGGAATATGAGGTAACAGATTTACATTCTACAATACATTCAGATGGACAAGAAGGGCATTAAATGAAAATCTGGGAAATCTGGATATTTTATTTTCTTTCCCTTTTTCCCCTCTATCTCCCCAGAAGCCAGAGTTTGCATCATATATTCTCCCTTTACAGATTTTGTTTGCCATTTCCAGTGTAATAATTAGTTTGCTATTTACTGTTGAAAAACAAGAAAACAGAGCTAATGGCAAGTCTGCTACCCTGTACAGTTCATAGTTTAGGAAACCTAACATTTTAAAGCAAATACACACATTTTGCAAAAACCCTACAAAGACCAGAGCTTCTTTTAAAAGAAATCATATGTGAATATTTCTGTTCTGCAGCTTTATTATTAAATCATATATCTTAACAAAGTGTCCATTACCAAGAGTGTCAGATTTAAATCACAGGCATTGGCTATTCCAGAACTGCCTGGAAATATTGCCAGTGTAAGGAGAGATCAAAGCGACCTAGTAACCACAGCAAGAATGAAAAGTCTAAGCAGTATGGTGTCCAAAAGTACACCAGAGATATTTGTGAAAACCACCCACACTGACTCCAAAAAACATGGAAGACAAACCCTACAAAAGGATGATAATGTAGAGACTTATTCAATAAGAATCACCTCAGTAAATGTAAAAGCTAAAGAAACTGGAAAACCCACCAAATTGCATTACAATTCCTGTTCTCCATGGCCTGCTTACACAGTTTTTTCCAATATTAAAAGACAAAGGAGAGCAGGTCTGCTTCTGCTCATGCCCTGCCTTTTTAAAATTCTTACTAAGTGACTTCAGAACTAATCTCACAAGTCACTCTGAAAGTAGGAAATTGTGCAAATCTGGGGTTCAGGCAATGGTCTCAGATAGTGTTGTTGACATGGGAAACATCCATCAGAGGCTATTATGCCATGCCTGAATGTTTCATAGCACTTCTTCTTTCCTAATGTAGCCAGAAGATCAGGTTGGGTGCTCTCATGTGGAAAAGAAAATGATGCTTCATTTTCAAACACTAAAGAAATCTCCCCAAGTTCCCAGAGAAACAGGAAAGTAGATTTGCTATGTATAGAAAGTATGGAAATAAGAAGTGGAGCTGTGTCTTCTAGAGGAGTCATCCCAGTGTCTCTACTTTAGTGAGACAGAAAGAAAGCCAGAGGGGAAAATTACCCTTTCCATGATCTTCATAGGAAAGGCACAAACTTTCTTTTCACACAAGAGAACAAGGGAGAAAACTGGCATCCAGTCCTGGGTTCTGCGAAGGAGGAGAGAAGACACAGCACTTCAAAGGCAGCAGTGATGTACCCAATAATTGCCTGTGATAAACACGCACAGAACCCAATGATGAATTCCTGAATCCCTGAACTCCCCTACAGCTCACCTTCAAGAAACATGCCCTGATCTACCTCTCCTCTTCCATTTAACCTTCACATGCTCTGCTTTCAGCAAGTTCATTCATTACCCGAGAGCTTGGCAGAGATTTCTGGTTCTGGTAAAGAAAGCCCCACACACGCACATTCCACACCAGCTCAGAGACTGTTTTCCCCAAGCCCTCGCAGCTCTGTGCGAGTCAGGAATGCAAACACCTACACTTCACAAGAGACACAGCTATAATGATCCAAAACACTCCCCACCAATGTGTACAAATACAGCCCATCAATACTCAATGAGAAAACATGGCCTGTGACTGCCTCTGCTCCTTGAATGGTAATGGATGAATTATCCTCCCACCGCTAAAAGCAGCAGAGACCAACACTGGACTCATTTTATTTTTTTTTTAATACAATATGTAGTGGTTTGTGAGGGCTATATTTCTATCTAATTTTTCTACATGTTCACCACAATTTTTTCTTAACTAAATCAGCCACAGTTATCTTGGTGCTTTGCAGTAAGCCATACACTAATTAGCACAAGAATCAAGGATTATTTTTTGTTTGTTTGTTTGTTTGTGGTTTTTTAATCACCAGTAATAACAGACACCATGAACATGAACCACATGGGATTTTCTTGCTCCATAGCTATTATGCTGCAGATCAAGCTGTGGAAGACTTTCTAGGCCACTTCACTGAAGATGCTGGAGAGTTCTGCTCCCTGTTTTGAGAACTAATGAAGTAATTCCTCATGGTCCAGACATTATTTTTCATTCACTTCACACCTGTTCTTTTTTCAAATGCAGAAGTTGTCCAAAACCCTTCACAATGAAAGATGGACAGGGTCAGGTTTCTCCTATATAGATGTACAGACTAAACATGCACTTACCTGATGCACATTTCACTTGCCCGGTAAAGAGAACAACAGGGGCTGCTTCCAGGGCTGCATAAAAAGTGCTGTGCTTATGTGTATCATTTCCCTTTATCAGATAGCCATTCCTTGCATATGACTAGTAAGCTGGAGACTTGGTTCATTTGTAGCCTCTTCCACTCAGAATTTCCAAGAAGTGACAGTATCATCAGTCCACTGAGTCACAGACACTGCAAATAAAGCAGCCTTTGCATGACAGATTGTCATTCAAGACATTCCACCTCATCAACATCTTCCATAATACAATATGTGAGGTAAACCTTGAATAAAAATGCACGATCACAGTTTAGGAATAACAATATTCTCTATTTTTGAATTCTTAATGACCAGAGGGTTTAGTGTTTAGACTGAAGGATTTGGAAATGGTGTTCATAAATTCTTTTCCTTGCTCTGCGAATGTCTTCCTCTTTCCCCACAGTGTTAATGGGCTTATTTTGTAATGCTGATCCATAACATATTAGTGCAACTGAAACATAATGGCCAGATTCTTGCTGCAGTCCCATCTGTCATTCCAGGAAAGTTATTAATATCTGTGTCTCCTTCTGTAATCTATCAAAAGCTGAGGACAATTGTATTTACCAGTTTGATGGGGTTCTATACAGTTGACTGAAACCACATACAATACATAATCTGTGAGCAGTTAGATATAATTGGCTAAAGAATTATGAAAGGCTGCTACTTAAACTTGTATTAAAAATTACAGCTGAATTAAATCCTGTCCCATTACACAAATCAAGTCCTTCTGAGGCCTGGAAACTTCAGATACATGGTTGTAAACTTCATTTTAGATTAATTTGCCTGGTGAGTGCTGCTGAAGTAAAGTGCCGAGGGAAAAACGAAAATACTCAAAGACAAAAGATCATCGAGTCTATAACACGGGCTGAACAGAGAAAGGACAAAGGTTTCAAGCTTAATTTTGAAGAGCTAAAAGGTCTCTGGTCTCCAGGCTTTTTGAGGATTTTCATCTATAGCACAAATACCTGTTTAGGAATGAGATGTGATTTTAAGTTTCAAACACCAATTATGAAGTTAGGCGATTTTGCTACATATTTTGTATAAAGAAGTGAACCGTTTGCCAAAAGAGCTAACGACATTAATGGTGAGAGCAGAGGACTCACATCCCCTGGGACAAAGGGTAACTATGGACCTTCCTGAGGAGGGAGAAAAGGCAGGTTTCCTCCAGAACCTCCCGCCTCACTAACTCTCACATTAAGAGTCTCCGGATTTCTCTTTTATGAGCAACTATATTACTTCTCTCAGTGACAAGTGTTGCAAATTGAGTAAATACTAGCAAGAAAAAAAATCATTTAAATTTTGACACCTCCTCCTCTATTAATTCACGAGTTCCTTCCTCGTTTAGCTTGCCAAGGAAGAACAAAAGAAGCGAGGCAGCCATAAGGGAAATACCGTAAATGGCTGAGCAGTGAAGAGCCTGGTGGCATTTCGCATTTCGCAGACAGACATTAAACATCTGCTGCCTTTCTGCTCAGCCGGCAGCCGCCCCGGCCAGCCGCGGCACGCTGGGGACAAGGCAGCTCACTTTGCTCAACAGCTTTAAACCCCCGGAGAGCTCTGTAACCTTGGTGGGGACACCCGCGGGCACCACAAACGTTAGGGCTAAAAGCGGTGTTTTAAAACATTATTCCGATTAAGGTCCTCCATGCCAGGCGAAGTCAGGGGAGCCGGGCCGGGCTCCTCAGAGCAGGGTAGGGCAGGGTCGGGCCCGCAGGGCAGGGCAGGGCTGAGCCCTCAGACGGGGGCCCGTCTGCCCGGCCGATTCCTCTCAGGGGTTCGCACCGAGCCGGCCGCCACCGGGGCTGGGAACACCTACCTGAGACAAACCTGGGCACGCCGGGACAACGCCGGGACAACACCTGGCCGCCGGTGAGACAAACCCGGGCCCGCCGGGACGCTCGTGAGATAAACCCGGGCACGGCACCCAGCCGGTTGTGAGGGAAACGCGAGCACACTCCCACGACGCCTGTGAGGCGCTGCGAGGAGGGAGCCTCGGGATCTGCTCTAAACCGTGTTTCCTGGAGGTGCTGGCACAGTAGACGCCATCAGTATTCCCATCCCCTGCGGAGGCCGCCGGCTCCCCCAGCTCGGCCTGTGCAGGCTGGGAGGGGAGCGGAGTGGCCGGGGGCAGCCGCTGCCCTTCACTGTTAACTGCAGCAAGGTGAGCACGGGAAAATCATCCCGGTTTTAATTTACAGAAGGTTGCTGGAGGAGGGCACCCCGCGGGAAGAGAGCATGGGAAAACTTTAGATTGATGAATAGGGAAAAGTTTCCGCAGCAGCGCTCATCGGCAGCCAGCAGTGGCTGCTGGGAGCTGAGGTGACCTTTCTGAGGAGAAAACCCCACCGCAGCCAAAAATGTGGCAGATGCTTTGTGCAGGGAGGAAAGCTCGTGGCAAAGCCTGAAACTTAGATTTCAGCTGGCAAAGAGAGCGGCTGAAGGGCACGTGAGGCTGCTGCAGGCACCTGAGGGAGGGCTCGGCTCCCTGCGGAGCGGCGCTGCAAGGCGCTCACCCGTCTGTGCTTTTTGTCACTTCACTGCGGCCAAATGCCACCTGAGGCACCCAGCTCTTCAAGTGCCTGATGGCGGGGACCCTGAGCACACCGTGTGCCCGCCCCGGCCACAGGACTGATCTGTGCCCGCCCCGGCCTCAGGATTGATCCGTGCCCTCCCCGGCCTCAGGATTGATCTGTGCCCACCCCGGCCACGGGACTGATCCCTGCCCACTCCGGCCACGGGACTGATCCCTGCCCACCCTGGCCACGGGATTGATCCGTGCCCTCCCCGGCCATGGGATTGATCTGTGTCCACCCCGGCCACGGGATTGATCTGTGCCCGCCCCGGCCTCAGGATTGATCCGTGCCCTCCCCGGCCACGGGATTGATCCGTGCCCTCCCCGGCCGCGGGACTGATCCGTGCCCATGTTGCTCTGTTCAGGTTTCAGCCCCGTCTCCGTGAGGTGGGGTGGCTGACAGGTATCCAAGAGGAGTTGAAATTCAGGAGCATGACACAAAATGTGTCAGGGAAACTTGCATTACTCCTTGTCGCATCAGCCTTTCCTCCTGTGCCGCGGAGATAACACACACACCTGCTGCTCAGAGAGGAGGCCACTCAGGAGCTGTAATATCACCCAGGTAACTGTTCCTTAACTACCGTTAAAAGACTCTTTTCAGGTACCAATATCCTTGCTCCAAAATATCTGTCAGAGAAGATGACAGGAAAAAAAGTTGCAATCAATAACACTTTAAATTTCTCAGGTTGCTGTAATACTGCCCTGCTGCAAGTTGGAGGGGAAGAAAAAAACCTCCAGACACTTTGCTTTTGTTTTATTGTTAGACCAGGCAATTCACAAAGTTCATCCTTTAATGCTGACCCCTGGACACTGCAGATATCCAGGACAGTAACATAATTTGAAGATTCAATTTTTGTTTATGAACTCTCAATTTGCTTTTCACAAGTGAAACCAATAATTGATTGGAACAAAACCCAAGGGCATCTGATCTGAAAGGATATGATGTGTTGCAGTTTTCTGACATTCCAGATTGATCTGCAGAAAGCAAAGATGTGCATGAAATTAAAAAACCAAGCAAATATATAAATTTTAATAATGTTTTGCCAGTACCTCATCCCACCAGCCTGTTACAGCTGGGAAAGTACAATACTCTGTGCTGGCTCTCAACATTTTCTTACAAGTACCCTGCACAGATTTAACACCTACAGTAAATATGTCACTGTCAGACTCTTATCAGTGCTTATTTACATGTGGATGTGCAGATGGTTTCAGGAAAACCAACCACTCATAAAAATGCAAAATGTAGGTGCGAGGTGTGGCCACTGGCTCAGGCTATCTACAGTGCTGCAGGGGTTTTTTGTCTATTGCGTCATACCTATTTGTCTAAATTGGGTGACACTTCCGAAACTTAATGTTATCTGGGAATTCTCAGAAGATATTCTAATTCTCAGAATTTTCCCTTTGAAAAGTTGTACTGTCTTCATGAACCTTGACTGCTTGTTAGCAGCAGAATTCATATACTGGGGTTTTTGTTGCTGTTTCCTTGACAACCACTCCAGGTTCCCCCAGAGCTCTTGCTTTTGTGTTCCCTGATTAAGATGTACATGCTGCCTTTGGCTGATCTTATTTGTGTGAACAGTATTAATTTTCGTAGGTGCGATATTGATTAACTTTTTATTTTCTCAAACAATATTAATTCCAGTGTTTTATAAAGGATGATAGGATTACATGAATTTTAACTTTGCTAAATTACAGCTTAAGCTCCCTAATGTGGAAGTTACTCCTTTTTTTTTTTTTTTTTGCTCAAGGCAATTTCTGGTTTACACAACAGACTGATTGAATTCTACAGTGTAGTTTTTTTCAGGTTTTATGCAGACCAACCATAATTATTACATGCTCCTCTTGTCCTGTGCATTCCCAGTGCTCCCTTTTCAGTCACTCAACCATGGCATTTTCTGAGTTTGTCACTCTAAGTTGTAACTCAAATATAAATGGCAGGGATGTGGCTCCTCTACTTTGGCTACTCCTGCTACTTCCAGACCCTTGCAGGAGTTTTTTTGACAGTATAAAAGCCATCAAATCTGACATGCTGTCTTGGCTTAGTGTCTGGTAGGTGGTTAGATTTCAGCAGTGACCAACTTTGACTCCACACAGTGTAAAATCAGTTTGGGGTGAGGGAAGGAGGGGCAGCACTGCACTAACGTGGGTCACAGTGAACCTGACTCATGAGCTCCTCTCTTCCTGCCTGAAAACAGATCCATTCTTTCACCAGCCAGATAAGCCCATACTGAAATGACTCAACAATTTTCAAGAGGAACGAACCACAAAAGTGTTATCTCAAAGTTCAGGCTGAGTTTATGTGTCATGCTCTTTAGGAAAAGTAAAAACCAAGAATGCGCTTAATGGGCTACAAAATCAGAACCCCAAGGGGAGCTGAGATTTGACCAGCAAATGTAGTGTCTCCATATCTTTACCCACCAGAATTTCATTCCTTTGTCTCTCCAAGCATTTATTATGTTAAAATATTAATATACAGATTATGTTGCTTTACTACAAATGAGTTATAGATGGAGGCTTTATTGGCATGAAGCTGGAGTTATTAATACAGTTACAAAACTAACATACTGGGCAATGTATATCTGATTTGTATTTCATAATACATTAAAAACACTTTAAACCATGTTATTTCTAGTATGTTATCTATTTTGTATTTTTACAATATGGACTTTTATTTTTGTGAGAAGTTTGAATGTTACAGAATTTAAACAATGGCTGAATGCATTTATTTTACTTGCTGAAAACTTTTCTCTAAATAGGCCATTTTGTTTAATATGAAGATGAAAAGGCAAGAATCTCAAGCAGAAACATTGTATGTGCTTTTCACCAAATCCTGAAGAAGTAAATAATGAGGCTTACTTTTATACATCTCCACCAAGAAGTATTCCTGTGTTATTTGTGTTAATAAGATGACCTAGGGAATACAAAAAATAGATGAAAGGTAGGTGGCACTTCCTCATTTTATCTTTATGTAGTTCTTGAGGGAAAGCATCCATTTCTCATGCTGAATGAAAGTCTGTTTGCTTCACACAGTGAGAAATTGCTTATGAATGCTTTCGAGTATAACTCACTATCTGAATAATATCTGAATTCACTGCCTGAATGACTTGGGGTTTTTTAAGGAGTTTAATGTGTCTTAAATCAGAAAGATTATTTCTTTAAGAATAGTAGGAAACAATGAAGTCACAAATGAAGTCTGCTTGACTGCAGTTCTGGAGCATAAGTCCTTTTGTAAATCCTGGACTAAATACACATCAGGTTTTCTGTTGGTATGCTGCTTTAATATATTTTACAGTTCCCTTTATCGATGCCCTGTTTTCTCACATGGCTCTTATTGAGGAGCATTATAGACAATCAGTCAGCTTTATATGTTTCAGAATTGCTCCTGATGCCCTTCTTTCACACTAAAAAGCCTCTGTAGTACATTAAACCACTTTACAAATGGGAATTTCACACTATGTTCTTTATGTACATACATAAATTGCCTTCATTTGTTTATACCAGTGGCTTCCATGCTGGAATTGTATGACTGCTGAATAAACAACTTTTCTCCCTGAATTTCTTTTTTTCATGCCATTCATGTCTGCTGCCAGGCAGTACAGGGTGTATGCAACCACTCAAAGTGAGGCCTCAGAGTATGAGCTGGTTCTTAAAAAGTCCTTGGTAATATCTTGGAATTCCTTTACACCAATGGCCTAATGAAGGAGAAGTATGTTTGCACAGATTTCACCAGTGGAAGTCAATGCCTTTTTTCTCAGGCACGACTTTGTTACAAAAAAGACTAATGCAAGTTGTGTAATTTCATTTCCATCCTTCTACTGATTGACTGTAATGAGACCTCTGATCTGCAAACAAGGGAACATCACCTGAGCAACAATCATGGCTCTTCCCCACTTAACCATTTCCAGTTAAATGTTCCTGGATTGTTCAAGCTCACTCTCTTTGTGTTTCAGAATACATTAGGTCCAAACTAGGCTCCTTGCCATCCATAAAAATCTGCTGTTTCTGTGAGAGTAAGAAGGAAAATTGGCATGTAAGTTCATAATGAACATACTCCTGAAGGGATGGAGTTGGAATTACCTTATTTTACAAACTTTGAGCTCTATGTCACTTTTCTATGACTTCCCCGCCCAACATCCTTTCCCTCCTTCCAGAACAGCATCTGCCCAAGTGCCTGTGTGCAGCTGTAGTCCATGGCAGTGGCTCTCCTACACACTGGACAGGTGTAAGCCCATTTTGGGGTTCTTGCACTGCCACAAAAAGAGAGCACAATGCAAACATTTGCCTGCCACCAGCCTTCCTTTCCAAGGATACAGTAACAACAACCTTCTCTGGTTCCTTGCAGAACAGGTATCCTTGAGATGACTTGCCAGCTGCCAGCCAGCAAGCACCCACCGTGTGCACCGCTCAGCCAGTCAGCAGCCCAGACAAATTGCTTTCCAAACTGTGCAATGCCAGGCTGAAACAGAGCAAAATGTGAGTGCAGTACATACAAACCTGACACCAGAGTGAGAAAAGGATTAGACAATACTCAGTTCCAAAATGATCAGTTGGCACCTATGTTTGCCAGACATAGAGAAACACACATGGAAACAGGAAAATAAGCTTTGATTCTGCAAAATATTTTGAACATCAGAATAAACCAATTGCACAGCTGCTTTTTTTATTTTAATTTCCTTTAATTGAATGTCCCTGTAAAGCTCTAACCTTCAGGCAGAAAGAAAGATAACAAATAGGAAACAAAGAGAACTTGGAGATCAAGAGTCACAGCAGCCAGAGTCACCTTTAGACAAAGCAACTCTGGCTGGTTTCCTTTACCTGTGGGGAGGAGCTGTAGGCTCAGCCCATGGATTGAGTTTCCTGGGTGTTTGTCATCAGAATGTGGCATATCTGGAGAAACCAAGTACTGGGAATCCTTCTTAATGTCTCTCAATAGAAGGTACAGTTAATCTATTGTGGCATTGATTTTAAAATAATGTGTACTTCATTACAACCTCAAGTAACCCACCTCTAATGGGAAAATGATCACAGTTTATCCCTTGCTTATAGCTAATAGAACATAATAACTTCAACTGTTCATAGGATTATCCTTTGTTACAATGTCAAACTCAGAACCATTTACTACACTAAAATCTAACAAAAGATGTGCAGCCACAAAGAAGCAATTCTCTGTTCTCCAGTGTGCTGGGAAACATTGTAATTTGGATTTACTAAAACTGCATACCCCCACACACAAATTGTTTCAGTTGAGCAGTTTCAGATATTCAGTTCTTTGATGTGGATATAGAAAATATGTTTATATGTGAGGGAATCTTCTTGTTAGTTGAGTATTACACTGACAGTGGGTCAACACTGGATTTGGATGGCATTTGGTATGTGCATGCTACCTGGTCTGTATTTTCCTTTCTTTCCTGCTTTATACTTTGCTAAAAATAAACAACACTAATGTTCACTGAGAAATGTTTTCATGTATCTGCACGAAGGAGTCATCTGGATCTCTTAGAAAGTAAAAGCAAAGCCTCACAGACTTCACAGCATCCCTGACCTTTCCCTCACATCTGCTCCCCTCTTCCTACGCAGAGGCAGAAGCTTTTCAGAGCAGGAAAACAAACGGAGTCATACGAGTCCTTCATCCTGGGTCACATCCCGGCTGCCACAAGGCACCATTTAACCTCACACTGAACCTGATTTCCATGGGCCATGGGAACAGTTACGTAACAATCAACACTTGAAACACAAACAGACAAAGATTTTACAAGTCAAAGCAAAGGTAAACTATGAACTGTTATTTAAAAAAAAATTTTTTTCACAGTAGCTTTTCTTGAACTAAGTACTGTAAAACTACAGCTTTAGCATTACCATTTTTCCATTAGTTCTGATGTTGAGTAGATAACTTCTTTAGTATCCTTTTACTCTAAATAATTTAAAAATAATGAGTCCTGAGGAAAAGCTTCAGCCTTAAGAATATGTCCTTGTAGTATGGCTTTATGTTTTGTAGAACTGTATCAGTATGTGGTCGCCCCTTTGCACAGCCAGAGGACTCTCAGGTTTGACACTTCTCTGTGGGACACTGTTGCTATTTCATTTTCTTACTGCTGCAATTAAGGATTTTTCAAACTATTCCTGATGGCATAGTCAAATGTACTGCACAGGATTTTTTACCTCTCTGAGTGAAAAACATTGGTATGATAATTGTAGGATGCTCTGCATTGAAGACAACCTAAAAATCTAAACATGTCAGATGTGCTCCCTCCTCTTGTCCTTATACAAATGCTTAAAATTCCCTCACATCCCAGCTCAGTTACATCTAAATGGAACATTACATTCTGTTTAGCAATATGTAGAATAAGATGATAACTCATAATGCAAAATCCAATCCCAACTTAATGTGGTGGTAATAGAAAACTGCCTTTATCCCCTTCATCACTGTAAAGGCAATGTGCCTTTACAGTGTTACATGTGATGCAATTTTGCAGTTACAGCTGAATCCAAATTCAATAGAAAATGTTAATCAGAAAGCAAACTGTTATGGTCTATGCAGTAATAAAGACTGACCCTGGTTCTCATGAGGTTTTTTATAGAACTCCTCCCTGCAGAAGACATCCCATGGTAGGAGGGTTCTGGTATGAAATTCAGAGCCAATAAAGAGCACAGAGAAGTTGAATAATCCATCTGTAACTATGTTGGACCTTACGCAGCTTGCAGACTTTTTCCCCTAAAAATTGACTCTCTTACTCATCTTATTCTATTTCAGTAAATCAAGGGATGACTCATAGAAAATCAGAATCCAGGCACAACAAAGATACCATATAACGAGTCATTTAGTTTATACTGAGAATGTTGGCAAACCTATATGTATACATGCTGATTGCTCCCCTGAGCAGTCACTGAAGCTTTTACTGCTGGATAATCTCTTTTTACCTTCATCAATTGCACTGTGATATTAGATTTTAAAATAGGCAGGTTTGCTTATGGTAATAATGCCGTACAGCTGACTCAAGAATAATTATTAAGGCTAAAATTGTAATTAAAGATATAGGCCGATTGCCCAATTTACTTGTGTTTCTAAAGAACTATTTATTACTCATTTAAAGAATGTTTTCAGACAGATTAAATTAAAAACACCATTTCTTTCTATGCCAGGCACATTCAGAAAAAGTAACAACTGCATTTTAGTTCTGAATCCAGTATTTGAATAAGCTGGGAGAAGCACTAAATAAAAATATAAAAGTTGATAGAGCTCAGCTGTCATCTGGCTGACATCTCCTGTCCACATCATGACCATAAAGCTGAAACTAGTTTGGATTTCTTCTGCTGTTTTTTGTCTGGTGGTCCTGCTCATAAGTAACAGCGGCATTTCTGAGCAATAACCAAAAAACTGTATTACACAAGAATCTGGAGACATGGTGCAATATATGGCAGAAGGTAAGACTGCTTTTGCTTGTGCTCTTCAGCATATTACATATTAATAAGATAGAATTTATACGAGCTTCACAGCACACAGTAAGTGACAATTTCTCCACATGGCACTGCCCTCCAACCTGGCTGATGAGTTTACATAAATGCTAAAGCCCTTCTCATTGTATGTCAGGGCCTGCAGTAGAGATCTTGGTGAAAGATAGCAGATGGGGTAACCTGTTTTAACCTGAATGTTTCATGTTCTTTCTCTCAGTTCTCTCATATCAAAGTACAGTCCCAAACCTCTTGCAGACCGAGAACTCCAGGTTAAAGAGTAAAAGGCTGTAGCCCTTGGATGTTGCAACATGTGGATCAAACATTCAAAACCAGTCTCTCTGGACCTTGCAATGCATGAACTTGTTCTAGTTTGTCTTTTACTTTTCTATTCTATTCTGCTTAGGAAGTTCTTAAATTGGTCTTATAAATGCACTATCTGAGTACATTTCTGAATCATGTTCTATTCTTGTCCTGTTCCCTCGAAAGAACTGATCCGTGCTGTAGCATTTTGTTTGGGGATTTGGTTTATCTTAGAAAGAGGTGTTAGTACTTTGAGGTTCTGTACTTACATCAGAAACCAGAGATTTTTGATACCACAGTTTTGGTCTGAACTCCAAGAATTATGAGTCTGCTCTCCCCAGGATTACAGGAAGGAGTGTTCAGGATCATACCTTTGCTTTTAAACTTGTTCCCTGAGCATTTGTATGATGCCCAGCTTTTAGAATTGTCTTCTTACAGTGCATGTAAGTTATTCCTCTCATCTTATTTTTCTAAGAGAAGGAATGGATTTCTTACATCTGCCATGAAAACACCCTGTAGTGGTTTTTGTCCACCTTTATGGACAACGTCACACATTATCAAATACTTCTATATGGGCAGAGATCCCTTTTGAAAATATTATAAAACCAACTTGAGCCTGAATGCAAGTGGAAGGTTTCAGAGTCCTTCCTCTTGAGCAGCAGTCAGAGAGCTGCTTCCACCTTCCTGCCCATGTTATTTCATGTATTTCCACCTTCAACATCACTGCCCTCTCTCCTCATGGCCTGCCCCTTATACACACACTGAAAGTGGATCAAGGACACATTGAAGAATTACAATTCTAATCAATGTTTGAGTCAAAAATCCAGCGCACTACTGGATATAGACATCATTTGACACAGTTAATTACAGTCAGTGTATAAACAAATAAAAAAAAAAGCCCAAGTGTGTAACAGAATTTCATGCTTTAGCACAGATAGGCCATGAGCAGAGGGTGAATTTCTAATTAAGAGAGAATTGCTATGGTAACCAGAGGTGGTCACAGATAATTGGGTGTGAAACCCCATGAGGTTTCATGATAGAGGTGTCTGCATATGTTATCCAGCACACTTTCTGTTTCTTAAATAGAACTACATTGTCAGGTCAAACAATATTTTTTGTATTTTAGATGTCTTCTTTTTGAGCAGCCGAAGTGCAGCTCGTAAGGGGTCTCTGTTCTTGAAATGGTAGCAGAGCAGTCCATGTGCAAAGACAAACAGGAGTGAGGATTCTCAGCTTTAACTTACTCTCAGTGGGGGTTAAAAAGAGGTGTTTGACTTGGTGTTTGCTCACCCACCTGAATGGGACAGAGAAGGGAGATGACTGCCTGTGCTGGCAGAGCAGAGCGATAGGGACAAAGGAACACTGCTCCTCACATGGGGCTGTGCACATGTCCAGTCCCATGATTGTCCTAATACTGCACTGTCTTACTTAAAACAGTTATTATTGAAAGTTGGTATTTTCTTATCACAATTCATGGGAGAGCAAAGGGATAATGACAGAAACTGAATTATTCTGTGCAACCCAGACCAGTCTGATCAGAGCAGAGGGGATGCTTAAATCTCATATTACATCAGCACAGTAATACCTGCATCAGCAACAAATTGTGATTAAACAAATTCACTTAAATTTACAAAAATTATTTACCAAGCACTTAAGCACTTTTTATTAGATAGTTTTGAATGTTATCTTAGCTAATTAGATATTCATTACCTATGTAATGAATAATATATTATCAGTGTAATGAACCCTGATGAAGATTAAAGGAAAAATCTCATTATTTCAAATTGTTGTTCTGGCACAAGATTTCTAAGATTTGTATTTAAATCTATTCTTGAACATGTGGATATGAATCAAAGGTCAGCTCTTTGCTTTGCAAATCCCCATTTCTCTGTACTAGCTGTACTTAAAGGGCAGAGCTACTCCAGTGCATCCAGTATTCCCCTGGTTGGGAGGAACCTTGTGAATTCTCAGGACAAGATGGATTCAGAAATGAGTAGGATAAATAGATCAACTCCTGTAGACTTCCACTACTGCTGCAACTCAGAGAAGTTTTGAAACTCACTTCTTTTGAGACCTTCAGGATCTTTTAATTTCCCGTATATTGACGGTGGTTCTCAGGGTGCATTGGTGCATTGCATTTCTCAGTTTCTCTGTAACCAAGGAGTCAATTAACAAGCCTTAACATATTTTCGTGTCCCTGTTATCAGCAAAAACAAGAACATACCTGTTCTGCATCTTTAAATGAGGCAGTGGGTTATCATTAGTCTCTCTGCATATCTGAAAAGGCTGCTCAGGCACTCTGAAGGTGCAATCTGTAAACACAGTAGGGCATTTACAGCCGTCAGGAATTATCTGACAGAAAAATTATCAAAGGTAGTCAAAGCTCTCAGTCTGCACTGATAGTGCCAATCTAACTGTGTTCTGCTGTTTCTGCACCTCCAGATTTCCCATTAATTACATCTCAGCAGGACTTCTGCATACAGCAGTGTGGTCAAAGACATTTTCAGTCCCTAAGGAAAAACAGACTATCATCGTGTACCCTCTGTCATGCAGGGAGGAGAACTCTGCCCGTGCTGATTAAGTGCAGCAGTTGACAGCAGATGTTATTTGTTAATTACTGACATATCCAAAGGGTCCTATGGCTTGACAGACTTGGTAACAGATCCATTACCCACTTTGTTTTATCTCATTATGGAACATATGGTGGCAGTTTGATGTAGTACAATTTTAAACATTTTTTTAATGTATTCCTGCATTGAATTCCTCACTCACTTTTTCTGCTGCTTCTTGATGGGGCAGAACATGTGCTTTCTTCTATTTTCCTTTTTTCTAGTATCCAATTACCTTGTATTTTCCAATACACTACAACTGCTCAGAGGTACTGATACATCTCATCTGCCAATTCACACTTTTTTTTTCAGCTTTTAAAAAAATCAAGCAGATGGTTTCCAAAAATGACAATTATATCTAATGCATTGTTTGAAATTAAAGTACCACTGCAAAAAATGCCTCTCATGTTTTTAAGTGCTTGAAGCCATACGTATCACTTTGGGTGCACAAAGAACTATGTGTTCCATCACTGTATTAGGCAAAAGCCCACTGAGAATTTGAGCTGCTTCAAGATAAAGCTGAGTGAGTAGTTTAATTGTATGCTACAAAGTATTAGTGTGTATCTAAAGCTCAGATCTGAACAGCAAATCCTTCAAACTGCTTAGCAGCTCAAAATAGAAAAGACATTATTTTTTTTAATTTAGTCTTACAGTTAAGAAATATACTTGCTTGTGTACATCAGTGGAAACAAGATATATTTCCAATGACAGATGTCTGAGGTGTTATCTGCTTTGATTTGTAGCTAGAATGTTACTTAACTATATTAAATTATGTTTGATTTTCTACTTCTCTATAAACCTATCTTCCCTCTTTGGAAGGCATCTGAAAATTTTCTTAGGAACAGCACAGCCAGCAGGACCAGGGCAGGGACTGTCCCCTGTCCCGGGCACTGCTGAGGCCACACCTCGAGTGCAGTGTCCAATTCTGGGGCCCTCATGACAAGAACTGGACATGGGGGTGCTGGATCATGTCCAGAGAAAGGAACAGAGCTGGGAGCTGCTGCAGCCCCAGGAGCAGCTCAGGGAGCTGGGGGAGCTCAGCCTGCAGGAAAGGAGGCTCAGGAGGGACCTGCTCCCTCTCCCCAGCTACCTGCAAGGAGGGGCAGCCAGGTGGGAGTGGGTCTCCCCTGTAACAGAAGGAAGGGAAATGGCCTCAGGTTGTCCCAAGGAAGATTTAGATTGGATATTAGGAGTAATTGCTTCACCAAAAGGGTTGCCAAGCCCTGGCACAGCTGCCCAGGGAAGGGACAGACTCACCATCCCTGGAGGGATTTAAAAGTCGTGTGCATGTGTCACCTGGGGACGTGGGGTAATGAGGGACATGGCAGTGCTGGGGAGACAGTTGGATTTGATGATCTTGGAGGTGTTTTCCAACCTGAATGATTCAATGATTCTATATAAAACTGAGAATGTTAATAAACATAATTTCTTTTCCAACTAGAAACTGAAATGTAGAAACTGTCAGTGTAATTGGCACATGTTGAAGCGTCTTCCTTCACAGATGAATTAGCACTTGAAAAAATAGAGAATAAAATTAAGAAAAAGCAAAATACTTACAAAAATTAGGCATTTAAAATTAGTATTAACCTGATTAAACCTTTTCTTGCTATATTCACTTAACCTGTAAATATTTTTCACAAATTGAAGCTATGTAATAACAATATGAAGTCTATTTCATAATAGCAATAATTCCCAAAGAAAGGCATTGTTTTTGACAGCTCTGGCAGATGTTAGCTGGAATTATTAAAAACAGGCTTTTGTCATGCAGAGTTCTACAGAATCACAGAATGTTCTGAGCTGGAAGGAACCCACATGGGTCATGCAGTCTAACTCTTAAGTGAATGGCCCAAACTGGCATCAAGCCCACGAAAAGCCACAAAAAGTGTAGAACTCACACTGAGTAAAACAAACCCTTGATGTACCTCAGCTGATTCTGAACATGCAGCACCAGGAATAAAATTAATCATGAAAATATTCTTAATAGGAAAATGGAGTAGTTAAGATCAGAGCTGAAGCCCTGTGCAATGGTGAATTTGCCAGACATGAATTCTAGATAACTGGGGAAGGGCAGATCTTAGTGATCCAATGGAGACCCAAAAAATACCACAAACTCAACAAAAGCAGGTGTAAAAAAAAAAAAGTGAATCTCCAAGAATACAAAGACCTCCCCACAGAAAGACTAAGCCTGAGGTACCACAGGCTTGGTATTTTTAACAAAGTGCAAGTGTAGAGGCTCACCCAGAGCACAACAGTTTGCTCAGCACAAAGCTCTGAAGGCAGGACATCTGTTCATGAGGGGCCCACATGACTGAAGCAATTACAAGCTGCATATGAGTAAGGCTAGAAGGTGACATTAAAAATAAAGACATTAGGAATGACAGTGTATGGGATGAGGTAAATGCACTTGCTGAGCATCTTTAAAATACTGGGAAACTAAGAAATGTTGGAAATGCCATGGATATTGTTGAATCAGAAATAAAAAGGAAGTTATCACCACGGTTCTTAGAAATCTCACATAATAAAAGCCTGCTGTCCCAGTGCAGGTCAAAAAATGGCAAGAATAATTCAGAAAATAGGCATGACACACACACACACACAATCTGCATGATGGTTTTCTAGGACAAAATCAGGCACGACTTGCAATATATCAAAATGTCAGCTATCTATTTTAAATTTGGGAATACAGTAAGTTCACTCACAATACTTAAAAAGTCATTCAGAAAGACTGAAGTGCGGTAGCAAAAATCTTACTCTAAGCATTATCTTAAAAATATCTTTGCTCTTTCTTCTGACAGATCATTTGTATAAAGCTTTTTTCCTTATTTCCTTAAAATTTCTAGGGAAATAAAAAGCAGTAAATCCTCCACAGGTCCTTTCCCAAAAAGAAAAACTTCAAACTCTGGAGGCCCTTGTAGAAATGCCAAGCTGTTCCAATTTTCCAAACACAACCTGAAACTTTACCTGGATGCACAGATCGATCAGTAGTCCCACCAAATGATCTTGTTCTGGCAACCAAGCAGCAGCATCCCAGCAGCTGGACAGGGCAGTGCTCCAGCACACAAAGGGTTACAGCAGCAACCCTGTGCTTTCCACCTCCTCCAGCCCAGGGCTGGGAATCTGCTTGTCTTTCCCCTGATGAGCAGATTTTACCCTTTCCCTGCAGTTCCAAGGCTCAGGTGCTGGTGGGCAGGAAATAAAGCTCAGGTGGCCAGAAACACCCACTGGGAACAGACACTTGTTCTGCAGGGTTGAGACTCCAGCCCTGGTGCAGGGAGATGTCCAGTTCATACAGCCCCCATCAACAGCCTGGGGCTATTTGTGCTCTAGTACCTCAAGCAGACAGAAAACAAAAAAAACCCAAACCTTTGCCTGAAACTATTAATTTAAAGTTTATAGCAAAATTTTGCTTTATGATCTTAAGTAACTGAGGTATGAAAAGCAAAAACAAACTCCTAAGGACTGCCTAAGACTAATTAAAGGAAAAGTTCTAACTCCTGTAATGACACCTAACCTGCTACAGGTCTTAAAAGATAAATATCACTGTGAATTTTACAGTAAGTGTCCTTTTTTAACATGAACTGTTCAGCTAATTAGATCGCTCTATAATGGTAGTGGCTAAAAGAATTTTAATTGAACTATCCAGCAGGTTATTCTGTGAGTATGAGGGATCTACCAACACTTTATTTTTGTTTAACTACAGCTTTGTCTGGTGGAAATTGATTAAATGCATATAATGCTTCCTTTTTAAAACGTCCTTTTTCACATGATATGGAGGCATTCAGTTATGAACTGAATCTCACAGTGCCAGTGACACAATGATGAATTGGACATGAATTGCCAACTGTATCACAGTGCAGTAAAAGGAAATAAAACATTCAGATGTGGACTCTGAATCTAAAAAAGCCAAACCCCACAAATGTGGTGGCATTGCCTGGCATTGTTTGTCCTCCTGTTTGAGTGATTTATCTAACATGAATATAAACTGAAATGTTCAAGATGGCTTTCGATAACTACCACTTCTCATATGAACAAATAAGATTTTAACAGAGTCTTATGTATATACATCATTCTAGAAACACTTTGAAAAAATGAGCATAAATCAAAGAAGCAATTACAAAACAGCTAAATAGGACAAATAGGATGTATAAACATTCTACTTCAAAGAAAAGATGTTATCTTTTATTTTCTTCTTGGTAAAGTAGCATATTTTAACCTGGTTACAATAAAATTACCACAGGATATTAAAAAAACCAACCAAGAAGGTATTTAGAAAATTTTATATATGTACATTTGCCTAAAAAGTCTATTATGTAAACATTAGCATAGCAAGTTAAAATAATATTACAGTTTATTAACACTTATGTGAATACTGTACATATATATGCTTAATTAATAATATCTTTTCTACAGTTTAATAGTAACAACAACAAAAAATCCCTCCCCTGTAAGTCAAAAGGGAAATCCATCTTCTTCAGTTGCCAACAGGTTTGGTCCCACATCCAAGACACTGAGTTCTTCACCTCAGTGTTAACTACGAAGGAAAGCACAGCCTTTCAGAACTGCATTTTCAAGCACACTTACATTTTTATAATGTTTAGTGTCTTAAATGATTAATACTCAAAAAACCACTTATCACAGTGTAACCACTGTCATGGCATGGAGATCATTTCTGAAATCTTGTTAAAGGAACTCATTCCCCTACAGGGAAGTGCAATAAATTCTGTTTTGATGTGATAAAAAACAGTTGATTTTTTTTTTAAGTCCAGTTATTTGCAGCAATTTGTAAATTTGGAAAAGTCATTCCTTTCTAAACATTTCAGTGCTGTTGTCTACAATAAATTCATGCCATTATGAACAAAAACCTAAGCCATTAATATTGATTAGAAGTATGCTCTCATTATTTTTGTAGAAGGAATTTATAAATAATCAAAGTTCTCTATAACTGGATTATAAAAGTACAGTTAGTATAGAGTGAGAAATAAATGAAATGTACATGTCACACCACTGTAGAACAAGTGGTTTATCTTCCATTCAATATGTGAAACACAAAGCAGGTTAATTGATATTTTTAAATACATTTTGTATTTCATATAGATATTTTCCTATAGTAAAGTGTTTCTTTGAATACAGAATGCTATGAAACTACCAAACTTACAAACAATAATCAAGTTGATATTCCATGTGATGCAGGGGCTGACTGAAATGCCCTACAGAAAGCAAAGGAGAGAAATCCTTTACTTTCTTGAATTGTTAAATCACTTTTCCAGAAGTGACTCAAGATCCAATCCAGAAGCATCACTGTTGTTTCTGAGGAGAAAAATGTGTTTTTGTGGAGCAGGTTTCTTTTCATATATCCAAGAGTTCCAGCTGGAAGAGCCCAGGGCTGGTTCCAAGATTTGCATGGGTGTATAGCAGCAGGATTTGGTCAAAAAGTATTTTTTTTTCTTTTAAACTGCTGTTCCACAGGTTTCTCACTGTCATTTCAAGCAGGTAGCTGTATTTCTATCCACAGGTATGTATTATCTGTTTTCAGAATTCCAAGACATTAGATGAAAAATGTTTAGGGGTGGGGGGTTTGAACCTTTGAAGTGGCACAAAACTTGCAGCAGAACTGAGATCCCTGCAGTCTTTGAAGGAAAATGACTGACATCAATATCAGAAAGCACCAATTACTGATTCTAGTAACAAAATACCAGGTTCTTAAACATTAATGTGTCCTGGCAGAAGCATCATTAGTTCACTGGGGGTTCACTAAGTCTCATTTATTATTAGCTTGCTGCTCTGAGTCAGTCAACCCCATTGTTAGTGGGTTTGTATTAATTAATTTGACAGCTACCATGTAGATATTACTCTGTACAATAAAACATGACTGTTACAAAAAAAACACCCCACCTTAGCAATAGGTCACAGTTTTGAGCCAGTAATCTTTAATACCATTCTGTTCTTTCTCTAAATGCTTGTATTAATTCAATCACAATGGTTTATGACTTGCAATAGATTCTGTAAGGTAGTATAATGTGATTACAAGTATCACATCAACAATATATTCCATTAAAAAGACTGGCTTTGAAATTATCTTCCTAAGAATATGTGACTTAATGGACATATCAATTTTAAGCCTTTATAACTATGTCAATATCCTGCCTCATATAAACCTTGGAGATTTATTATTGTTATTATTATTGAGAACTTTGATTTAATTTGCAAAAGCCAAGTCGAGGCATTGCATTGTCTATAATGAATGAGAGAATCTCTAAATAAATGAGATTCTGAAAAACCACAGTCAATCTGTGAATACTGATGGAGACATCTGCAAAGGCTGCAAGAGCTCTGCCTGCTCTGTGTTTCTTAGGGAAGGGTTCATGGTGGAGCTGACTGGACAAAAGCATTGCAGTAGTTGTTGTGCCACTTTTTTTTCAGTTTATTTTGAACAGTCACTAAAGGGTGCAGAGGAGAAGCCCTGGATCTAAAGACAAAGCAGGAATGAAATGCAAACAAGACCACAAATTGCTCTAGGCTGGCTCTACCAGCCAGGAACAGCTCCAGGGCCCAGCCTGGCCTGAGACCTCTGTGCCACTGGTGCCAGCAGGAACGGTCAGTAATGAATTAATTAATAATTCATTAGTAATGAACCCAGCAGCTCATTGTGAGCCGCCCACTGAGCACGGACGGGGGTTTAAGAGCTGTGAGTCAGCCAAAGGAAGTTTAGAGCTGTACAAAATTTGTAACTGCATGGAATTACAGGTGAACAGGATAAGAGGATAAAATCATTCCAGTGGCAGAGTCATTGTTACACTTACAGGTATTTCAGATGAATAATGGAACCACTTGGGATTGTTTATACCAACTGCTCTGCCTTCTTCAAGAGGCTTTCCTGCTTCTGGTGAATGAACAGAAGTGGGATTTGGAACAGATACACAGGATTCTAAGACAAGGCCTTTCAGAATGTCTTGAGGTGGTAAAAATTTGGGCATTCTTGTCAGTAGGGACCTCCTGGCACTCCTGCAGGTACCTCTGTAGTCATCACCATCACCAGGGGTATAAAGTGGGAATGCCACCTTGTGAAGAAAGGCCTTCATTTGATTATTTCCTGGGATTTTAGAGAAACCACAGCTGAGCTGTTAAATGGATTAATAATGCACCCATTATGGTATCTTTTATCACCAAGTGAACATTGTTTGCAGACCGTAATCTTAGCAGCTGATATACAATTCAGCTAAAGTTAACAAAGAGCAATTTGTACACAGTAAACAAGTTTAGTATTTTTATGTGATCTACATACATACTTTAAAAATTACAAGAAGCAAGATAATCAGGAATGAAATAATTTTAAGAGCCAAATGCAGATACAAAAAATTCCTTTTAAACAACTAAAAAGAAATTCAGTCTGCAGTAAATGAAATTTCTTACCATTTGCAGCTTGCTGAATAAGAAGTACTTGAATCTGTGAATTATTTCTTGAAAATGAATACAGCTTCATGTAACAGATACATCACAAAGGTTTCCACACAGTGTTTTCTTTCAAATTGACTTGCAATTCAGTGTTAGTACATGTGCCATATTTCTACTAACCAAGTCTCCACTTTCTGGAAAATGAATTAAAATTGTTTCAAAGTGGGACCATCATTACAGCTACTTTTCAATCCAACAAAGACAAATTAAACCATCAGCAGTGCATCAGGCTGAAGAGTTTGGAGAAGCTACTTAACTGCCAATCTACTCACATTCCTTTCTTCTTAAGTAAGTGTCTCACTGTCACTAACACAAAACACCAGCAGTAATTAATCTGATAATGAACACACAGCAGCGAGCTCCCAGGCTGGCCTTTGGGCTTTCCTCTTTGTCTGTGTGGTAACTGAGATCTCTTACTGCCTGGGAAATATTGTTTCATTTCTGTGACATGATTTTCCTCTGCAGTATTTCACCTACTGAAATTTCTGACCTGGAGAGTGAATCTCACTTCTCTCTGGCACAATTTGCTGTTGAGTGCAATCTAAAAGCTCCATATTTCAGTGGTGGGAATCATATTCAGGCAGTGCTGAGGTCACTCCCTGTGGGTAACAAAGCCCTTCCCACCTGAGAGATGACACTGAAAATCACTGACCTGCCTGAACAACACTCACTGCTCACAGGACTGCATAACACAAGCTCCAGCGTGCTGGAACTTTAGTAAAGCACTGAGGTACAAAGTCTGTTATTCATCACCAGCTTGTTTTTTCCTGGAGAAGAATGTAAGATGTGAAAATTTAATATAATGAACGGATAATAAAATGACAAGATACATCCATTTAAGCAACGTTATCCAAAAAAACTTCTGAGAGGGAAGATGTTCTTACATAAAGGAAAACCAGAACACAATTGATAGAAAATTTGAACATACACTGTTTAAACTTAATGAAGAGAAGAAGATAGCAAAAACATAATTAACTGCCTACGGCAGTGCAGCTAATGGATACTGAACTGGATTCCAGTTAATCCATGTCAGGACTTCCATCACTTGTAACAATCCCTGTCAAGTTTTTAGTTGCTCTTACAGTAGTAGCATTACAAATTAATTTTCAATAAGAGGTGATGGGTAACAGGCACTTTCATTACAGGCAATTTTTAAGTATCACCATGTGAAGGGTTTTACAAAATCAGATTAAGAATTCCACCCTGCCCTGTTAATGATGGACTGTTCTGTAACATATGCAACAAATTAATAACAAAATATAATCCACGACTTAAAAGCACTGTTTTGTACCACGCTAATTTTGTATATCCTTGTGGTGGCTTGTAGAAATGAATAATATTGCACCTACCTTACAGAAGACTGAAATTTCACTAAAAAATTATTACATTCTCTGATTTTAAAGAATTACTTCCCACAAATGAATGCTGTTGAGAATATCTAACTAGAAATGTACAAAAGCTATTTTTCCACCTGTAATGTTTTTCTCATCATCTACATTGTCAATTTTTTAAAAACCTTTGTGTGTCAGAGGTTTACAATAAAAAAACCAAAACAACGCAGTCTTTCTATTTACAAAAGGTAATAAATTAGTGAGGTGCTTTTAAGCACATCCTTCTGACATATTAAGTAGTGATAATCATAAAGGTTCTTCTAAGGAAAAAAAATTGTCTTGACATGAAGCCCGTGTCTCTCTGGAACAGAAAACTGTACATGGAAAAAGGGACAACATAATACAAACAAGGAATTCATTGTGACAGAAGGACTTCAGAGGAACAAAGGAGAATTTGTGCAGTGCAGCTTTACAAAACAAAGGAAATGCCGAGATCCCTTTGCTGAGCTCTCGTGAAGAGCCCTCGTATTCTTTTGAGAAAGTGATTACTGCCTTCCCAAGTAGTTAATCAGGATATGACCCTTGGTGATGAATGTCTCTTTTCAGGATGTAAGTTGATGCAGCTGTAGTCTCTTCAGGAGCTTAAATTATAAATATAGGCTAGGAAGGAATCACAGAACAACTTAAAGTACGTGCTGCCCATAGTGAGAACTCAGCAGGAGGGTCAGAGGTCACCACTCTGAGGCTCCAGGCTCCGGGGCTCCCGAGGGTGGCTGCGGGACAGCTTGGGGAAGCGAGTGGTCACTTTGGAGCGACTGCTCTTGCTCACTGGTTCTCCAGAGGGTGGGATATCACTAGAGAGACAAAAAATAAACACAGTACAGCTAATTGAGGTTGTATGTAAATTGTTGTGTAGTTATTTCCAACATGAAAAAAGCAGATGTTATGAGAGCCTGGCACATGACTGCGAAGTACAGCACACATCTTCGACATCACGGAACTGCATTCCTTCTACTGGTGTCTCAAGTGTGAATTACAAAATGGGCTCTTTCAGAAATGAGAACTAGTAGAACTTTCAATACTTTATGGAAGATTGCAAGTTACAGGATAAAAGCAGATCTCTATGAGTTGCAGTTCAGAAATGGTGGGAAAAGCGTTTTGAAGTGATAAAAGTACAAGCAAAATAGACAAGAGCTTGGATGATGCTCAATTAACAATCCTGTAATCATGGATGGATGTATCATTACATGATGAAGTACATTGGTAATACATCCCTGAATTCTTCAGTCTCTCCTGACCCACAACAGACTACAGTCTTACATGAATGAGCCTTTTGCAAAAGACCCTGAGAAGAAGTACATTAAGTTCCAAAACAAGCAGTAACAGAAAATTCCAGCTTACCTAGGTGATATTCAGGCTATAGACTCCTCGGAAAACTACAGTATAAAGGGATAGCATTGTACTTTTGCCATTCTTTTACAGGAATCCACATGGTTTTTAATTAAACTGCTTACACACAGATCAATAAATAAAACTAAGTTTTGCATTTAGCAACTCAACTAGGCAATAAAATCACACAGCATACAAAGCCAAGCTTGTTTTCATCAGTGAAAAACCCCAACCTTATAATACCTATCTTCAGAACGTGATAACAAGTCCATAAAGGAGAAATTGCTCATCTGCACTTCTGGCCATATTAAACAAACACAGAGATATTTTAGAACAGTCCCCAAAGTTCTCTGTGCAGTTTGTTTTCCTGCAGAGTGACCTTCCTCACTCACAGGTCAGTCACTCCTGCCAGAGCCACAGGCACACTCAGGCCCCACTGAGGCGTTGGGAGCAGCCACAAGGGAGAGATGTTAGCAAAGCAAAAGCCTTTAATAAGTCTTGGGATTGACTGGAAAATTCCCCTGCAGGCAGCAGAGAGCTTCTGCAAGAAAGGGCAGCTGTCCTGTCCTGCCTGGGCTTCAGAACTACAGTGCACACACAGCCACCCCCACAAAGGGAAGGGAAAAAACAGCATGGAAAAGTTATGTTCCATTCAGATGCTAAGCAACAGAAAATAAAGTTTTGTGGGGCAGAGTATTTAACTGGTCTAAATTTCTAAGCAGAAAGCTCTGAAATAGCTTTAGTTAAAATAAAGGATTTTCCTAAGTCAAGATTCACCACATTCCTGTTATAGTATTTAGTCTTCCAAGGTAACTAAGACATCCTTTGTGTGAAAAAATGCATAAAATACCTGTGGCAAACACCCTCCTCTTCTTCAATAACCAGATTAATAAGTTAGATCTTTAATTCCTTATTTTCCTTGCCACTAAAATAATATGTCTAAAAATTAATTTAGCCTATGTTATTAATTCTTGGTAGCCAAGGATAATTTGAATATATATTTGACTTCCAACTGTGGCCCAATGATTTCTTATTCTGAAACTCAGCAATGCTAAGTTGCTGTAGAGAATTCTGATCATGTGAATCCAATTTCAGCTGTGCTCATTACCATGGATTTCTTTTAGTAACATGAATATTATTACTCATAATTTTTATACTATTTATAAAATTGAGCAATGCAGTGTTGATACTGTAATGCTTGTAAAAGACAGCATGTCACATTGGCTTCAGAGGGTTGTGATTTTGTTTTAAGATATGTATTTTTCAGAACATGTAAACATAAAATAATCTAAATATCAAATACACAATGGAATAGAATTAAATGTTCACCTCGCTGGGCTTTGCTCAATCTGAAAGGGGTTAATTCCCCAGTGCAATGGGCAGTGCTAGCAGAGCTTTGGCTGTCTGAGGCACACGGGAATCCTTGGCAGGTACACGGTGCTTTACCTTGCAGCACCGGTGGAGTGCAATTACTGCAATTTGGTGATTGCTTTATGGAAAGCACATTTTAATGCACAAGCTCCTCCTGCTGGCGTGTCCCCAAAACGACATCAGTGCCAGCCCGATGGAGCAAAGCTATTCAGAGGGGAAAGGGCAAAAGGGGCAGAAGGAGTTCCCCTAAAATGAAGAGAGATGAATTAATATCAGTTTGCCCTACCAGGCAGGGCTGAGGTAATTGGGTCATTTAGGGTAATTACATGAACACCAGTGTCTGTGAGCAAAGGACAGAAATTGCAAGTAATTCTGCTAATTTAAATGATGCTACACCACAACATGATATATCTAATAACTAAATTAGAGATTAATTTATCTTAAATGTCTTAGCTAATTTTTATAATGACAATCTAAGACACATCATTATCTAATGTAGGTTTACAGAAATCAATGTATGTATATTTGAGGAATTACATCTTCATGCATCTAGCATGAAAAGAAAACTGGAGCTGAAATTGAATTGATCAACTGCCATGGAAACAGATGTTCTATGGGAGAAGAAGTTTCAAGTATTAAAAAAGAGTCATAAATTTAAGTGTCTTTCAGCCCCCTTTTCATCCTCCCTTTTTCCAAACCTGATGGAAGAACCACACATCTCACTTGCCTGCTTCAGCTCTGGCTTTGTTACCAAAACGACCAGCCCCCCAAAACACATGGTAATCAAGTAGGAGGAAAAGATTCATCTCCCATGTCTCCTGTCTCCTGTTATTAGATTTAGTGATTTAGTTCTGGCCCAAAGGTCAAATGATACCTGTACAGTCTCTGGCACTAAACAAGACACTTTCTACATGTACTGACAGTTCAACTTGTCAAATATTCCATGAATTCTTGGGCAGAGGCATGAAGACCTTCAAATGATTCTGTCTATTTCTGGCAAATGCACGTGAAGATGGAACTGAGACAAATCTTTTTGCCACCCAGTGTTTGGGACGGAGAAAGAAGAATCAGCCATTACCTACAAGGTTTGCAAACCCTCTCATTTGTCACACCCAGTAAAAACAGTCCCTAGGTTAGTTTGGGGGAGCTGAGTTAGGTCCACCTCTAGTTGACTGTTTTACTCAGATTAAAATACAAATTTCAAATGCCTAAATCTCAACCAGGGAGTAGCTGTGCTGCAGTAACTCTCCCAGCCCAGCTCCCCCAAGGCCCTGAGGTAAGTTCACAATTTGTCTAAGCCTGCACCTGTCCCAGCTCCACCTGTTTGGCTTTAATAAAACATTCTGCTTTTCATTCTATTCCTTCTGAGCCACAGAAGCCTTAGCACGGGGCCATTTTCCAGGCCCAGCCTTGCAGGCAGAGAGGCTTGCCAGGCACTGCCCTGTTCAGCAGTGGAATGTCCACCTATTGAAGGCTCAAGTTCTCTTCTACATTCTCACCTTGGCCCTTTGTGAAGAAAAATGCAAACTGCTGAGGCAATCAATTCCTCCTTCCCACCGGGTCCTTGTTTAGCTTTTAAGCATTCCTGATTGATCTGCCCAGCATTTGTTTGGCAAACGATTCAGTTTCATTGATTTTGTCTTGGTGTCAAGTTCTGCCTGAGGTGCATCTATAGAAAATAGCTTAAAATAACCGGTCCTTTTCATCAGCTGCTGGTTTATTCATACCTTTGATTTATTGCTCTCCCTGTATCCAAATGTAAACTGTATTTTGTGGGGTTTTCTTTACATACTCAATATATGGAACTGCAGTATTCTCTTGGCTGATGTGAGCATTTACATGAAGAGATTTATTTCCCATCTCATTGCCTATTCTTCAGGATAAAATTAGAGAGAGAAGTTTCTGATAAAAATAGTATAACATATCTGCAATTGGAAATGCTTTTGTATCAGCCAGAGATCAGAGAACAGAAGTAATAAGCACATCTTGGGAGTGTAGCAAAGCTCAGGATCAGGCATTTCATGTATCTATCTATAGATCTATCTCACTCGTAACTGCCTCTCTGGAGACATTCATAATTCTAGTTTTACTTGAGTTACATTAAACACACCTCATGAAAAAAGACATTCACTGCCAGATAGATTTGGTGACTTTTGCCAGCTTCTTGTGTTATTAATTCTTTGCTAGTCATTATAATAACCTAGTTCTGGTTATAACCTCAACACATAATGTGCTGCTCAGAAAGGTCCTGCTAAGCAATGCCCAGACCATTTCAGGAGATCCTTATTAGAAATTGAGAACTAACTCTGACTTGACAATGCAATGTATCTCAGCACCTTCTGCCAATTAAAATCAGAGAAGACACCTGTTTGGTGGCATTATTAACTAAGATTCTGAATTCACCAAATCATTTCACATACTGTGTTAACTGCTGCTTTGCAGTCAACTGGGTAAAATCCTTGTTTCCAGTTGGTGAAGTATAAAAATAATTGGAGACACATTTCCCGCCACTACTCCCAATTTTGTAGAAACTAAATATAATTATTAATGAGAAACTGTGATCTCCATTTATTAATACAAATGTCTGATTTGGATGTTTAAAGAGTCAGTTATTAACAGAAGAGATAGGAAGAGAATCCCTCTATAGTACACTTCGACACTGAAAATCCTGAAGACACTATTACAGCAAAGTTGTCAGGTTACAAACTGAATAATCATTTCCCATCAAGATTAGATCTGAAATGAAATTTCAAGAAATGAAAAGCATTAATTCTAATACTCTGTCCAACCATTTGGATAATGCACAGCTCCTTCTACTTCCACATACACACTTCTACACTCATGAGGTATTGGATCTCTTCTTGCAGTGAAATAGTGACACATAATTGTGTTTCCATTTGTTACAATTCAAATTACCCTGACTTGAACACTCACATGCAATAATTCAGTTTCCATAAAAGCATGAAGACTTTCTTCAGCAACATCTGCATTATTTGAATTTTTCTGTAAACCATGACACTTACATAACTCTGATAACACAACATTTTTTTTCCCCACTAACTTCATTTTGAAGTTGGAATAACAAGATGGTTACTGCATCTAAAAGTTCTATAACTGAATAATATCTGTATTATACACTCTTTTACTCAGGAAATGCTCAGAACCCTGCAAAGGTGACCTTTCATCAGTTTCCAAGTTTTTAATTCTTCTACTTAATCCTCTCATTCCTTGGCTTTCTACTGCACAATGACCTCTGCATTTGGGAATGGTTCCTCTCCATGTTTTGTGATGCCCCAGACAGAACAAAGGAATGCATGAATACTGTGCTCTGGCAAACAACCCCTGCCCTGCTAACTAGGAAGACAGAAACCTCTACACACAGATTTACATTGATTTATAACTTATATATTTGGTTTTTATATTTCTGTGCTCAGTTGAAAGGCAGGAAGTCTGGCTGTTCCATCCATTTCCACCTGGAAATCACCAACATTCAGCTCTACTCATTCCCCTCCTGTCAGGGGTGGCTCTGTGTGAGCAGCACCATCCACCACACTCAGCGAGGGGATTTCATGAACAAGTGGCTCAGGAGCAGAACATGACCCAAGGCTGTTTGTGTAATAACAAAAGGTCGGGTTTGCTTTCAGAAAAAACAGTGTTCAGTGAATACCTGGATTTGGGTTCTCCTGCTAGGAAGTAATTATCTTTAAGGAAAGCACAGACAGCTAGAATACATTTTTATTGAAAATACTGAGGTAACTGAAGACAGAAGACGTGCATTAGGATTCACAATGCATCATATACACGAAAATAAACTAAAACTTTTGTTTGCCAAGTAGTAACTTCCACGTGCTGAGGCAGCAGTGCATTACAGTGACCAGCCAGGCACTTCCTCCTCCATATTCACAAACTGTTTGCACACAACAATTCTGACATGGAAGGCAGACAATTTTAATTACCAAATTAGCTTTTAAACAGCACATAATTAATACAATTGGCATTGGGCATAACAACAAAGTTTACAGCAAATGCCTTCTCAGACACCAGGACACATGAAGCCAGTAAAAGAAGTTAAGTATTAAAACCCCTAAGGCCTCCACCCTAGTTTACACAGAACACAAAATGCAAATAATTAATCATGTTCCATGCCAAGCACTGGGAAAAAGAGAAAAAAAAATTATCATCTCCTCCAATTTGCTTAATTTTGCCACTATCACAGAGAGGAAAAATCTGAAAGCTTAAAATGTTTCTTGCTGTCTGTTCATCCCTATCCCTTACCTGATCCTGAGCTCACTGATGTACTGAGACTCCTGGTGCATATTCCTGCCATGTCAGACTTGCAGCCTTCAACCCCCCCTCATGTCAGCCCCCGGGAAGCACAGCAGTTACAGGCTCCTGTTTTTCCATGGGCTCAGGAGCAAACAGCCCCTGGGGCTTCAGCTCTGAGCTGGGCACTGGCCCTGGTGCAGGAGCTGGCTGCCGTGTCCCTGTGTCCTCTGCCCCCTCCAGGCTCCCTGACTCTTGACTCATATGCAGCCAGGCAGGAATATCTGCCCAAAGCACTGGCAGGTGGAGCCTTCAGTGAGTTTGAACAGTCTCCAAGGGAATAATGCAACTTAGCACTCTTTGCTTTGGGTTTGGCCCATCATAAAAACCTGCACAAACAATTACCATCATTCTTTTAAGGACGAGCCCCTTCTTTTAAAATTACCATAGAAGCAAATGGAATGACAGAGAAAAGTTATGATCAAAACATGTTTCAATCTTCCAAGGAAATGCTTCAGTTTCAATTGCTCCATCAAGTTAAGAGGTATCAGCTGCCTCTCTGAAGTATCTTCATTTCTCATGAACATTATACATGATATTAACATGTGCAAAAGGCAGGAGAGAGCTGATGTGACCATTCTCAGGGACAGATCCAGATCTGAATCAATGTCATGTTAAAAATAACAGCTATGAATATAAAAAAATGAACAAACTTAAAAACTGCTCCAGAAATCATAATCGTATCTTTTCTGGAAAATATGGTGGCTACAGTAACAGGAAGAACATTGTTCTACAGCAATCACTCTTTCTGGGTTTTATTTTTTAAATACTAAGGGCATGTTATTGCATTCCAGCTTTAAGCTTGATACTAATAGTGATCCATGACCTAAAAACCTCAAAAATATAGGCCACAATCTCAACCCCTGGGAGCTTTTAAATTATTCTTCATTTTAGCCCATTATTTAGTTTTCCTAAGATAAAAAAGAAATTCCCACTGAGTTGAATAAGCCTGTAGAAAATAGTACATCTGCACCTGGCAACATAATCACAGGGAGAGGGTTGAGACTTGGCAGAGCGGAATTAGATCTGTACACTCTAAATAAACAAAAGTAATCAAGATGAGGAAATATGTAAATAAATGAGTACCATCAACAGAATAATAAGGGAAATGCTGACTTTGTTCTAGGTAATGAAGACAGGGACTGACGTTTACATTTAATCCAAGATGGAAAAGGAAGCTCATGGAAGAATGACACTGCCTAGAAAAGGACAACGGGGGCCAGCTTGGGATGCAACAATCTTGATGGATTAGATAGAAACTGAACAAGCACCAGGCTGGCCAGCAAAAAGACAACCACAGTGACCAGCAACCAAAATCACCTTTTCTGTTTAATCATATTTTAATCATTTTCTCTGTAAAATGAAAATGTGATAAATGCAGCTCATCCTTTTTTTTTTCATTATGACTCCAAATTAGGTTAACAGGCAGCAGAATTTTCTACTGACTCCAGTGGGAGTTCAATGCATGGTGCATTGCTGGCCAGGAGCTCCTGAAATTTGGGGTCAGCTCTCCAAGCATCATCAGATTCAGAGCCTTTAGAAAGTGTATCATCTTGGTCCCTCTATAACTCAGAACTTTACCAATGAATTCAAAATTAAAATAAATCAGATTTGCAATAAGCTTGCTCCTTTGCCAGAATATTAGAGAAGAATCAATTTAGGACACTTGTAGCAGCCGTGACTGTCCCACGGCTGGGGGGGGNCGCCCCGCGGCTGGCAGCCACTGCAGTGTAGCTGCAGGGCTGGAGTGACAGTCCTGGCACCTGGCAGCTGCTGAAACTTCTCAGTTCCAGCTCCTGGAGAAGGCTGGAAATGGCTGCTGCTGCCCAAAGGATCTGCCTCTGGAGGCCAGCTGAGTTTGGTCCCAGAAGGAAGCTAGCACAGGATCACGGGATCACAACACAGGCATTTCCCTCATTTATCTATGAATTCCCCTTCTTGTTTCTTTGAGCTTTGTGGCTTTTGGCCTCATGAAGATTTTGCTGTTAGGAAGAGTAGTCAACTTTGACAGAGGACATTTTATGTCCAAGTAAATTTTGAACTAAATAGCAGCACCCTTTCCCTGGGTTAGAAGCTCAGTAAAGCACCTGTGTCACGGGTCAGTATTACAGGTGCACATGAGCAGTACCATGAGATGATGCAGAATTTATCTCTGTCAGGGTAGCTGTGCTTTGCCAGCAGGAGAACAGCCCCAGCAGACAGGAGAGGCAGTGTGTGCCTGCAGTTCCCCCAGCAGTGCTGGCCTCAGCAGCAGCGAGGAGAGGCTGTTTGTGCCCTGCTCAGGTGACACATGGAACCTGACTGCAGTGACAGCTCCACAGGCAGGAAGCCTTTTCATCCTATCCCTGCCCTGTGCTCTGCAATGCTGGGCACTGGATTTTCTTGAAGCTTTCAGGATTTAGATGCATTTTGACTCAGCTGTAGCCCTAACAGTAAAAATATGATAAAATATTCAGTCTGCCTGACAATGCAAACTAACACCATTTTCTTTCCCTTTGGGCATACCTGGCTATTCTCAATAGCTGATGCTTTAGGATTTATCTCTTTTATTATGTAGGAGCCTTCTACTGAAAGATTTCTAACAGAGTCAGACATTTAGAGCTGTTCAGTGTATATATATATGAGTCACCAGATTTACTGTATTAAAACTAATAAATTAAATCTCTTATAAAGAATTAATTTATGAGTTCTCAAACATAAGAATAAAATTTGAAAAACAAGATTTCAGAAGTCAGATAAACATGGAATAGTTAGAAATGGACTGTGCTGTTTGCAAGGCCCATATTTCTAACTTTCAGACCCAAAGATTAGCAGGTGTCTTTTTACCACATATTGTGAGTTTTAGTAAACTCTTAAGTGTAATTGTTTTACACTTCTAAAATCTTAATCCAAAATAAACCTTCATACTGCTGTTGGTATAATCAACCTATGGAGCACTGTGTAATCTGCGAAGATTCGAAGAAAAATGCCTTTGGTCTGCTCCTGGATGGTCACCCCAGCCATCCCAGTACAAATCCTCCCTGGAATTTCTGTTTAAAATCGGGTTATTTGAGCAAGAGTAAACTGAAGAAGGCTGTTTAGCTGTAAAGCAGATCTGCATTAGGGAACGTGCAGCTGTTCTGGCTCCACCCTCAGAGAGCAGCAGTCTGATGTCACACTGAGGCTGTAAATACACAAAGTTCTTGCTGGGTGCTGTGGAAGCAGGGAGAGGATGGGGATCTGTGCCATCCCCACTGCTGCACACAGACCAGCACTGGCTGAGGGAGCTGCCACTGTTATTTCTGCACAGACCTCAAGAGTTCAGGTCATTTGGCATCTCTGAACTGACACCTGGCCTCATTTGTATCTCCAGAGGATGTATCTGAGACCTCTGAAGCAGTCTAAAGTAAAAAAAAAACCCAGCCAAAATCCCTTTCTTTACTCATTGGTTAATGATGTGAAGGGCTAAGGCAGGGAAGAAAGACTCCATACTATGAATTTTTTGTTATTAATAGACAAGTACCTATAATTACAGCAAGTTATTCTAGGATACTTCAGCTAACTGTTCATGGATTCTGCTACCACCACACAAGTACCAAACATATTAAAAATACACCACAAAAATAGGATCCATAATACAACAGAATTGAATGGATTATGTTTACAGCTGGCAGATAAGCAAAACCAAGGAACAAAGCTTCTGTAGGATGTTTTGAATTTCAGTGATGGCCTGTAGCTAATTCCTGCTGTTTTCACAGGAAAAACTGATGGCTGCTGCAATATTTTTCAATACAAGTTCAAATGAGGAAAAGAAATAACCCACCTCCTTTTGAAAAACAGTGCAGTTGGGCATAAACAAGCTTGTTATGGGCTGGATTAAAGCCAAGTACATGCACAAGTACAAAGATACCTCCCTTATGAAGATTATTTGCTTTATGTATTTGAATGGATGCATCCATTTATCCATTACTGTCAGTGTTGCACAGAAAGGAGTATGAATAAGCACTGGAAGACTGCAATATAAGATGTATACACAGATTGTTCTAAACCACAGTTTCATGAGTATTCTTTACTGCTTCATATGCTAAGAGAAAGGAATAAAGTTTATTTTCCATCCTCAGCATAGCTTCATTCACTCCTCAAAATCTCTTCCACTGTGGAAAAGTAATTAAACCTAATCTTTGGTTTTATTCCCAGTGAAATAAGCACCACAGAATAAGTGTTCTTGCAGTACTCCAAATATAACAGTTACATGAAGAGGAAAAAAAGTCATGTTTCATTAGCAAATTATTTTTTAAAAAACCATTCTACTAATTCTGCCATGCAAGCAATTATGTAAAATTTACATACATACATACATACATATATTTGCACACACTAATTCTGATTTAAAGAACAGTGTATTTTCAATAACTATTTCCCTTTTTTCTCCCTGCATAACAGATTTCTCAAGGGCAAATGCTCTGAGATATTGACATTTCAGGGGATTTGGAGCAAACATCATAAACTCACGTCTGAGAGCTCAGCTTGCAATATCTCTGACAATACATTACAGAAATCCATCTCACCAAAACTGTTTGCAAATGCCATCCTGTGCCAAAAGCATTTGCAGCTGTCACAGAGAACCACCCAATATGAAAAATGAAGTGGCTGAATGTAGAGCAGCTCCTGGTGCACCAAGGCCTGATGTGCAGGGTGCAAACACCAGCAGTGCCCACTGGGATGGCCACCAGGCAGGAATCACAGAAACACAGAAACACAGAATGTGCAGGTTGGAAGAGACCTTCAAGATCATCGAGTCCAACCCAGCCCTGACACCTCAACTAGATCACGGTATCAAGTGCCACATCCAGTCTCTTTTTAAACACATCCAGGGATGGTGACTCCACCACCTCCCCAGGCAGACTATTCCAGTATTTAATCACTCTTTCAGTGAAAAACTTCTTCCTAATATCCAATGAAATCAGGCAGGGCCTTACAGGAGCCATTCATTGTTTTTCTGCACCAGGCACCTTGGAAATGCCTTTTTCCATTTCACAGAGTATCAAAAAGGCAGTTTGGTGACACAGGTGTTTGGGAACTGAAGAGAGAGCAGGACTCTATGCCCTGACCAGAAGGAGACAGAGCCAACCTGGCAGGCCATGGAACTCAGACCTTGCTTCCCAAAGAACAAATCCCCTAAATCCTGCTCTGGCTGGAGGTGCTGCCTTTGTACATCCAATGCACTCGTGCTGCTCTGGGAGTTCTTCTGTTCTCCCACGTTTGAGAAACTTGTAGAAGAAAAGTGATTTTTTTTGATGGTCTGTGTTGTTGGCAAGTATCTCTATCAAGCTTCCCCTGTTAATAGAATTCAAGCTGAAAATGTCAAATTAAAGTCTTTTTCTTGAACATACACTGAATTTCAGTAACTGGTTTGTACCAGGAGTCATCTTTTATAAATTGTGTCTATCAGTTTCATGACTCTATGTAAGATTTTACTAAGTAGAGAATTAAACCCACTAATCTCCAGACTGGGTTTTGTGGAGGTCACACCCCCCAGGCCACACTAGTTTAATGTGGTTTAAGTAATGTATTTTGCCATGCAGACTGGTTAAAGTGAGTAAGAAGCCCCTAAGTTCCTTTCAACACATCAGAGAAAATCAAGAGCAGAAATAACCTCACTCTTTGTGAGAATAGTATGGCTTCAAAATATCTTTCAGTGCCACAGTTGCATGCTGTGCAACTTCTAAGCATATTATAAATAGAAGGTATATGACAAACATGGTATTATTTTGTTTGGTTTCTTTCAGTTCAATTAATCAGTTCCTATTCATTCTGTGAACATATATTTAAAGAAATAATTCCCTCTTCAGTTACATATTTCAAATTCTAATTTCAAAAAAGCATCACTAGAAGAGTTGTGGGCTATGAGAACTTATCAATAAGGGAAGCTCACCATGCCATGTGCTCCAAGCCATCCCACCTACCTGCACCTGGCTTTCAGCTGGATGGAGAAGGGAACTTGGGGACTTTCTCCTCCTCCCAGCAGTGTGCCCTTCCCACAGAGAGCTCAGCTGTGGGATCCAGGATCAGTGGGTCAGCATATCCTGGCAGGGCAGTCCCCAGGAGCAGGAGAGGGAACTCGAGGCTCTGGGTCCCCAAGCTCCTGGATCCACCTGCACTTGCACACAGATTGCTCTGACTGACCAGATGGCTTCTTACAAAACAACATGTTCACATCAACAGTGTTCAAAACACTTTCTGCTGGAAACTTGTTTTCTGTCAGGGACCTGCAGATGGTTCCCTTTCCCTACCTGTAAGTTCTCCAAAATACATCTCCTGAACTGGCTGTTATGCAATCTTCATATGCTGAGATTTGACTGTGAATATCTAAAGCTGGCAATTTTCTTAAAATAAGCTCCAGAAAGAGAAACTTTACGAGCAATTTTAGACCAACTAGTTTAAGTGCAGCTGTAGAATAAATATTACAAACTGTTTGGCAGGATTTAGTAGGCCAAAAAGTTAGCTTTAAAAATCACAAATTCATTACAGGGAACTCATGTAGACTTGGGTAAGGCCAGGAAATTGCCTGAAGAAGGGAAAATTTTGTGAAAAGAACATTATACAGCTCCATCAGAGGTGTCTGTGGGGTGTGCACATGACACAGTGAGGCACCTGAGCCAGTCCTGAACAACCATGCAGTAAATGGCTCCTACCATCCACATGTCCCACTATGCAGTCACTACAGAGGCAATTAAATGTACTCTCACCTGCTCAGCAGCGTGAAAAATTATACTGAGAAGAAAATTATCTTCACACCAAATTAAAATAGTCATTTTGATAATTTTTTTTGGTTTTTTGGCCAGTCTGGTGCTCTTTGATGACCTCGATCCTACATAAAAATATGCACTAGGATGCAATATAATTCTATATGTTTGAGGGCTTTTTATATTGGAAATTCTGTGACCATTTTAAAATATTGTATTCATCTGGGGGGCTTTGATTGAAAAGGGACAAAAGGACACAGCTTTGGTAGTTGAAAGTATGAGAGCTCCCACATGCTGGAAGGTAGACACTGTCATACAGCAAGGACAGCAAGAACACGGAGGCATCTGCACTTGCTTACACTCCCAGCATTTTAGCACATTCTCAGCTATTGATTGACTGAGTTGCAAACTCCTCTGTGCTCTCCTCCTCTGAAAAAGTCAATTCCAGCAGAATAATGGAGCAAATTGTTACAGACAGAGAGGGTAACTAGGAAATAAACTGTCCAGACATGTCTAAGTCCCATTTACTAGAAAAAGTAGGATAGCACATAGAAAATAAAACTCTTTTTCATTAAATTAGGTGTATCATTGAACCAATTTTTAAAAAATAATTCTACTCAGACAATCATGCCAAAAACTGGTTTACGTAGTAAAAAGAAACAATTAGACAATTGCAAAGATAGTAGAAAGAAATAACTAGATGTAGCTTCCTTTACAAATTATGTATACTTGTTAATGAACAAACAAGAATCTGAACCTTTGATAATTACTATTATTTGAAGGGAAGAAGAAACAAAATGCCCTGTTACATTTCTTAGCTATTCAAGTAGAAACATGCTCTACGTCCTTACTAGGGAAGTTTTTATCAATCTTGTAGAGATGTCAAACTCTTTCAAACATGAAAGTTTTGATGTCAATGTTTTCCAGTTGTCAGTAACCAGGTGCAGACTAGGAGGGTAATGGAGAGCAGGTTTACAGACATTGGTTTGTATTTCACTGTTTCCATGGTTATGATTTGCAACTCTTGATTCATTATTTTGCTTGAGAACTAAAACAGGCACTGGTTTTATCCAAGGTTTAGTACAACACCATGGCATTGCCTCTGGAGATGAAGACAGCACAGAGCCCATGAACCCAGCACAGAGCTGCAGCACAGAGCAGCCAGCCCAGCCCTCAGGGAGGCTGAATGTCACACAGCCAGGCTGGGAAATGGCTCTGGGCAGGCCTGGCTGAGCTGCCCTGGCACAGACTGAGCAGCAGCCACAGCTAAAAGGCAAGTGTAAGTGCTCTCTTTTTTAACATTCTTTCCCACCATTTTCCCTTTTTCACCTCATTTTAACGTACCTTCTCTTCAATCAATCTAAACTGTCTCACTCAGTCCCTTGCTCCTATTACATTTTACAGCACTCCTCTACTCTTATTCTACTCATTTATTCTTGTATTCTCCAGTTTTCTTTCTATAATAATTCACACTGACAGCCACAACACTGCTACCCACTAAAACCCAGCCACTGTTTGCTCCTGTTCATGCCCCATTCTTCTCTCAACAAACTCCTGTGCTAAGTTGATTCTACATTGGTCTGTTGTCCACAAATCATCATTCCCACAGCTCCCCATGTAAACCAACTCCCTCCTGCATTAACAACATAACAACATCATCTCTTTCAAATCAATTCACCTGTTCATGTTTCAGTTTGCCCTCATTTCACATTTATTACAATATAGGCCTCAAGTCCCTGTTGACTCACTCTGGTTTTCAGCCACCCAGACCTCAATCACAGTGTGACACTGGAGTGCCCAAGCTCAGTGAGCAAATCCTACTGAGTATTTGGCAAATCTTTATTCTATTGCTCTACCTTCCCAAGTATATTTTGTGAAAAATTCCAGTATTTTCAGTACACTCCTCCAGGCTGAAAACCTCACTTGAATGTTCTTAGTGAACAAGTCACTCCAGTTAAAAGAATGACTGCTGAACAACTGCAGACTGTTGCAATCTGGACTTTTCTAGTTTTATGCACTGCTGTTAAATTAATTTAAACTAACACCTTGACACTGTGCTGTGCACTTTAACATGTTATGATAATGACATCTTCTTGGGTTAAAGTCTATTTCTGTATGTCATTAAGTCAATATATTAAGAAGTGCTGATAATCAGAAGGGAATAAAGTGAGAATATTGGTAGAAACCACACTGCTTACAAGAAAGGTGCAGCAATTCTATATTTGAATGTCAGGTACAGCTGTCATATGGCTCATCTGACAAGAACATCTTTATTTTTTTACTCACTTAGGACAACCACACCACACTACAAAGAAAAGGTCTCAAGATGACTCTCAACATAGCTGAAAGCAAAAAAAAAAAGGAAACTGATTGTTCCATACCTTATTCCACATTAAAGTGCTTTCATGCTATCAAGAATGAGGACAGGACTTTGAAGTCCTGCACACTTAACTATATTAGCATTTCTAGCATTCCACTTTTCATAGCCTGGATACAAAAATTTGTTCCAGATCCAAAAATGGCATAAGGAGCTTTAAAAAATACTGGATCCATTGTTTACGAGTTAGGTATGGACAAAATAGAAGCAGGGTTTTTCTGTGTATTTAAGATTAGAAACAGTTTCTGATTTAGCTAACCAAATCCACCTTGGCAACTCCCTGCCAGACATGAGTGTGCAGTAAATGTGCTGACAGGAATGGTGTGCCCAACATCCAGATTGAAACTTTCTTTCCTGGCTCTAGAGCCCATTTTTTGATACCAATTTCAGAAACACCTGTTCAGTACAGAAATGCCTGAATTATAAAGAATTCACGTTTTAACAAGGGAGTGCATGTGACATGTAACCAAGGCAACAGGATCACTGCTGTAATGACACAAAACTTTAACTGGCTGTGTGTTCTTTTATCAGAAAAATCTTAACCTCTTCTTGCACAGTGTGTTAGAGACACAAACCCCAGAGTTTAGAAACCCCATCTTTTGCTAAGGACTTGCTGAGTTTGTTGGCAAGCAGCAAAGGAGCAAGGAGGAAGGATGTGCTGCTGAGAATCATAACTCGTCCCTCGGAATGATCTTTCATTACAAAGTCTGTTGTTAACTTGGAGAAAAAAGGAGAGAAAGTGATGATAGAATTCATGGGGCCCAATGGAAAAAAAAAAAGAAAAAAAAAAAGAAAAAAAAAATTCAAAAACATCCTGTTCCAGCCAGTTCCTTGCAAAAGACAGATAGGAATTGAACATCACAAAATGCACAGCACAGTGAAAAGCTCCTTTTGTACAGCACTGAAGTTTGCTCTTACATTGACCATGGCTGTTTTCAACATAATCTCTATTTGTTTCAGAGCTTGATAAATTGTGTGATTATAAAGGAAACCAATATACAGCAGTTAGCAACACACAAAGTCCTTTATAACTGTCAATCTATTTGCTTGCTATTTTTGCCCCATTTTTTCAACCAATGCAGTGGAGAGCATTTCCTGTACATTTCTACACATGCAAAAGAAATACCATAGCATAGCCTCTCTGTCATTTGTTTCAGTAATTTTAAACATAATTCTTATTTTCTCAGCCAGCATTAAACAAGAGTTTATTCCAAGGTGACTGTAAAAATCACAAGCCCTCACATATTTCCAATGGTGACTGGAGAGTATTCAATCCTGGTACAGTATGCACTAAATTACTCTTCTCATAAGCACTGTAAAGGTCATCCTGAATATAAAAAAGCATGATAAAAATCTAATTGATGGAAATATGCTCATAAACACCTATTTGTGAGGCCTGTTGAACAATTCATAGCAATTAACTCAGCAAAGCAAGTCTCACTGTCTTTACTGAGATGGTAATTGGTGTAAGTCACACTATTTCAAAGTGAAGTTGACTCTTTTTTTTTAATGGCAAGGCTCAATAGTGGGGCAACAAATACAATACACAAACCCCTTCAGCATTATGGAGTTGTTGAATGGCATTACAGCTTTACTGAGCATCACACTGAGACAAAAAAGACAAACACCTTTTCTTTGAGGTGTCTCAGTCCTGGAAGACTGCGACACTGAGGTGTTTCATTAGGGTGAGCTTAGAAGGATGTGTTTCTGTAATACTTTCACTATTACCCATCCCTGCAGCACAAAGTCCTTCCAGTTGTACTTCTGAATACTCAAACACCTCTGACTCAGTGGTGCCTTAAAACTGCAAGACTGAGAAAATACAAGTGAGAGCAAGAAATTGGGAGAAAAAGGGAGAAAACTGTAGTCAAGAGACATAAACAGATTCTTTCACCTGAATTAAACTTATTTGCATTGGACACTGCTGCCAGATTTAATAAGACCAACTGCTGGGAAAGAAA
>VXBB01021941.1:137950-166476 GCA_013399915.1 Illadopsis cleaveri
CATGTCCTACACAAAGCTTTAATTATTTCACAAATTGCCTGTCAAAGTCCAGATTGATCTATTGTAAAATGAAAACCTGCAATGGTATAGTCTTCGTATGTTTGGATAAATACAGTCAAATGCTTCCAGTAAGCCTAAGGTACCAGTGATTATCCACAGGTCCTTACTATACCCAACCCCTCTTGCTTTTAACATCAGGCATCTCACATCTCTTTCTTCCTGCATTTTCTTGCCCACTTTATCACCGTTTCTATTTCTGCTGATGTATTTTTTTCTTTCATCTTTTCCCTCTAACACTCATAAACGCTCTCAATCACCCAGAGCACGGAAAGGAAAAATTTAAGAAATTTGAAGAATGCCATGTAATACACATCTTCAATGTCAATATGTGCAAAACCAGAAAACACAATGTAACTTGCAATTCTGGTAGAAGGGAAAGAGATGAAAGTTTGAATTTTCATATACTTTGGCCAAACGATTTTTGCCCTACTTCTTCACATTTCACTTAGATCAAAACAAGCATGATGCTTTTTTTAAGTCTGATGTCAAGCATCATAGGTTATGAAAGACTAAAACCAAAACTGTCAGTTACAAAGTGAAGAATGCAGAACCCAAGAATAACAGTGAGACAACTCTATGTTTGTTAAAAACAATCCACTCAAATTCAAGTATTTTAATTTTACCATCAACAAAAATCCTACAAAAGAGTATCACATTTTTGCACTGAAACTTCCTGCATTATCTGAACATGAAAATCAAACTTTAGATATCTAAGATATTTTTACTTCAACAATCATCAGTGCTTGGCAACACAGTTCAACTGAAAGATAAATATTGTGTAGTGTCTCTACATTAGATCAATCAACTAACACAGCAATAAATTAGTTTCATTAGCATGTTTCAGGCATTAGAAGGTGCTTTACTAATTAAAAGTCCCACATTTAAGCAAATGCTATTTCCAGTTTGTTCATGTAAATTTTATTTCACAGTGCTTACTACATTCTATCAGAGAGCTCATTCCTGTTACACAACCTACCTGGGCTGTGGTGAGGAGGCCCAGAAGCCCTGCAGTGACAGCTGGTGACACAGACTGCCCCTCTGGGGTGCAATCCAGCACCAACCCGGCCACAGCACTGCAAGAGCTTCAGCTGAGTGCTGCCATTCATCCTAGCAGAAGGCACAGATGTGCACCCTGATAGCTTTAAGAAGTCTCATGCCATCACCAACTCAGTTTTTGATTCAAAACTGTATTTAAAATTTCCTTCCTTTGCTTCAATTATTGTTTTACAGCATTTCAGGGATTGCTTGTTTGCTTTTCATCTTATTGCTTATCTGAGGATGCAAGAACAACAGAACAGTCACACCCCTACNCTGTAGTCAAGAGACATAAACAGATTCTTTCACCTGAATTAAACTTATTTGCATTGGACACTGCTGCCAGATTTAATAAGACCAACTGCTGGGAAAGAAACAACCTATAGAAATGCAGCTGAGAGAAATGAACTAAGAAAACCTTACAGATTTTCTAGTCCTTTTTACTTTAACAATGGAGAAGAAAATCAGCAACTACAAAACTAGTTTTAAATACATCAAACATATATTCTAACTGCAAATTTTGACTTTTATTGTTATCTGACACGTAGAGGATTACAATGTTTTTATACAAAAGACTGTTGGTTTTACACGCCTCATGTAAATCATTAGGGTCAATGCAAAATATTCTCCCTGATCAAAAAATGTCATTTAAACTCCAGTGAGCAGTTATTTGANAATCTTATTTTAAATAATATTCCTGTTTCTGTGAGAAGGTTTAGGTTAATTCTTTACACTAAAACTGTGCCACATCTGCTGTACATGACCTGTCCCTTGTGGGGATTAAGTTATTGAATGAAATATAATTGTTGCACTCATCTTTAGTTTACTTTGAGTCTGAGCAAATGTTTTTATCCCTCTAAAGTATCTCAAAACTGACTTCAAAAGGGTCAGTTGCCAATTTCTTTAAAATGAACCCAGGAACAGAATATTCACAGGTGCCTCACAGTAACTTTCCTAAAAGATTTATTTCATTTCTACTCGGCAGCAACATTTTAATACTTGCAATGGTATTGTAGAGAAGTTAATGTTTTTTTTACCTCTCATACCTCTAATATACACATTTAAATGCTCTCAATGACACACTGACAGGTGCAACTGAAATAGAGATGAGAAAACTGCCAAATCCAAACCGAACCAAAATCCTTCAATTCTTTCAGAACAAACATCTATTCTTCCCCAATATTTCAACTTTGTTGTCTGCAAGACCAAAAGCAGACACATGGCTTTAAACACTGTTTAGTGCTAAATAAATCTGAGAGGAGCATTCCCAGGATGACATTCTTTTTGAGTTGCTGACTGGTTGGCACTGAAATTTGCCTATCAGTCTCTATCACATTTCTCATAACTTTACCTTCTAAGAGGGTGGAAGCGTTTTACAAAATGAGAAAGAGATAGAAATAGTGATTTTTATTTTTTTTGCTACAATTTAACTTGGTGGCTCAGAGACAACTGACACAAAACACCTAGGAACACAACTTCTGCTNAACTCCAGTGAGCAGTTATTTGACTGCTAATTTCTGTAAAACCACTAACAGCAGAACCAAGTTGAAGTCAGCAAATATTTTAAGTGCTGATGGGTATTTGGAATGTATTTTCATCTACAGCAACTGTCTGAAGACTGTGACTGCTATTAATGGTATTGCCATGATAAGCAGCCTTGCCTAGCTCAGGTCAGAGATTTGAGAATCTATTCCAATCATTTAAAAAGACAAACCACTGGTAAGAAATAATTTTGCAAATCTTTGGTCTGAACAAATCAGAGGATGCAGGACAGCTCTTTACCCTGTGCAAAGGAGCAGCAGATTTGCAATAAATGCTCCCTGATAGGCTTGAATAAGAATGGGGATGTGTGTCAGTTTTTCATGTCCTACACAAAGCTTTAATTATTTCACAAATTGCCTGTCAAAGTCCAGATTGATCTATTGTAAAATGAAAACCTGCAATGGTATAGTCTTCGTATGTTTGGATAAATACAGTCAAATGCTTCCAGTAAGCCTAAGGTACCAGTGATTATCCACAGGTCCTTACTATACCCAACCCCTCTTGCTTTTAACATCAGGCATCTCACATCTCTTTCTTCCTGCATTTTCTTGCCCACTTTATCACCGTTTCTATTTCTGCTGATGTATTTTTTTCTTTCATCTTTTCCCTCTAACACTCATAAACGCTCTCAATCACCCAGAGCACGGAAAGGAAAAATTTAAGAAATTTGAAGAATGCCATGTAATACACATCTTCAATGTCAATATGTGCAAAACCAGAAAACACAATGTAACTTGCAATTCTGGTAGAAGGGAAAGAGATGAAAGTTTGAATTTTCATATACTTTGGCCAAACGATTTTTGCCCTACTTCTTCACATTTCACTTAGATCAAAACAAGCATGATGCTTTTTTTAAGTCTGATGTCAAGCATCATAGGTTATGAAAGACTAAAACCAAAACTGTCAGTTACAAAGTGAAGAATGCAGAACCCAAGAATAACAGTGAGACAACTCTATGTTTGTTAAAAACAATCCACTCAAATTCAAGTATTTTAATTTTACCATCAACAAAAATCCTACAAAAGAGTATCACATTTTTGCACTGAAACTTCCTGCATTATCTGAACATGATAATCAAACTTTAGATATCTAAGATATTTTTACTTCAACAATCATCAGTGCTTGGCAACACAGTTCAACTGAAAGATAAATATTGTGTAGTGTCTCTACATTAGATCAATCAACTAACACAGCAATAAATTAGTTTCATTAGCATGTTTCAGGCATTAGAAGGTGCTTTACTAATTAAAAGTCCCACATTTAAGCAAATGCTATTTCCAGTTTGTTCATGTAAATTTTATTTCACAGTGCTTACTACATTCTATCAGAGAGCTCATTCCTGTTACACAACCTACCTGGGCTGTGGTGAGGAGGCCCAGAAGCCCTGCAGTGACAGCTGGTGACACAGACTGCCCCTCTGGGGTGCAATCCAGCACCAACCCGGCCACAGCACTGCAAGAGCTTCAGCTGAGTGCTGCCATTCATCCTAGCAGAAGGCACAGATGTGCACCCTGATAGCTTTAAGAAGTCTCATGCCATCACCAACTCAGTTTTTGATTCAAAACTGTATTTAAAATTTCCTTCCTTTGCTTCAATTATTGTTTTACAGCATTTCAGGGATTGCTTGTTTGCTTTTCATCTTATTGCTTATCTGAGGATGCAAGAACAACAGAACAGTCACACCCCTATCTTAATATGCCAATATATTCATGTCTGTGTATTCAAAAATCTTATTTTAAATAATATTCCTGTTTCTGTGAGAAGGTTTAGGTTAATTCTTTACACTAAAACTGTGCCACATCTGCTGTACATGACCTGTCCCTTGTGGGGATTAAGTTATTGAATGAAATATAATTGTTGCACTCATCTTTAGTTTACTTTGAGTCTGAGCAAATGTTTTTATCCCTCTAAAGTATCTCAAAACTAACTTCAAAAGGGTCAGTTGCCAATTTCTTTAAAATGAACCCAGGAACAGAATATTCACAGGTGCCTCACAGTAACTTTCCTAAAAGATTTATTTCATTTCTACTCGGCAGCAACATTTTAATACTTGCAATGGTATTGTAGAGAAGTTAATGTTTTTTTTACCTCTCATACCTCTAATATACACATTTAAATGCTCTCAATGACACACTGACAGGTGCAACTGAAATAGAGATGAGAAAACTGCCAAATCCAAACCAAACCAAAATCCTTCAATTCTTTCAGAACAAACATCTATTCTTCCCCAATATTTCAACTTTGTTGTCTGCAAGACCAAAAGCAGACACATGGCTTTAAACACTGTTTAGTGCTAAATAAATCTGAGAGGAGCATTCCCAGGATGACATTCTTTTTGAGTTGCTGACTGGTTGGCACTGAAATTTGCCTATCAGTCTCTATCACATTTCTCATAACTTTACCTTCTAAGAGGGTGGAAGCGTTTTACAAAATGAGAAAGAGATAGAAATAGTGATTTTTATTTTTTTTGCTACAATTTAACTTGGTGGCTCAGAGACAACTGACACAAAACACCTAGGAACACAACTTCTGCTATCAAATATGCTGCCAGTAATGTCACCCAGGGGAAATGGAGACAACATATTTCTTGAAAATTACAATCCTCTAATCATCACGAAGAACTGATGCCTCCTTTGGTGTTCAAACACCTCCTGCAGACAACAGAACCTGCTGATGATTTACTGAGCAGATTCCTTGCTTTTGTTAAAGCCTCTATTTGAGCAGCTCCCAGAAGGGAATTAATGTCCAGTTTTGCAGCTCAGCAGAACATAAAACTGTCATTTAGAAACCAGTGTAGCATGTACCTGTGGCCTACAGTATGAGATAAAAAAGTACTTAGCACAGCAATCTGTGAAAATATTCACCAAATTGTGTTTATACTGTTCTTGCATGGATTTTTATCCAAACATTTGCACTGCCAATGCAGAAGATGCAAAGTGGCACCATTCCTCCTGAATGGCTTTGCAGAGCTACCAAGTGGGATCTGTGTTGTAGGAACTTCCCATGTTCAGACCTTGTTTTGCCCACAGGTTACAAACATGGTGTGAGCAGCTGTAATTTAGCCAACACTTCCTTGTGCAGGGTGGGTGTCAAACACCACTGGAGTTAAGATTACATTACAGATTTACAGACAGTTTGAGGGTGGAAGGTACCTGTGGAGATCACTGAGCCAATCCCCACTCCTGCAAATCCAAACATGGAATATCAGCAGCCTCTGGGCAAACTGCTACAGGCTTCCATCTCCCTCACAGTGGAAAAAAGGGGAGGTTACTGTTTTTCCTGCATTTCACTTTGTGCCCATTATGGGAACAATGGAAAGTAAACCTCTTTTAAAAAATGCGAACAATTGATACAGAAACTACAGAGATAGAAAATTGGACCATCACAGCATTTTAGAATTCCTTTTCCCAACTTTTTACAGCATTTAGCTTCTCACATACTTGAAATCATACAATTTATATGTTAATTTATATTGAAAGACTCAATTATATGGTCCAAAGAACTGTGATTTTTGTTGCCAAAGATTCCTTCTGGTTTTATATATATTTAAGAAGAGCTAAGTGTGTGTGACAATTTTTCATATTGATAATAATGCGATTAAAACACAACTGTACTTGTTATAACCAACTTTGTTTATCCATAATGAACAAATTGTAAGTGCAAAAAAATGTTCATTTTAGTAAGTATTAGCAGAAAGGCCTTCACCAGCTAGCAGATGTAGCAATCTAATTCAGCAGTGCCCATTCTTGATTTAGGTTCTGCTCCACATGGACTGGAAAATTTATCTTGTGATGTCAATTTTATTACTGCAAAGAATTTTTTATTCAGCATGCAAACAGACAAATTAGCTGAGCCAGAATCTATTTTTTACATTAAGACATGAAAGTGGACTATAAAGGAAACTCTTTGACCAATACTGTGACTGAGTTAATGCAGTATCAAAACTGAAAAAATACAAACTGAGATTACAAGTAGAGACTGACGAAAGAAAAAAATACATCAATGACAGTTCATGGCACAAGGATTTACAACAACAGACACTTCCACCAGTCATCATGAGCATTTAACACCATAATGGGAAGAAAGGTAGCAAACTCATTCACATTATTGCACTGCAAACTGTTAGCTGAGTTTCAAAATAAAAGCAATTCCCTCCTCAGTAAGAGTGCCAGGCTATTTCATACAGATCAATTTAAATGTTTTTCCCTGTCAGATCTGTGCCTGATTGTATGGAATCACTGCACTTGAAAGGGGCAATTCCCAAAGGAATAAACTCACAATAAAAATTTTAGGTAATATTCATTCTGGCATTAAATTACTGTGGATTCAGTCTTAGAGATATTAATCTTATGTTCTGTTCATCACAATCATATTCTAGGACTGCAATCAGGTCTTAAAAGTGATTAATTAAAACTGACCCTGTAATTTCTCTCTACAGGATGCCTAATCAGACATAACCTTTATGGGATTTTTATTTGTGCACTGAAGCCTGGTCACATAAGTTTGCAGTGAGAAGGAGAAGGAACTCTTTAAGATCAGGTAATTTTTTTTTTTTTTTTTTTCAATTTTATCTTTCTTTGCTTCCTAACAGACAGATCTAATGCTCTGGAGATTGTTTATGCATATCAAGACTGTAATTTTTTTCCCCAGACTGAGGTATCACTACTGTCTACAGCACAGTCCTAGGACTACCTCAATGTTTTGTAATTACTGCTTCATTGATAAAGATGCAACTAAATGTACATACATTTGTGCTACAGAGGGAAAATGAAATATATCAGAATTTTAGTATGTATTTACAGTGTTTTCTAGTAAAATATTATTAAACCTAACAGAATAGAAGAATTGCAGGTACAGTACAAAGGTTACAACTGATTAATGTAAGAAACAATTCACAGACTAGAAGATATTTAAGGTCTCCTGTTGATGAGGCTCAAAATCCATTACAGAAGGATAATACTGGAGAAGTTGGCAATCTGAAGTGGAACTGAAATGCATTTTCTTTCAGATGCTTTTTAAATCCCCAGCAGTGCCAGGTCATGACTCTCATATAATAACGGCCACAGAGAGTTCAAATGACAGCCTAGAAATGATGGCACTTTCAGACACTGATAGAAGGAGCACATTCTAGAAAAGTTCTTTTTATTAATTTAATGCTGCTGCTGTAGCTGCAGAAGAGTCTGATATCTCAGTAGTAAAATGCATTAAAAAGCTATTTTGTCTGCTGCTGTAGATGAGGAATATAGCTGTTTTGCTCAACAGCTGAATTTTTCCAGAATCCCACTAGTATTCCCATAGAGAACTATCTACTCTAGCCAAGAGAGAATGTTGATACATTTGTTATATAACAAAAAGTTCTCAGGAAATAATTCACAGATACATGAAGAACAGAAACTCTGTCATAATGTCCAGATATCACACATGAAGAACAGAAACTCTGTCATAATGTCCAGATATCACAGAACATTCCAGTCCATTGTCTCATGCAATGTGTTAAGAATTACAAAATTGTCAAATTTTAAAAAAAACCTCTAAAAATAAACAGGATTTTTGCCACCTGTGGCACACCCACACCAGGGTTAGCACCAGTGCAGTGCATCACAGGTGTTTAGGAATGGGTGATAAATGGTGTTGGCCAATATCCTTCAGCAAATCTCTCTCCTTAGAGATAACTGTATTATTTTGTACCACAATGCTTCACTAGCTAAATTGTACCCCTAGAACACTGGAACTTAAACGTGCTGCCTTCTCAATAAAACTTTGCTCTTTCTGTGAAATTAATTGAACCTCTCCCTACATTACATTTATTAGAAGAAACAGAGTTGAAGGGTTTTATAACAGGAAATGGTGTTCACTCAGATTTGTGCAGCAGTGGTAGAAGCCAGTACATGGATTGGGATTTTAATCTTGTCCTGTGCAGGTCCCCATACCTGGCACTTCTTTTAATAAACAGAAACATGAGATCTAAATTCTACTCACACACTTAGAAAAGAGATAAGACTAAGTATCAGAAAGCAATTGTTTAGGGCTGAGGAGTAAGAGGACACTTTTTCTCCCTTCCTGTTTTAGACATAAGTGGTCAGGAGATTATAAATATAGTATTCTTGAAATGTCATTTCTTCAAACCAAAAACCAGTGTAATAAATTACTTGTGCAACAATAGTGTATTAAGATTTTTTTTAAAAAAACAACCACAGGAAAAGGAGTATAATTGCATTTACAATTACATTATACAATTGCAAATGTATTTTGTATATGCCCCTCCCTTCTTTAAAAGTCAGAACTAAGTACAACATAAAGGATAACACATTTAAAACGACTCAAGAAAAAGCTACACATTGGCCTCTCAACTGGAACGTTCAACCATTTCCATCTTTACAGCCCTTAGTCAAATTCTAGACAATAAGTTCTTAGGGAGCAGAAGGCAAGTCTCTTAAGAAGTTTTCCCCACAAACATCACTTCACCATTTATACCACCATCAGCAAGATGTCTCATCAAATTGATTTCAAATCCACAGAAAAATTGGGAACTCATGAATGCCACGAAATGCATCTTGGCATTCTTCCACTCATCTATTACATTTTCTAATAAATAGAGCTTTCTTGAAATGCAATTTCAACTAGAAAATCTGACACACTCTGCAAAGGACCAGGCAATAATACAACTAAATATGTGTGCTGTGATGAAACATACTCATTTGAAATTGGTCTTGAAGCTGCAAATTAATCCACCCATGGATTCACAGGCATGGATGCACAATCCCTGTGCAGAGGCTCATGGACAGCAAATTTCACATGAGGATTTAGTGTAAATGAGTGTTCAATCTATACATAATTTACATAAGTACAGGTGCAGTACTGAAAAACCACTACACTGAAAAATTACTAGTGAAAGAACACTACTTTCAAAACCAAATTTTCATTAGTATTATTTCCTAAATAGTTTTAAATATCATTTGCAAGTTTAAAGGAAAAAGGGACAGTTCTACCAGATTATATCCCTTGTGTGATGGTATATCAAAGGGTTTGAGATGCTTAACAGACAACTGTTAAGTTATTTCTGGACATATTCAACTTTAACATTAATGAAATCAAAACTTGCATCAGCAGACTGTAAAATTCAGCTAAAAAGAGTTCAACAGCTTGACTTTTTTATTTGGTTAGTAAGGACCCTAACAGTGCTCTACCCTCATCCCCAAAACAAAGATTAAAAAATAATACAAACCCCACACAAGGAAAAACAAAACAAAACTCAAGGCCAAAGAGAAGAAACTGAAAATACCTAATGTTTGAAGAGCAGATTTTAAAGTCACTCAGGTATTTGTGAAAGCTTTACACTGTGATTTTCATTCAAAATCACCATTTAAATAAAAAAAATACTCCATGTGTCATATATTCCTTTAAATATAACAAAAGCACCTGCAATCTGAATGGGAGCCTTCTATTTTAAAAAAATCACTGTTTTAAAGATTTTGGAGATGCTGGCATTATATTTTAAATTAATCTGTGATGAAAAAACCTTAATATTTTCTTGAGTACTTGACAGATACTTACAGAAAAAAGGGCATCAGCTGAATAAGAGTCTCTTTTTTGGGATTGGCTGTGAATTCTGGCACCGTTTGAATAATTTTGTTCATTACATTCCTTAGGTAATTTTGTAGCTGCTTGCGTCGCTCTTCTACAAACTTTGCATCCTAAAAATAGTGAGGAAAAAAAATAAATGGCACAAAGAACATGTTTCTCGACTTCATAATGTAACTGAACAGTCCTAGTAAGCATAAAAATTGATCTTTTGATAATCTCTGTTATTATGGCTATATAAATATGATGGCAATATGCAAAAACCCCTTGACTGTGTCCTTAGAGATAAAGGAAAATCATAAATCTTCATAAAACCTGTTTCACAAAAACATCCACTGACAGGATGTCAGATCCTCTCCCTGGCAGAATCTGTCTTCTCTGGACCATAAACCACTGCAATCTTAGAGAGGGGAGCAGAACAGCAGCACAGAGGCTGTGGCATAACAATTTCTGCCATTTTTTTGAGCTCCAGAATTACCAGTCTTTGCAGGAGGAAATAAATGCTGACTTACTCCCACAATGTCTCCTCTATTCATACTTTTCCGATGTTGGGTACACAAACTCCAGAATGGATAAGCATTTGTCCAGCATTTTTATGTTATTAAATTATTTTGTGATGATGTCTTCATATAGTAGATTTTTTTTTAATATTATATCACAACTCTCATTAAAATGTTTTACTGATGTTTCTGTAGCATTTTAAATCCCGGATTTTATACTCTGTTGACCCAAATAAATAGAATAGTTCCATAAACTCCACATTCTGCTGATGGACTTAAAAGTTTATCACAACCAGCAAGATGCCAAGCATCCCATAACTTACACGTATTTTAAAGCTTTTCCCAGTGAGGGACGACAATTCCAGTGGACTACAATCTAAAGGTGACACATTTCCCAGGAACAGGGAGCTCTAACAGGTTTCCAGTGACATCAGGTGCTGGATGCTTTATGCTCCAGCCAAAGTGTTCTGTCTGGGGAGCGCTGGCACTGCTCACCTGCTTTAAATGTCACAGGATGTTCTTTAGGCACGAAGCCAAACCTATTATTAGACAACTACAGCTCTCAAAAACGACCATTATCTAAAAGATGTGTCTATCCAACCTGTATTATTTATGTCTGTAAGAAAAGGCATTGAAATTTATGCTTGTTTCTTGAGGGAAAAAAACCCAACCCGCCAACAAAACACCATAAATACATTTGACAACACTGAATAAATTCATTGTATGGAAAAGGTTCAGGCCATGCTGCCATGCATGGGATGCAAATCTGAAGGTTATTGCTTCCCTAGATAGAACAGAATAACACCATCAAAGCAGGGATGTTCCTTTGAGTTCAGGAGGAATTTTCTGTAGCATTCCTAGAATCTTCACTGACATTTTGTTCTGTTCTTCCCTCTCATTAGAAGTTACCAGGAACAGGAATATTTTTAGGAATACCAAATCAGACATAATTGTAGGGACATAATAGAGTAAGATATAAGAAATTGCTGAAGACATCCATACTTACAGATTTCAAAAACTTAAGCAGTGTTTACATTGCTTAATTACATTAATGAAATTCCAAAATATATACAGATTATTTTTTTTTTCTATGTAGGAACTTGAACAGATGTCCAGTCCTGTTTCAACAATTCCAGTTCTATTATACATTATATATCATGTTCATTAATACACTGCATTCAATGTAGTAATGCAATGCAAAATTAATTAATGTATTAATCAAATAAATTAATTCAATCAAGATCTAAGAGAAAATTTAAAAACCCCTACATACTATATACATTGCTGTTTCATTTTTATCAGTTACGTATTTTTTCAGCAACATACACACACTCCACACACCAGTTGTGTTGCAAGTGATTTGAAACTCATCCTTTATTAAACCAACAAAGCTGTGGTATTGGAATCCCCTCAAACCCCTCTGCAGGGTCACCTGCCCCATTCCCACAGCAGAGAGCAGCTGCTGCTGGGACACAGCAGAGCAGAACCTGCTCCCTGCCCTGCTGCAGGAGGAAAAAGGTGTGCACCTGAAACCTCTACATGCTGTTGGGACATTAAAGCAAATATTTTAATTTGTGACACATAATATTACCAAAAAATGGAATTATAATAATAAATAAACGTGCTTTTTAATGCTCATTAAACAATTGACATCTATGTTACTATGACATCTATGTTCTGGTTTTTCTTCCCGAAACCCAGCCTGAAAACAGTTAAAAATGTTCTTTTACCCTGACATGAATTTGATCTGTAAAACAAACAGCGAGCAATCCACCATGCAATTGTGTACCATGCACTGAGGCTCTCTGTCCTCACCAGCAGCAATGCAAACGAAGGTCAGAATGCCTCAGCTCCAGCTCTGCACTTTATCACTAAACGTGTGTTTTGCAGCAGCAGGTCAGCTACTCAGAGCAATGATTTTAGCACAGAGCTGTTACTGCCAAGCTGTTGCAGCAATAAAGAGTTTTTGTCACAATATAGTAAACAGAACAATTGGTAACAGAAAAACACAACTGGCTCAAGGCCTGGCCAATTTTTTCAGTCTTAAATTACAAAAAAGGTACCTATAACCTTCTTTTCATTGGGCTCAATTATCCACAGCAGAAATCTAGGTAGTAATTTACATTCCAACTCGTAAACAAACACCTACTCTTATTTACGAGCAAAAAATAAAGGGAAATTTTTTGATTTGGGTTTGTGTCAGTGACACCCACCCTCTACTTTTAGTACATCTTTGGTGATTGTATGAGTCGATACAAGCCTACATTTGCATATGTTTCACACAGAAAGCAGCAAAGATCTTCCCCTAAGGTTCAATATATACATTTATGCACACTTGATGAGTATGTAATTTGAGGACAAAGCAATTTTGTTAAAATTACAAATACATACACTTCGCAAAATACCTTTGCATTTTCACATGATTAAAGGTTAGATTTTATAGTTTCATTTTTAGAGAAACAAATACACAGAAAGATAAAGTAACAGTACTTAAATAAAGACCCACTTTCAAGATTTCACTGAAGATTTTTAGGCATATTTTCTAAAAAGTAAATCTGCTGCTGTTTCTGCACTAACAGTGAAAGTAATTTACTAGCCCACAGTTCAAGAGCACACAGTTTTGATTAAGAGGCCACAAAATTTCAGTTAACAAGCATAACTCCTTTAGATTATAGAAGCATCAAAACACATCTGAGAAAGTATTTTTCATCCGAAATTCATGTCTCTCAAAATGTTGCATGAGATTCTTTTTGATTGATAATTTGCCACATTTCTTCTGCCCACAGCAAAATGCTAGTATCAAATTACAAATCTCTAAAAATTGTAACAGATAATGGAAAAGTTACAGACTCTCAACACATATTAGAAGATGATGTTAAGGTGTAAAACTAAGAAGCAGAGTCTTGCTGTACCATATTTTAAGTCATGCTGTTCCGCAGTTTTTCATTACAAGCAAAGTTCATTCCCACTTACAGTTTAAATTGTTTCATACAACTGCTGGTCTTTTATACACACTGTTAGTATGGAACAGATGGTGAAACATTAATATTCTTCATTATTAATGGGACAGCTCACTTAAGATGTTTCAAATATTTTCCAGGAGCTTTTGGAAATGCTATGATTGCCATGGTTACCTGCCATGATTTAGGGGCAGATAAAACACTTCCAGATTCTGGGCTTGGTGCTGTTGCAATCAACATCAAACTCACTGCTCCTGAGGTTCTAACCATTACTTAGCATTGAACCAACCTCCTGCTGGCAGCACCAGGGAAAAAAATAACCCAAACAAAACCAAACAACAAAACAGCTGAGGGCTCAATCCAACTCTATTAAGATAAAAGGAAATATGAAATAAAAGGAAATACGGCTCTAGGACTTCAATCAGCCTCTGATACCACACAATCCACCTCATCCTAAATTAAGCTGACAAGAGTGCTATTGGAAATTGAACCTGCAAATGCAGAAATAAACTCAGGTTATTCTAATGTAGCCTAGTGTTTTCCACCATCTTGGTCAACCAGCCTTAGCAAAATTATCACATCAGTTTTTATTTATTTATGAGGCACCAAATGCTAACCTCAAAATGAAGCTGGAAATCAGAAGCTGAGATGGGAGCTAATTAAATATTCAACTGCTGAGTCATTCTCACTAGTCTGTAATTAAAAGTTATATAGCAAATATTCACTTGACGGGCTGACGCCTTTGCACAGGTCACAGTAAAATATAACTTCAGTACATCTGTCCTTCAGTAACTATTGCAGCACAAAACTTTTAGGAAGGTGCAGTTTCCAATCCTAAATACACCAGATGCCACCATATTACATAAAAAATCATCTCAAAATTATTGGAACTACATAAGCTTAAAATTTCCATCTTATTGTATTGCCAGTTTCTGGATGGCAGAACCAGAGCAGCATTATACAATACAACAAGGATACACAATACATGAAATTGCCATTTTCCCCATCCCAGCAGGAGATTTTTTTGTACATTTACTGTTCAGTGCAACAAACAGGACTTTAAAAGGATGAGATACAAAGAAGAAATCAAGGAGCTGTCAGTTTTGAAAAGAAATCTATTTTCCTTTAAACAGAGATTTACTACATAATTGTAATTATTACTCTGTGTTTCTCTACTAAAATAGCCGATGCATTTCCATCTCCAGCTCTGGGTTCATTTCAATGGTACCAGGAAAGTGCCTTCAGATAAAATAGTTTGAAAAAGGCATTGCTGCAAACCCATCCAGTAGCAGACATGCTGAGGGTGAGCTACAGTCCTGCAATGCCCTCAGTCAAGCACCAGTTTAATCAAAGCAACGTTTTAATCAGTAAATATGCCAGCAGAAAGAAGAAAGCTTGAGAATAAATCTAAAACTGATCTCTTTTTAGTGTTGTGCTTAATGCCACTGTTAGAAACAGAACTTGGTAATGTTATGCTAATAAAAGCCAGTGTCATCTAAATATTTTGTTATTTATAGACATATGCCAACCATGTGTTAATTTGTCAACTGGTCAGGAATCAACTGTTAATTAAAAAGCATCAATAAAAAACTGCAGCAAGACCCCTAGGGCTTATCTCTTGCTCAGCTATTGAATAGGGAAACACTATTTCTGTTTTCTCCTCAGATAAAGTATTAGCAGTCTACCCTATAATTTTATTCAGGAGATTCTGCAAACTACAACACAACAGTTTATGAAATTGAGATCCATTTTTTCACTAGCCTATATTACAGTAATAACTACCAACAATATTAGTTAAAATGTGTCTCAGTTCAGTGCTTCTCTCCAACACTGCAGTTTTCTTTCTTAATTTCATTCTTTAATCTGGTTGAAAATGCCCTGAAGACCAATACAGACTCTAAATTTAAAATAACAACGAAAAAAAGCCTCAAAATCCTTTAGAAACATGGTGCATACAGTGCTTACAGTGTACAAGCTTATATATACTGTAAGCTTACAGTGATGCTTGCCCTTAAAAAAAGCAATAATGAAATAAAAACTTTACTCTCATGTAAAAGTCTAGATTCCTCTTTAACAAAAATTTTATTCAGATAGATTCTGATGGGATGATTCTGTTTTCTAAAATATAAATTGGATTAATGATGAATATTGATATTAAGTGCCCATAATTTATTGTGCCTTCATGCAAAGATATTTTACATTATACAATGAAGAAAACCAGATTTTTCATGCAGGAAGTGCCTTCAGCATTTCACATGATCTGAAGTATTCAATATTTTGTTTTCTTTTAAAAAATTAGCACTGAATATCTTTAGTACTAGCAATTGCCCAAAAAGCTGTAGAGCAAGTGAGATTAAAATTTGCCAATATTTATAAAACAATATATATTGGGAAGGAGAAGAGAGGTGAAATCAAGCACATTGATACGTAAGGAAAGGGAAAAATGTGGGTAAAATTTCAAATTCAAAAAAAGGTTTACTTTTATTTTTGTAATTAGGTGTCCCTGTTAAGATTTCTCTGAAAGGAAGTTTATTAATCCAAGTAACTTGGTAATTTAGCATCACCATCACAATAAGAAACAAATATAGAAAACTTATTTTTATATTTTCATTTTATACCAGGAGGCTACTAGAATATCTAAATGACGCATGAGTTGTTATAAAACTGCCATATTTTTATCTAGCAGTTGTCCAAGCAGCATGTAAATTACTTTCCTTTTTTTCCCCATAATGTCATGATGCAAAGCAACACCATCTGAACTGTTTCTATGGGCTCTATATTCAATAATTTGTTAGAATAAATTGCTTCTCTTGATTATAGCATTACAAGACAGCAAGAATAAAAACATCTCTTGACAGGCAAAGTTTTGTTTTGTAGACCCTAAATAGTCTGTATTCCTTCTTCCTAAACTTCAACAGCAATTAGCAGGAAATTTTTGTAACTTGAAAAGAAAATGACTCAATTCACTATTTCATTGAAACAGTGCCCTTGAGCACCAAATGAACAGATTAATTCAGTGAGACATACTGATAGAGATGGAGAAGCACAGGCTGGAGAACTGTTTACCTTTTAAATTAAAGCCCAGAAAATGAAATCTGCTGCTCTGCACTCTGCTCCATTTAACCTTCACGCCGAGTTTCAGGTAACCCAGACTTTTCATACCACACAATGGGAAGCATTCACTATAAAGTATTTGTCATATAAAAGGCAACCATTTCCTGCTGACTTATTTCTCTTCTCTTGGATACTGATATGACAAAAAAATGGAAATGAAGAAGAACTGAATGCTCTTTTCTAAGTACTGTATACATAAAATATCAACTGCAGTCTTATGCAGTAGAAAACCCAGAGGATCTGGATTCAAAATCTGAAATACTCTGTATTCCCCCTTAATGTGCAGGTGACAGTTCCAGGAAACAGGTGTGCTGTGACTAGAAATCTTAATGACTATGACAGGAGTTGCATTATTTTTATTTCTATTTGTATGGCACTACAATTAAGTTACATATTTGAAAACCAGACTGTATTCTTTTAGTCCCCATTGCTATTTTAAAGCTTCTTTGAGAATTGAACTTTTCAGCTACAAAGTGACACAGTGAACTCCACAAGACAAAGTTTCTTCTGTGGCTTTAGAACAGCACAAAAACTGTGTTATATTACAGAATTATCACATACAGCTATATATGAGATTAATTTATTTCCTGGTTTGAACACAATACAAATGGGTCCATTTCTTTTCCTTTTACCCACATTATAGAACAAACATATCTGTCAAATATATATTAGCTACAGTTTTTCCTATAACCCACAAGGTAAATGACTGCATGAAAATAACTCAGCACACTAGTTAAGCCCACTAAGAGGGTTGAAAATTAAAATCTACTTACTTTGAAAATCAAGAGTAAGACAGAATTTAAGCTTTTATATTACATCATACCTAAGTAGCATTAATGAAAGCAATCTTTAACATCAAATTTTTAATATATAACTTGAGGATTATATTCTCAAAGCTTTTCTCCTTTAATAAATCTAGCCCAATTCTTAAATATCAGACTCATAATTTTCTACCAATTCTACTTGAAGACATTGGATATCAAAGCTTAGGACCATGAAACATTATTTAGCCCCCTGTCCCAAGTGCATTAACTACAAGTTTTGCTTTCTCCTCAGCTCCCCCTGACAGTCTGACTTTGACAAACTAATCTGATCAAAGTTAGTTTCTATGAGCTCCTAAATCCCCTAGAGGACAAAAGCACATACATCTGTACTTCTGATTCCAATGCAAGCCAACACATACTTAAATTTTAGGATATGTCTGGAATTTCTTTGCTGAATTTGGACAGAAAACCACCCAAATCTAAAATGAAATTACTCCCTCCCCTAAGACTCTTCCTGCATCATCCTCTTTCAAACATTTCATGTCTTCTGTTATTGTCTATATACTAGTTAAACAGGAATTGTTATACTTCCCATTTTCAAATGCATACTTTACGTGGGAGGAGTGTGTGTGTTCCTTAAAAAAACTTGTTCCTATCATGCTGCTTCTCCTTGCATCCCTTTCCAAAGGGACTTCAGTTCCTCCATCATCTGGTCTAAAAGCAGCTTTAAGGGGGTACTGCCTGTAAACAGACAGGTCCTGCTTGCCAGAAATGGCAATCAACTTTTACAGGAGGGAAATGCATGACAGGGGTTACACAGCAATCACACCATGTGAAACCCTTAACAGCAAAAATATAAACACTCAAACTCTAATCTGAATGGCTTCAAATTCCTTCATATATATACCTATATATACACACACACACAGAGCCAGGCAACTCTTTACTTGACAAACCTCTTTAAAAACCAATAAACATTATAAGCACAAGGGCAAGCTCTATTGTTTTCTTTTACTTGCAATAAAATCTCTATCTTCTCTGCTTTTTAATACTAAAATAGTTATCCTGCAGTCTATAAACTCTTCACTATCTTCAGCAACAGGCAAACAGACCAAACACTGATAAAAGGCACCTTTGCTGTTGGGAACAAAAGAAAAGGAATCCATCTGCCTCTGTGAGCAAAAGCAGGATTTCTGGCATAAATGGGAGAAAAGCAGAGCTCCTGGGGAGCAGAACTTGCAGAATCACAAGATACATTCCAGAAGTCAACTTCATATATATGCCAAATGCTGTCTGTTGTTGTCATATGTATGCTTATGTATATACAAATAGAATATTTTTAAACACATGCACATAATATACTTTTTAAAATAGGGACATATACAAATCAATCTACAATTTAGGTTAGCCACTGACAGGTGAAAAGTAGATATTCATTTTACTGAACTAACATTTGAGCACGAGATACACGCTCACAGGCTTCACTGCATAGGCTAAAAATGATGAATTACATTGCTCTCAACATTTTCTCTGAGACAGAAAGTTATTTTAGAGTTCTGTATTGTTCCCCCAACGCAACTGAGAAGTCACAACAAAGTCACTCTTCTGATCTCAGCAAAGTGCTGGGTATTCTTTCCATTTGGGGTATCCAGTGTTTTAAAGGAAAGCAGAGGATATCATGCAGCCAGGTCAGCACTCAGTGCAAAGCTGCCTGATTCAATTTCTCCTCACTTAGACAATCACTGAATTCAGGTCTTTGGTGGAACTAAAGAACCACTTCTACTTTCATTTGCCCTCTGTTGGGACAACACTCTTGCAAGAGGATTCTTAATTAGATCTTTTCTCAATTACTATAATCTGCCCAATGTAGAAGCAGCAACTGGGATTTTAAGGATGTTGCAATATTTAAAAAATTAGAGTAGTCAGTCCAGTAAATATTCATGTATTAATATTTAATCATTATTTTAAGAGACACCAACACAACACCAGCAAAGGTTCAGAAGCCAAATGTAAGCTAAATGAAAAAAAGTTAAATTGTATGTGTATAAAAACATCCAGGGAACCCTTTCCAATGCAGAGCTGTGATTGTATAAAGGTGCTCCTCAGGAGTTTCCCCTCAGTGGGCACCCTGCAGACCTGCAGTGCTGCCCATGGAGCCCAGCCTGCCCTGGGCATTCCTGACAGGAAGGCAGCAGCCACAAAGACAAACAGTGAGAATGGACAGATGAGTTCAAAAGAGCCAAAGTACCTGAAGGCTTGCTAAAAGGAAAAAAATCTATCTCATACAAGAAAAATCAGTTTGAAATTAAAAATCTTGGTATATACAGCTACATAGAAAATACTGAGCAAATCACAGACCAGGTTGATATATGGGGAACATTTTTTAAAATTACCCATGATGAAGAGCTCAAATGGTAACAATACAGTTGAAATTTGTAAGTTTTAAAGAAATTGATCCGCATGTTAAAAAATAATCAAAATATATGCTGAGTATATGACATTTCTCTTATACCCACAACACAAGGGAACAAATATATTTCTTGTTTTACTCAAACAAAGCATTGATGAATTGAAGGAAGAACTCTTATTCTTGACAGTATTACTCATAACGATTTTGACTTTTATTTGCTACCAGCACTGGAAGATCTTTAGTAGGAGATACACAGCATGGGGACTAGTATATATGAAAGTTAATATATGGACTTTTGCAAGCATTATTATTTTCCTTCAGTAAATATCTAACTTGATTCAAAGCAACATTTATAAAACAAATTATTCTCTTCCATGCTTTATTTTAGTTCTAACTTACTGAATTCAAATGTTAAACTAATATGCTGAAAATGAGGTTACCAAGCTCAAAGGCAAATACACACTCTTCTTTATAATTGTAAAAAGGTTACTTGTCCAAAGCAGTATTCTTTCCTCTTTTCAGTTATTTTTCAACTAATTGGTTTTCTGTATATTAAATTTAGGTTTCCTCAAGCATTAAAGCTAGTTTTTAATCTAACATACATAATTTGTTGAAATACCATGAACATGAACTTTTAAGATAAATTGTCCCAACTGAAGGCAAACAAATGAAAGGCAAAAGCACATTACAAACATAATGATCAACATTTATATTATTATTAATAATAATGAGTCATAATTGTTAAATATTTTCAAATTCCACTGCTCCATGATGAATATATATATATAATAATATTTGATTTTCCCACTTCTTAAAATCCTCATTCAGCTGAAATCCGCTTTCTTTTTGCATTTTCCCAATGTCTGCAAATTTGCATTTGAACTTGACCTCCCTGACTTCTACTGCAGTAAACAGGAAAAATATGCATGAAAATTAATATTTCTCTGTATTTTATTCTACCTTACTCTCTTCTAGTTAAGCTCCTTCCTCTGAGCTCCAATATTTTGCATAGCAAAGCACTGGGCAGTATTTTGTCAGTGTGCAGGAGTGATTCCAGGCCATTCTGCAGAATATGGTGTCCTCTTGTGGTCCTGGAGGTTCCCTAAATCTGGGACACATAACTGAACATGAAATTCAGTGCTGGTTTCAATTACAGCAAGACCTCTGGATGCCTCTGACATTTACAATGAGCACATCACCTTCATTAGCCCCACAGTACAGAGTGCACTGAGGGGACACAGTGAATAAACTCATCCAGGTACTGACCTGAAGGATATAAAAGCATCAATGCCATTTTCCAAAAGCTAAAAAATGAAAATTTTTAGCCATTTACACATGGAGGACTAGTTTTTACCAGTATGTTATTTGGGCATCTAATAACACTGAGGAGTTGCAAAGGATATGAAAACCATAGATTAATATAAGAGATACTTTTGTTAGCAGAATTCAGCTACTGAAACTGTTCTTTAGGCACTGATTGAAGATTGTATTGATTAATCTAGAAGTGAGAAGACAGCTCCAATTCTATCAAAACCAGCAAAAGTAATATCAGAGAGAAAACATTATCTATTGAAATCTAACTGCATATTTAAAGGTCAATGTGCTTTGGTAGCCACTGAATTTAAAAAGCAGTATTGAAAAAAGTAGTATTGGCAATATCTCTTCTAATGTTTATTACCAAACACTTCCATGTGTAACATCCTGCACCAATCCTCATCCTAAAATGAAAGTTCTGCAGAATTCCAAGACAGACATTCCCACATGAATTAATTAATTTTATACTAAATTTTTAAGCCTTCCTTTTAAGCCTTTAACTGGCCATGGAAAGCAGGGCCATCTCAGGGCCTGTAACCCATCTCAGTCAGACACAGGGCATCATTATTTTCCAAGGACTACTGCACAGAATGGTACAAATCCCAAAGGGCAATACACACACAGATCACAGCCCCACCAGCCTGCACAATGTGCTGTGCAAATAAACCCCTGTGTGACAAACTGAGCCTTGCACAGCTGAGCTGGAAGTGTCACTGTGTCACTCTGTGACTTGCCAGGTCACAGCCACACCACTGCCCCACGTCTCATCACAGGAGGCTTTCAGCAGTGCAAGGGATGGCACCCACTTCTTACTGCAGAGAAAGAACCCTTTTTCTGAGATCTGATTGTTGTGGGTTGTGGGTTTATGCAAGATTAAGGTAGAATTTTGGCTCAAAGCTAAAGCACTGAAAGAATAAGCAATGCAAATTTTTTAATGAGTTGCTCAACTGATAATTTTGTATGCATCAATTGTGCAACTGAAGTTGTAACTCAATTAGTATTTGAAGTAATTAAGCATGAAAGAGTATCAAAAAAAGCTTAAAAGGCGTCTTTTGTAATTTACTGAAGTGGCTGATACTCCATCACTTCAAAAAAGGAGAATTAGTTATGTAACAAAGAAGAAAATGCCTGGTTTCCATTACAAAGCCGTCCACTAAAAATTAAATGAAAAATGCATGATCTTCTAATAGATGGAAAAAAAAGCAGAAAAGCTCTTGTAAGTCCTCTCATTTTCTCAGTCAGCAGGCAATGAACTACATTAACTGGACCTTATGTCAAGCAAGCAGACCTATGGATTTTATTGATAAATTTCAGATATATTTCACATATCACCACCCATCCCAGATGATGTGCACCACTGCCATTCCACATGTGCCAAACTTACCTGCTCATTTTTACAAAACACCTGGGAAATCACTGGAAGTCAAAGTTACTATCTTTAGACATTCATAATCCATATTCACTGACATCTGGATGCCAATAAGGAATTTCTAACTTCTTTCTATTTCTTTTTGAAAATTTACATTACTTCATACAAATTAGCAATGATTGTTTTTCTAATGCAGACAAAGGACCATTGTGGCATTTTAATAATATATGTATTACTGTGTCTTAAACCAAACACAGTGTCATGAAGATTTGAGTTTTGCAGTCCTTGTCTCAGCTGTCTTTTGATGACTACTCAAATCACTATAGTTGAAGCTTCTTAAATATTTAATACAAGAACTCGGTGATACAAAGGCAAAAAAAATAGTAAAAAGAGAAAATCCTATGTAAAAGCTAAGAAATTTGATAAACCTTAAGAATTCTAATTTAAGAACCCAGCAGTTCAGTAAACATGTTTGAGTCATAAGCACAATTTAAATCTCCGATATATTGGAGATTTTACTTGTGATAACTAAAGAAAATTTTCCAATAATTCCTATGCTGCAAAGGAAAATTATTTCAATTACTTCTCAATCCTTACTGAACTTGTGGTGTACATTGCAATGTGTATTTACACTCTTGATCAGTTTAAAGTTTTGATGACTAAGATTTTAATTACATGGTACTACATATTTACTACATACATGCCACAATATTTACTGTTTCATTTCAAAATCCCTATTGATAAGAAAACACAAATTCCCATTTTAAAATGGCAGGGCTAAGACACAAAGAGACAGATTATAGGAATTAAGTACCTAAATGTCTTTAAAAAGCTGGTTAAAGGAACTTTAAAGTATTGGGAAGAGTGCCGGAAATTTAAGGAATTTAGATTGATACTTTATGAAATTTACAGAAATATTTAATGAACTACTCACCAGTGTTAATTACTGGCATTTTTTGGAGGGAAATGGAGAAGAACCTTCACTCTACATACAGGGCTGTCCAGTACAGTTTTTGAGGGTTTGTGCATTTGTGCATGTCATCAATATTTCATTCAATAAAACTTCTCACTAAGTGGAAATACCAATCAATGCATTCCCTACATCAGTGAATCTCCAGCTGGCAGGGGGAAAGTCTATAAAAATGGCAGGTACTAGCAGGAGTGAAAATATTTGTAAGTCACCTCATTTTTTTATGTATGGATAAGAGAGGTTTTCCCCCCAACCTTTACCAATACTGTGAGTTCATTCAAGTACCTTGTTTCCAATGGCCTTTTTGGGTGGGAAGTTAAAAGTCCTCACTTGCTGGTACTTATTCTGCAATTTATGGTGCAAGCTCCTGAACTCGGCGTACCTTCGATAGACATTCCACTCATCATCCTTTATCCTTATATAAACCTGCAAAACACAGACAGGGAAGGGAATAATGGAAAGACAAACAGGGCTGATGTGTGTCCTCTACTCCTTAAAGCCTCCTGGCTCAGCACCCTCCTGTGAGGCACCACAATGTCTGCCTGCATGGCTGCTGCTGTTGAACAGGTCATCAAACCCATCCTCTCCCTTTTCCCTTTTCCTCCTCTTTCTCTCTCTCTTATTTTAATCAAGACAAACACAGCTTGCTCATTTTAACATGACTCTGGGGCAACCATGGCAGCACTTCTGGTTACCATGGTTTCTGGTATATTCTACCACCCAGTGACCAAAGGAAAAAATAATTTAATACCACTATGAAATTGATTTCTGTGTCCTCAACACAGTTTTTCAACTTTGTAAATTAGCTTTGTAGCATCAGAATTGCAAAACCTAATTTTACCCGAAGTATGAAACTTAATTTACTTCCTAACAAAATTACATTGAAAACTAAACTAGAAATTTTATTGTTTGGAAAATAAACACAGTTCATTCTTTCTGCTTGTATAGGACATTAAGTATAATTTAACACAGCTGTAGTTTTTGTGATTCTGTTTTTGTTTGCTGCTCATTATTTCATGAGCCTATTACCAATTACATGCTAAATATTCGCTTTCTCTAGGAAAATGTCACGCAGAAGTGAAATATACTTACAGAAAACTGAGATTTCACTCTTTCCTAGGGAATGACACAGTTTAAAGAATGCTGAAACAGCACAAGTCAGAAACTATAAAACAAGCATCAGAACTTCAGATCCAGAGTGACCTTTCCCTTTGCTCCTTCAATGGAATCTGCAGTTTATTCATTCCTTTGTGTGTTTGTGTGTGTGTGTGTTAATAACCTCAATATTTTACATCAGGAATCAAGCTGGAACATTACTCATGACACTGCCTTGCCTTACAGCTCCAAAACCCCCCAGTAATTTAGTAGTAAACTGTAAGGCAAACATCAGGAGAACACTGATGTAAAAAAGCAACACCAACCACCGTCACACAAAGAGTGGGCAGTAACAAGTGTATTTTTGTGGAAACTAGATAAAAATAAAATTTGGATTTTGATGTGGCCAATTTCAACACTGAATTGCAGCTTTTCCTGGTGACTGAAGTATGGTCTCTCTCCCTGAGGTACTGCAAGTCCTTAGGAGAAAAAATTCAATTTTTCTAAGGACTCGTGGTATTTCAGAGAAGAAGTGAATGTCTTCTCCCACAAGCTGTCCATGCTTTGGTCTTTGTGAAGTTCTCTTTCAGACACCTAGTTTCTCAAATTTATAGGAGGCTTCTTTGCAACAAAATACAATACATTATGCAGATATCATGGAAATTTTGTCAAATTAGAATATTTCAGTATAGAAAACAGTAATACATTTTCTACAGGAAGACTATAACTTTAAAAAAGTAATACTATAATTCCAAAATTAGCACATCTAAATTTAAAAGATTCTGAGTATTGTGAATTACAAATGTATATGTAAACAAAAATTCAACTAGTTTTGGTAACAAGAATTCAGATACTGTAATGATGGAACCACAGTAGTAAGTCTGCAAGAAGTATTCATTTTTCTTTTTCACTTTGAAAACAAAGCCAGGATAATTAAACACCTACAGGACCATCTGTTTTAACAACTGAGTACATCTTTGAAGGCAAATGAAGGAATATATGAAATGCAACTATTTTGCATAATTCTAATCAAATTTACTTAATGTACTAATAACTATATTAAAATCTTTATTCACCCAGCTCTAAGCCCTCTCCCTGCCTATTCTCACTTCAACCAGTATATTGTTTTGGAATTCTGTATACATTCCCAAGATTCATGTTTCAATTTCCCTGTGGGGGCAGGGATGACAAAAAAAGTTTAAATTATTTTTAACTAGGTTATTTAATATGGAAATCCTAATTTAACTAAGCACTTATCTTTGCACATGTGATTTGGTGAATCATGCAGTTCAACATTACCTGTTAAGCTGTAACCCATAGTCAACTAACTAAGGAATCCTGTGCACTGCAATCAAAATTTTTCAGGACTACAAAAACATAGACTGATTTCTGATAAAACTACTGGAAAATTTCTTACTGTTCCTTTATGTAGGTAGATATTGATTTCATTTAGACAGCAAGAAATGAAAATGCAACATTTGGAGCCCTGTGCCATATTGAATTTATTGACGATCAACTAATAGACTATGAAAGGTATATTAAAGCTCATGATGCAGCACACATTTAAACTTTTATTATCTCAGAGGGGAATACAATTCCCAAGCCAAGGGATTGCTACACACTTAATGCAAATCCAGTTGGGAAATCAGACTAAGTAAATACTAAATACAAAATTATTTGGATAAACTTATCATAGTCTAGTCACTGAAGGCATATAGTTACCTTAGGGCTATGTCAGAGAAAGTTAAAATGACTATTCTTAGGCTTGTTCTCAGATCAATTTAAAAGATTAATTCTAAACCATTTCATTTGCTTTCTGATGCCCCTGTTTTTCTGATATCATCCAATTCCTAACCTACTTAAATAATTTTCAGGGTAATGAAAATGTAGAGACTAAATCAAAATCACCGCTAGAATATTTACTTGTAGATAAATGATTTCACTTTAATATTGTCATGAATGTAAAAAAATTAATTAAGTAGTTTCTGTTCATAATTTAGCAGCACTTTCCACTTGGGTCTCCCGTGTAAAGACTGATTGGCAACCTTTCTGTAGCTATGAGGTACAGCAGCACTAAGAAAAACTTCAGTTAATAAGTATGTTTAATGAATTAGTCTGTTATTTTCTCATCACAAACATGTCTGAAGTCAGAGATTTGGAGAGCAATAGCAGTAACAGTAGTAATTTAATAGTGTTTATCAGCCTACTACCTGCTAACTTAGTATTATCAAAATGCCAAAAATCTTCAGAGAATCAATGTGAAAGCACGAGTTTAATGATTGCACACTGAAATGAAAAATCCTGCTCCCATGGTACTGGGGTTTGAGCCAAAAGTTTCTCAATAGGTTAAGAATCTTTAAGCAGTTCTGAGTCAAAAATGCTGTTAGCAAGTCCTGGTAACAGACTGGTACCAACTGACACAGTTCATCATCACGCACATAGAAAAGCCTGAGGAAAATAAGGGACAAATGCCAAAAATTCCAACTTGCTCCAGCTCCAGTGTACACAGACCGAATGCCTGTAATCAACACTCATCTTTCTGATCTGCAGAAGTCCCATGTGGGTGCTTCTCTTTTCTGACGCAAAATATAGATTGGTATATCGTTTGTGTCTCTCTCTAGTACAGCTGGCAGCAAGAGATACTGACTGAGATGTTACAGAACCTTCTCCTGTTGCAATGACATCCACGGCTGCAGAATCCCAGATAAAGCATCAGGAAGGATATTGCCTAAACAAAGCTACACCTGAATCTTGCCTGCAAATGTGGCTCACATTTCCTGGAAGGATGGACTGAATATATGATGAAAAATGAATTCGAACACAGAGAGCTCCATTGATGGGAGCTCCACAAATACAAAGGTGCTGAAATCAAAGTCCTTGTGAGTCCATGGCCCATTCCAGAGGGAAGAGAATAATGTTAAGGGAAGGTGAGCAGTGAAAACTCTATTAAACCACATATAAAAATGGCACAAGATACAAGAGAACTCAGGACATTTCAGCAACAGAACACTTCAAAGGACAGAGAGAATACTGAGAATGTCTGTAAAGAATCAGTCCTAGGCTGGACAAGGTCATAGTTTTGAGCATGGAAAAAAATGATGGACAGCATAAGGAATGCAAAAGAGACTGATCTGCCCTAAGGAAGCTCCCATGACATTTACCAGCTAAGTAAGCATTTCAAGGGGATAAAAAAAGGGTGAGAGAAAAAAGATTACTTCTGTATTACTATAATTTCACTGTATTACTGTATTTCTAACTTCCTTTCCCTCACTAATAAAAAAGGGGGTTCTGGAGATCCTCGTTTGTTACATACTTTCAAATCAATGCCCAAGCATGTGACAACAAAAAAGGAAAATTAGCAACTGGTTTGGTAGGGACAACCCAATCAGCATGAACACAAAACCAGAACATGCCAATTGGCACCATTATTTTTTGATGCTAACTCAGCTAAGCTTGACTGGTAAATATTTCCCTTAGATTTGTTTTTAAATAACACCACAAATCTTGGAGTACCATTGGTCCATAGTTTTACACTGTGGTTAATAGTTTCTTTAATTCTTAAAACTCTGGTTCAACTTTGATGTACATATCCATTATTCAAGAACATGATGTTAAAGAGATTTTGATCAAAGTTTACCATTTAGGAAATAATTGTTTTCAGGGGATTGGAAATATCTTCTTTCCTGTTAGAAAAGCACACTATGAAAGTATAAGAGTAATGTATTTCAATCTACTTAGGTTCTATCAAAATTAAGTATTTCTGCACTCAAAACATATAGAAGTAAGAAGTATTCATGAAAAAAAGTAAGAAT